>JAQPPZ010016429.1:0-166947 GCA_028583015.1 Wollemia nobilis
CTATAGACACCAAAATAGCACAAATCCTATTATGTGACTGAAAACACTGATCGCTTTGACAAACACAGCCCCCAGGGAAGCCCTCAGAGGTCAAACAATGGTCTTAACCACTTTCATAGCAATTTTGTGAGGTCAAGAAGCAATTTGGCACACTTAGACACTTTGCCTAGTAATCGTCTCACCCAGGGATGATTGCTAACTTGAAATTGTCTCACCCAGGGATGATTTCTGAAATCGTCCCTGGGTGGGACGATCTCCAAGTTTAACGGGTAAAAAGGCAAATGGTGCCAAGTGGAAGCCCATAATAGTCAGTTAATGACTCCTGCCTTGCATGCGTGTGTAGGTGGACAGAGGGGCCGTTAGAATATTGTCACAAAAGGCATTTATCAAAGCCCAAGTCAACGGAGGACTCCCCTCCCTCATGGGAAGACAAGACTGCCACATGGCGCTTATGACCAACACATGGCATTTGTGCTTCCCTCCCAAAAGAGACCCCTTAGGTCTATAAAAGGTGGGACTTTTCTCACCCAAAATATACGGGTTGAAGGAGTTTTCAAGCAACGAAGTGCTGCTGAGTTGAAGACCCACTTGCATCCCTTTTGGTTCACCTTCCCACATCCACCAATCTCTTTTGCAAGGGAGGTTGTTGGGTGGCCTTTGGAAGCTCGAACCTGACCCAAATCCAACACATGGACATTTGAACCAACCAATTCACCGATCCCCCAATCCTAAGAGGTTTTGGGCCCATCCCTAGTGGATTGGCTCCAAAATCAAGTGCCACGGTGGGAGGCCCACTTGGGCACCCTCGCACTTCCCAAGCACTTTTTAAGTTTTAGAGCATTTTAGATTACTTTTTCAGGTTGCATTTTGTGTTATTAGGTTTGATTAACCCATAGCTACAATTTTGTAACTTTTGGTCAGATTCTAGTATGTTTTGTGTCGCTTTGTTGTTTCATTGACTTGCAGGTGGCGACATCAAATTCCCAAAGATAGAGGCCAAATTGGGAGAATCCGACCATCTGGGTCGTCCCAAAATGGCCCCAATTACATAACCACTTTGTCTGTAGGTGTTTTGGAGACCTCAGGAGTTGACATTGAAGCATGTCAGTTCGGCTTCCCCAACACAGAAGAAATCGTCCCACCCAGGGACGATTTACAATCAGAAATAATCCCACCCAGGGACGATTTCCAGTTGAAAGTAGATTGGCCGACTGTCTCAGTGGCAATGGCCTATTGGTAACATTTTCTGTCTTCTGGCAAGTTTTCAGGCTGTTTAGAATCATTTTGTTTACTGTTTTAGATAGATGTTTGCATGCATATTTCGACCTTTCATTTGCAGTAGGTGCTACTGACATCTTGGTTGTTTCTTGGTTCGCAGGAGAAGCAGCAGAAGTGAAGAACTCATCGACATCAGCGGTGACATCATCTTGGCCCGCCCATTGCAATCGTGGGCACGCGGAAGGAGGAAGACTAAGTCAAACATTGTAACAAAGACAAATTTAACGTTCCTAGCCCCTAAAAAGGGAGGAGACGTCTATGTAACCGAGGATAAGATATTTGAATAAAGAGGGCTGTGATTTCTTTACATCTTTTCTTTCCTTTCCAAATTGTCTCTTTTCTCTGTTTTTGTGCATAAGGTTAAAGCATTACATTTCGTCTTACATTGCATAATTAGTGTTTCCTTTGCCCAAAATCTCGTACTTTCAGTGGCGATCACAGTGGGACCTCTCCTCTCCAATGCCGCAGTACCCACCATGAATCATACTTAGTGGTAGTCCCGATGTCATCCACAGACGGAACCTCAATCACTGCATCAAAATCCTCGCCCAATGGCACGGTGACCGGTGGCTCCAGATCCCTCTCACCCCCCCACCACCGATAGACAACGGGCTCACCAGGAAACCCCTGGTGCACACCAAACTATCATGTAACCTAGCGGTATGGAAAGAACTCATGCTCCGTCCCATGCCACCCAGTCAACCACCGCTCCCTCTGTACCCGTTGGAGCCACTCTCCAGCCTCAGCCCAACCTGGACAGTCCCGATAGGGACGCCAAAACACCTCCCCTGGAGTGAGCCGAGAAAATGCCATACAGCTCCCCGTAGAGCTGTGCCAACAATGTCTGTCCCCATCCATAAATTAGCGGTGCCTCTATCGGGCACTCTACCAACTGCCATACCAACTCCAGCAGGTTCCACGGGAACCTCCCGCCTAACAAATCAGGTAGAAGCATGTTATAAATGAGGCCCATCAAGAATGTGTGCCTCACTCCTAACACCCCCCTCTCCTGCCACCAGCTAACAAAAATCTCGCTAGCCTGACAGTCCACCTCGGCTGTCTCCACTGGGTTCGTTACACCCAGCCGCTTCGCATGCCCAAAACATTTCGTTAGTACAGCAGTCCGCTGATCACGCGGTGATGTCCTAATGGGCAGTCCATCTATCAGAATTCGAAGCAACCAATAAACGTCCTCCAGTGTCACAGTCATCTCCCCTGTCGAAAGATGGAAAGTGTTGGTCCGCGGATCCCAAAATTTGATCGGGGCCGTCGGATAGGCCCGATCCGGGACCACAAGCTCCGGTCGAGCCACACCGCTGAGCCCAAGGGCATCAAGCCACTGCCAGTCAACATCAGTCAGCACCGATCGCGCCTCAGCAAATGCAGTAGGTACACGATACCGGATCCTAACCTGCAAAACAATAACACACAAAAATTCAAAACTAATTTTTCAGATTTAGGGTTCCTAACCTAAACTGAGTAATTACAAAAAACAACACAAAAATTCAAAAATAAATCTTTCAGATCTAGGGTTTCTAACCTTAACTGATTGAATACAAATAAATAACTAAGTGTCAGGATCTAAATTTTATTTCAAACAAAGAAATAAACAAAATCAATTCAAATCAAATCATCAATTGCAAGAATAAACTCTAGGGAGCACTTACGGATTTCGCCTCTGCTCCGCTGCTCGAACCAGTTTGTGCACTCATGATGAAAAAGATAATTCCGGCAGCGCTTCGCTTCGCAGAATTACCTCCTCCTCCCAGAGTTACCAAATCGCAAGAAAAAAAAAATGACACAAATGAGCCCAAATCCAAGTTTTGGGCCTTAAATAGGCCTACCAACTGGAAATCATCCTTGGGTGGGACGAGCGCTCTGGTCAGCACTAGTCCCACCCAGGGACGATTTTTGCAATTGGAAATCATCCCACCCAGGGACGATTTCCAGCCAGAAAAGTCAAAACAACAAAAAATCAACAAAAATGAACTAAAAAACAAAAAATAAATTTGCCTAATAAGAGTGCTGTTGCACTTGACATCCCGGCATACAAAATACGCATTGGCGTTACAAAATGTCAATATCCTACCCCCCAAGAAGGCTAACATAGCCGGACCGCTCCACGGGCAGACGGATTGCAGACAATTTAATCCCCAAATGGTGTCACAAAAACAACAAAAATAGTACAAAATTCAACAAAAACACAGAATAAACATTGTCGGACACAAGTGCTCTTTCACTTAAACTCCGAGCAAAGAAAATCGATGTCAAGGTCCAAATTATCGCTTTCCTACTTCCCCAAGAAGGCTACAATAGCCGGACCGCTCCACAGGAAGTTAGATTTTCGATGATTTCACCTCATTACGGCATCACCAAAAGGGTTAGCACCCACCAAAAATAGGTCCAAATGTTGGAAAATTGCACACGCTTAACTGTAAACCCTCTAAAGGCACCCTTGCACAAGTCATCTTGGGTCAAGCGACTCGTCTCTTCTCTCACAAAGGTCATTCCCTCATCGATTCGTCGCTTGAGGGGGTAGTCACACTTAGTCACCAACCAACAATCACACACCCAATTAATGAAAACGACATGCATTCAAAGAATCATTGACAAAGACAATCACGCTCTTGCTTGGGGTAGTAAACAAGCAACAATCAAATCAATCAAACACTTGGCATTTCGTGAATCATGAACACAAGGTTCCCCCTGAGGATAAAAATGCCCTTTGCCTGTTCATGACTGATCAATGTCTAAGTTCAAGTCACACCTCACCAAAATAGGTTAATACTTGAAATCAAATTCCTTAGCTCTTCAGAAGCAAGGATTCAAGAATGCATGCCCTTTCCATACTTGGGGCATCAAAAGTTGGTTAGGTTACCAAGAAACCCTAACCAGTAGTGCTTTGGTTATCTTTTTTTTTTTTTTTTTGCTTAGCATTGCGTCACCCACAGTGCTTCCCAAAAAGGGGCATCTGTAGACACCAAAACAGCACCAATCCAATTATGTGACTGTAAACATTGATCGCTCTGACAAACACAGCCCCCAAGGCAGCCCTCAGAGGTCAAACAATGGTCTTAACCACTTTCATAGCAATTTTGTGAGGTCAAGAAGCAATTTGGCACACTTAGACACTTTGCCTAGTAATCGTCTCACCTAGGGACGATTGCTAACTTGAAATCGTCTCACCCAGGGATGATTTCTGAAATCGTCCCTGGGTGGGACGATTTCCAAGTTTAACGGGCAAAAAGGCAAATGGTGCCAAGTGGCAGCCCATAACAGTCATTTAATGACTCCTGCCTTGCACGCGTGTGTAGGTGGATAGAGGGGTCGTTAGAATACTGTCACAAAAGGCATTTATCAAAGCCCCAGTCAACGGAGGACTCCCCTCCCTCATGGGAAGACAAGACTGCCACATGGCGCCTATGACCAACACATGGCATTTGTGCTTCCCTCCCAAAAGAGACCCCTTGGGTCTATAAAATGTGGTACTTTTCTCACCCAAAATATACAGGTTGAAGGAGTTTTCAAGCAACGAAGTGCTGCTGAGTTGAAGACCCACTTGCATCCCTTTTGGTTCACCTTCCCACATCCACCAATCTCTTTTGCAAGGGAGGTTGTTGGGTGGCCTTTGGAAGCTCGAACCTGACCCAAATCCAACACATGGACATCTGAACCAACCAATTCGCCGACCCCCCAATCCTAAGAGGTTTTGGGCCCATCCCTAGTGGATTGGCTCCAAAATCAAGTGCCACGGTGGGAGGCCCACTTGGGCACCCCCGCACTTCCCAAGTCCTATTTTAAGTTTTAGAGAATTTTAGATTACTTTTTCAGGTTGCATTTTGTGTTATTAGGTTTGATTAACCCATAGCTACAATTTTGTAACTTTTGGTCAGATTCTAGTATGTTTTGTGTCGCTTTGTTGTTTCATTGACTTGCAGGTGGTGATATCAAATTCCCAAAGATAGAGGCCAAATTGGGAGAATCCGACCATCTGGGTCGTCCCAAAATGGCCCCAATTACATAACCCCCTTGTCTTCAGGTGTTTTGGAGACCTCGGGAGTCGACATTGGAGCATGTCAGTTCGACTTCCCCAACACAGAAGAAATCGTCCCACCCAAGGACGATTTATAGTCAGAAATCGTCCCACCCAGGGACGATTTCCAGTTGAAAGTAGATTGGCCGACTGTCTCAGTGGCAATGGCCTGTTGGTAACATTTTCTGTCTTCTGGCAAGTTTTTAGGCTGTTTAGAATCATTTTGTTTACTGTTTTAGATAGATGTTTGCATGCATATTTCGTTAATTTTAAAGAACAAACACCTTTCATTTGCAGCAGGTGCTACTGACATCTTGGTTGTTTCTTGGTTCGCAGGAGAAGCAGCAGAAGTGAAGAACTCATCGACATTAGCGACGACATCATCTTGGCCCGCCCATTGCAATCGTGGGCACGCGGAAGGAGGAAGACTAAGTCAAACATTGTAACAAAGAAAAATTTAAAGCTCCTAGCCCCTAAAAAGGGAGGAGACGTCTATGTAACCGAGGATAAGATATTTGAATAAGAGGGCTATGATTTCTTTATATTTTTTCTTTCCTTTCCAAATTGTCTCTTTTCTCTGTTTTTGTGCATAAGGTTAAAGCGTTACATTTCGTCTTACATTGCATAATTAGTGTTTCCTTTGCCCGGAATCTCGTGCTTTCACATTCATCAAGGTTGTACCTATCATTGCAAGGGATACATCATACTAATTCTTATTTTATTTTAATATTAACCATAATATTATGGATCTTGTGCGTTTCTTGCCTAACACCCTATCGAGTAACCTAATATTTTGTTATTATGTATTCTTTCATAGCTACCAATTCCATGTCTACTACTATTACTATTTTATAGCATTATTCTATTTTATCAATCTTTAGATTAATTCCAGCATCTCATTCATTACAAAATTGCTATCGGATTCATTACTAGGGTTGGATGGAGTGGGAGGGGTTATAAGTAGTGGTTGCAGTGCTAATATGGATGATGCATTTTGTCCTAGATCGATAATCATGTATGGTGACTAGGAAGTATGAATAAAAGTATTAGGTTGATAGTTTCTGATAGAAGAAAAGTTGGGCATAGTACTAGGCATTGGTGTATTTTGGAAAATTTGGGTGGCATAAGCCATTGGTGGGGTAGGAGGTATTCTCTCTAATTTGATTAGAATGTCATGGCAAATTGTTATTTTTTTAAAATGCTACAACAAGTATACAATGGTTAGTATTACAAACCATTAGCACAAAGTTAGATTGTAAAACCTTGATGTAATATGGTAATGTTTTTTTATTTATTTGACCTTATATTCTACGAAATTAAATTTAAATTTCATAATAATATAGTATTAGAATCATGAATTTTTCTTCAAGAAATCCTTATATCATATTTAATTGAAACAAATTAAATATCCATTTCCCATGCTTGCAAAGCCTATGCATAAATGGTTTTACTATTGATGTCCAACTAGTCATTTTATTGGATGGTAATCACCTATACCATAAATTAACCTTATATTATAGAGAGTATATAAGTAAATATAGAATTATGTACTCCTCTTGAATGCAAAGGATTGACTTGAGTGTAGATATCTTGTTAAGGTGATCTAATATCATCTTGTTTATGTTCATGTAAAAGGTAGGTAAATATTTTAAAGTTTCTATAGGAATATAAGATTAAATCAATAGGTTCAAAGGTCCTTGGACATCAATATTAGTGTACCTGGTACAAGTGATTGATGTGGATTATTGTAGGGGTTTGAATAGACCAAGTAAGCTTCATTAAGGCTATTAAATAACTTATTTACTAGATTAAGCAACCTATTTATTGTGGAATGAATACTTATCTAACTTGATTGATCATGGGCATTTTTCCTTTTGACAAGATGGGAATGGATACTAGGATCTCTTCAAATTCATACTCCTTATTCACCCACACAAAAATTTGCTATTTTCATTTTCCTTTAGCATTCTTTTGTTGATATGCAACTATGCCCACCTATTGTTTATATTTGTCTAGGTTTTGAACTTTAGACCATGTATTCATATTATTGTATCTATGCAAACATAATTATGGGCTTTAAATATTAAAAAAAATATCAAAATTTAAAAAAATTTACTACTTGATCAATTTGCTCACAAAATAGATTTTATTTTATTTTTATTTGTCGAAAACATCCCAAAAGGGATGCCACTCTCGGGTAAGACCCAAGGAGGTAGGGGTATCCTCTCACAAAATAGATTAATTTGCTTATGACTTCAAGTGATTTGCTTCTAGAATGTAGCCCTTTAGTAAACTATTAATTTGATAAATTCATTTATAAATTAGAGTGACATGCTTGTAACTTTGGGTAATTTACTTACTATGTGTATCTTTATAGTAAAGTAAAAAAAATGAGCAATCCAAAAAATGAGCAAAAGGAAATTGTTTGTTTATCTAAAATTAAAAAATCTTTGTAGAAAGAGAAAATTACCCAAGCAAATTGCCTGGAGTGTATCGCATGCTAGATTTTACATAGACAAATTTTATCTTGTTTTCAAAAAATTAATTACTTTATCAAGTGAATTGCATATTGTCTTGGACTTTTGCAAAACTAACTTAGAATCTATGTTAAGTGTTTTTTTCCATGGTAGATGCTTATGCAAGGTTATATTGGAGTTTGTTTGCATTGTTTGAATGGTATTGAAGTTTTCTTTGTGAAAATTTTTGTTTTTAATGTTTGAGTTAAAGTTTTTATATACAAATTAATTACAATACTAAGAATAAAAAAAAAAAAATGGGTGGAATTTTAAGCAAAATTGGGTTTGGGACTAAAAATTCATGTAAATTGCATTGAACTCAACCTATGAAAATGCAAATAAAATCAAGCAATTTGCTTGCTAGATCAATTGAATTGCTAACTTCTATCAACTTTCAAACTTTCTTCTGAATTAGATCAAATCACTTGTAATGCTATATATAGCATTGATAGCACTCCTTCATATAGATACTATAGGACAAGAAATAGTATAATATTAGGTATAGTTTTTTTGGAATTCCTAATTTTGGGACATATGATATAGAAGACTATGCGTACTTAATTCTAAAATGACAAAGTATTATAACTTTTGTATATGAAATATTTCATATTAAAAGAAGTAGAAGGGAAGTAAAAGTTAGTGAAAGTAACTTTAAGAGTTATGAATATATCAACTTTTTTAAAATTGAAATTTGAGGGGGATATAAAAATCAACCTCCAATTCTATTGAATTATTTCAAATTCTTCAAATGATTGAGTATGTTAATATAATACTTTATCAAATAAATTATTATGATCTATTTTTACCATAAATATATGGATATGGAATTCTAATTTATAAACATAATACAATTCCTTTTATCAATCCTAGGTTGATTTCTACATAGGTAATTTGAGCATAAGAAACATTTAACATTAGTGATTTCACTGTTATAAAAGAGGTCAAATTTAGGATATGGAAAAATATAAGAAAAGGTGAATGAGAAAGAAATGAACTATGATTTTTTATTATGAACATTTGTTTTTTTTTCGAAAGAGTAAAAAGTGAACAATAGAGCTATTGTATTTAGATCAATAAATAAGAATATGTTTTGCTTCTTCTTGTTATTATTCATTGTATGAAAAGTCTAATAATACAAAAATTACATAGAGATTGATGAAATTGATTAAAAAAAATCCTATTTATTTTATTGATCTTGGAAGGTTTTCAAGGTTGTATTAAAAATATTGAGTGGAACAAATATTATGAATAAAAGTCTCCAGAAGTAGGATGGAGAAGAAATCTAACCTACCTTGGAACTTTATCCATTAACGATGTTATATTAAAAAGTGATTTAAGGATCATAGAGAATCTAAATATAAAAACTTCAAGTTCACATGCATACCTATATTGGATTGGTTGGTTCACCAAAATAATATGTACTAATAGAACATATTATGTAGTTAGTTCAAAGGATGAAGGACAAAAAAATTATCCATATATAGAAAAGTCATCGTATACCTTTTGATTCTATTAGATAGGATGCTCAGAAATGGTCGAAATAGTTAAATAGGAGGATTACTATGACTATAGCCCTTGGAAAGTCTTCCAAAGAAGAAAAAACTTTATTTGATACTATGGATGACTAGTTATGCATAGACCATTTTATTTTTAAGGGTTGGTCTACCCTATTGCTTTTTTTGTGTGTGTTTCCCTACTATGGTTGCAATCTACTATCATTACATCAAATTTATTCTTTCATTGTTTTCTTGATCACTTTTTATTACTCTTATTTTAATATTATCATTTTACATTATTTTCTTATATTTTTATCAATTATTATTTCTTATTTTTTCTTTTATTAATTAATTATATATTTATATACATATAGATCAACAAAAAACTAAAATTTACTATTTTATAAAGTTTTATTTCAATATTTTACTTCTTACATTACTATGTATGTTGTAACCTACCATGCCATTGTTATAAATGAATATAATCATTTGATGCAATTGCAAGGATGGGTTTCAATTAAAAATTATCTTCGTACACAATCACTTTGATAAATAGGCCTTAATGTATCAATAGCCATCATTAGGACTTGAAACTCTACTTTCATGACATTGTATTCTTCATGGGAAATACACTTTAGTTCTCACTTGAGTGACAATTGGTCCTACTTGAATGATAATAAGGTATTTTTCTTGAATGACTATTTTCTTTCAAACTTGAATGACACTTCTTTCTTCACTTGAACAAATATTATTCACCTAAAAAATACCTTATCCTCCATTTAAACATTGTTTACTCGAATGACACTTTAATCACCACCCAAACAATGCTCTCTCAAGTGATAATGATTCTTCAATAACACTTATATTATTTTTAGAATAGCAAATTTTCTTCAAATTGAATGATATCATACCTCTAATCCAATAATATTTCCACATGAATTATGCCTTGCTTTAATGCAAATAAAACTTCCACTTGAATAGTTCTCTACTCAATTGGTACCTCTCTCTTCCCTTGAATAACACCTTACTATTCCCTCAAACTATAGTTACCATTTGAATTAGTTAGTTGCTAAACAGACAATTGACTCAAATTATTGGTTTAATTTTAACATCAATGTAGGATACTTGAATAAATACTAACCACTAACACTTCGATTCTCAATTCATCACTTGAACAATGACTATTGGAATGACAAATACTTGAATGTCATGTTATACACTGGATCAACATAACTTTCTAGACTACGATCATTCTTCCATATTTAGTTATAAACCTATACTCTTGCATAAATACCAACCTATGAAATCTACAACATACAAGGCAATTACCATTCAAACATATACCTAGAAAAATGCAAGGTAAAATGTTAATGTTATTGCCAATACACTTGTTAATTATACATCATAATGTTTTACCACTATACATATCTATGCAATCCTCTCTCTTACACGGGGCTTTTAGACCCCTCTATATGTGTGTTATTATCCCTATTCCCTTCCCTTTTCTCCTCTATATTTTCTAACCTCTCTACTAATTCCTTTTCTTTGGCCTCTTGCCGATTTTTCTTCTTCCTTTACCTGTCAATTTATCCACTTTCTCATTCTTATAAACATAGGAGGAGGCTACAAATAGGTCAAAACTTTACCACTAACTTTTAGTATTGGAAATTCAAATACTAGATGACTAGTTTCTTGACATCAAAAGTAATTTTTAGGGAATCCTATGCCCCTTTCTCTGCCATAACCACCTCTTCCTATTGAGAAATGCTTGCTTTCTCTAATGATCTAGTTAAAATTACTTTGACTATACTCTTTCTTTAGTCTTCACCTACAAACCTATACTCTTGCACAAATACCAACCTATAATTCCATGTTCACTTAAAAACATCCACTCTTGCACAAAATGAAGCCTATGTGATCTATAACATAGAATATATTTACTATTCAAACACATACCCAAACATATTTGAGATGAAATGTTAATGTTATTGTATATATGCTTATTGGCTACACATTATAATTTTTTCTACTATACATTATTACGTAGGCCTCTCTCCCTTACATGGGACTCTAGTGCATCTCTCTCTTTGTGCATCTTATCCTCCCTCTTCTCTCCTTGTTTCTCCTCTATGTTTGTATCCTCTCTACTAATTCTTTTTCCTTGGCCTCCTATCAATTCATATTCTTCTTTTCTTTATGGATTTCTCCTCTTCATATTTCTTATATACATGGGTGGTAGTTACAAACAGGTGGAAACTACCTTGCTTATAACCATCTTCATGTGTAAATTCTATTGCATAATTTTTTTTATAATTTTACTATTTTAATAACAAATAATTACCATTCTTATTTATCTACTAAGTAGTTCTCACTATCTTACATATGTCATCATTAAAAAGAATATGGTCAATTAAAAACAAAACTCTCTTTCAAATCATAAAAGAGAACCCAAACTAATATTTATAAAATATGAAGAGGAAGATGATTATAATATGCTACCATAACAAGTTACTATATCCATATTTACTCCTTAGCTTAGCCCCCATTTCAAATATATACTTTTTTCCCAATCAATATTAAAATAAAAAGTCATTTTCAAAACTATAATTAAAAAAATTAATAACAAGAATTTTCATGTATTTTTATTGAATACGTTATGTGTCTCCCTTAGTATATCAACACATTACATACATATTATAAGGCCTTCTTCTAGTCTTTGGTCTAATTGAGGGAACCATCTTTCTCTAGCAGCTTGGTAATGGGTCTAACTTTGGTTATTCTCAATTATACTTTCATCTACTTTATAAGATTGGAACTATTTAGTGTTCCAAAATCTCCACTGTTGGACTAATTAGATGAAAGCTAAATTTTAATTAATATGTTTTTAACGGCTAAAACTGAATTTTGTTCATAAAAAAGCATGGTCCTGTTCACACCGTGATTACCATTTCCACTTCATTAAATTCGCAAGAACACAATAAAGATTGTCATTTAACTATATTAATAAAAGTAATCTGTAGAAAGAAATAAGAAATCATATGCGATTGGTCGAAAAAAAAAGTCTCATATATCGTAATTTCAACGAAACATAAGTAAAGCCATAGATCGGAATATCAATTTCCTCAAACCCCCATGGTCCACGTCTTACCGGTTTAAGTGTTGAGAAGAATTTACTCGAGAGAGAAATGTATTGAGCGTGTGGTTATAGTGGCATTGTTGTACGTTGTATATCTGTGTCGTCCATGTGTTGCGCATTACGCAATTGTTGTATTCAACGGGACGACCCGGGAGAACAGCGTAGGCAACTTTGCCTTTGGTGCAAGTAACCCTCGCAACTTTGCCTTTGGTGCAAGGAACCCTCCTGAGTCCTTTAAATTTAAGTTTTATTAGTGCTTTTTTTTTGCTTTTTTAAGAAAACATTTATACACATCACTTCTGAGTGTTTTAAATTTAGGTCTTCCCAAAAAACCTAAAAACTCTGCCGCTCTAGTTTAATTTTTTTTTTTTTATCCATCTTCAAGCAAGCTACTCCATCTGAAATATCTTGTACCAAATACTCATTAACAAGGTATTTAAACACACTTTAAACTAAAAAAAAAAATTCAAAGCTCATATGCTTTACATAATAACATATTTCTTTTAAAATCCACTTATGATCACTTCCTATATTATTGATTGGAATTTTCCTGTCATGTGATCTTAAATATTATTTGTTTTAATATTTTAAATTTTATTTTTTAAAGTTTTTTTATTCTTAAAAACTTGAAGGATATGAAATTATTTCTTTTCAAAAATTATTAATATGGAAACATGGTCACAAGTTGGGCAAGTATAATTTTTGCATGAGAACTTAAAGCCTTAACGTATTGTCCTAAAATTTTAAACGTAATTTTTTTTTTTATATATTATTAAAAAACTATTTTTAAAACTCGCATATGTGAATATGTATATTTTGAAATTTGTATAATATTATATAAAATTGTAAATTTTACCTATAAATATAATCATAACTTACTTTTTAAAAATTTATATTTGGTAAAATAAGTAATGTATTAAAATTTAAGTCAACTTTTTTATTACTAAATAATATTAATAAGTATTTGTTTATATTATAATACATCCATCATGTTAAATTTGTTGTAAACTCATGTAAAGATTTACTCAAGTATTATATGTCCTTTGAATTAGTTAAACGTGTCAAGACTTAAAATAATATCAATAAACCAAGCATTTAACCAGTCCATAAATAATTAATAGCTTTGTAAAAGACTAGTTCAAGACAACATTTAAAGTGTTTCTTTTCAATTGAAATAAAATAAATAATATAAAAAATTAAATTAAATTAAATTGCACCGTTTGAGCATGGAGATGATTATAATTTCAAATTTTATTATTCAAACTTTAAATAAATTTGATTAAAAATATGTATTATATAAAATGATAAATTTATAACTGTAGATCATTTTCATATTATTGAATTTATTGTCTTCATCTAATATCAATATGTTATATTTTAATTCTCCTTAGTGAATTTATGTTAGTTGGACTAAAAATATTGATCTAAATAATATTTGATTGGTAGATTGAGAAATATTTAGATTTCGAATGTGTTATAAAATGTTTTTTTATGATTATGAGAATTGAATAAGTATTTTACTTCCACAAAAATATATCTGAACAAATTTTTATTTTTAAAAACAACTGATATTCACTAATCTAATTTTAATTTAATATTAAACTCATGAGGTCTCATAGGAAAGATGATGGAGTGGTTTAAGGTATAGAGTTAGAAGCATGACAAGTTTTCTTTATTGAGTTTTTAAATCCTTATCATTTTATGTTTTTATCTTATTACAAGTCTTTATTTATAATAAATTATAAATTCACCAACCAGCAAAGAGTTTTCCTATAGATACTAATTAAAAATTATTAAAACCCATGAATGGGAATTGTTATATATACTTATATAAGGTCCAACCATGAAGGAAAATATTCAAAAAGCACCTACATTTTCTATATCACACTTATTAATAAGGATTGATTCACCATATTATAGAATTAATATTGGTCCAAAAGGTGAAAGGTTGTTATTGAAAATTGAATCATTAGGTTGCTCTTGATATTCATGGAAGATATATAAGGTTACATATATTCTGTTGAGGCAGTTTGAACCAAGCTGGGTGGTTTATAAACTGAATAAAGAACCCTACGTACAACTCCTTTATGCTCTAACATAATGTTGTTAACATAATTAATGTAATACAAAATATTCTAACATCCCCCCTTATTACATTAATTTTGACTACACATAGCATTGCGGAACAATTCAAATTTGACTCTACCAAGAGCTTTGGTGAATATGTCCGCTATTTGCTTATTTGTGGGTATGTAGTGGAGCTGGATATGATGCTTTGGAACCTCATCTCGAATGAAATGACACCTAGTGTCAATGTGTTTGGTGCGATCATGAAATATAGGATTCTTGAAAAGATTCATAACACCTTGATTTTCACAGAATAAATGTAAAGGAAGTTTCTTTGGAAGGCCCATATTTGTGAGAATGCGACGTAACCATATCATCTCGTAGACTGCTCCACTAGCTGCTTGATATTCTACCTCAGTAGAAGAGATAGCAAAAACATGTTGCTTCTTGCTATGCCAAGAGACAGGACTAGATCCAAGGTGAAAAATGTAACCCATAGTTGATTTTAGATCGTCTATGGATCCAGCATAATCAGAGTCTGTGTACCCTTGAAGACAGAACTTGTTGTTCTTTTTGTATTCTAGGCCGATATATGTTGTACCACGGACATAGTGAAGAACTCTCTTTGCTACTTTCTAGTGGCTAACTTTAGGATCTTGCATGAATCGTGAAAGATAACCCACAACAAAACTAAGAACTGGCCTGGTGTTTGTGAGATAGATGAGACTCCCAATCAGTTGACGATAGAGAGTACTATCTATTTTAGGAGATTCATCGAATTGGGATAACTTAAGTCCTGCTTCCATTGGTGTGGCTTTGGGCTTGCAGTCAGTCATCCGATACTCATCAATTAGGGTCTTCACATATTTCTTTTGAGTAACTTATATGCAATGCTTGTATTGAGTTACTTCTAGACCAAGACAATAGTGGAGAAGTCCAAGATCTTTCATTTCAAAAGAGGTATTGAGATATTTCTTTACTGTTTTGATCATACTCTCTAAACTGCCTGTTATGATAAGATCATCCACATATAGTACTAGAATTACTATGTTAGAACCATTGTTCTTGATATATAGATTAGGATCTACAGGACTTCTTCTAAAACCATGTTGCACTAGGTGACTATCAATTTTGATATACCAAGCTCGAGGAGCTTGTTTAAGTCCATATAGAGATTTTATTAGCTTATAGACTTTCTGTTCTTGCCCTTCAACTACAAAACCTTTAGGTTGAGTCATGTAGACTTCTTCGTGTAGGTCACCATTTAAGAAAGCACTCTTAACATCCATATGATGTAGCTACAAACCAAAATGAGCTGCCATTACACACAGAACTCGAATAGTGGTCATTTTAGTAGTAGGAGCAAATGTCTCTTCATAGTCTATGCCTTCTTTTTGTGCATAGCCCTTTGCAACAAGTTGGGCTTTATGTTTATCTATTGCACCATTTGCCTTATATTTGATCTTGAATACCCATTTGCAACCAATGGGTTTCTTTCTTGAAGGCAAATTCACTAACTTCCAAGTTTGATTTTTCATTAGAGATGTATGTTCTGCATCCATAGCAGTTTTCCATTGATCTTTACTGAGTGCATCTGAGACTGATGTGGGTTATTTTTCATCTAGTATTGTCAGATAGACTTTTTCATCTTCCATATCTATATCCTCATCTTCTTCTATATTCACAAATAAATCATCAAAATGTTGACAAAGGTCATCAACACATGTTACTGATGTTGCATCATCTGCTCTTTTGTGTTGAGTCATACTGTGAGTAGAGGGTCGATCTAGAGTTAGATCTAGAAGTGATGTCAGTTTTGAATCCTGCAATGTACTAGTATACCATTTAGGAACCTTCTTCTAAGGAGGTGTTGCTTCTTTCTTAGGTTCATCTTCCTTAAGGTATACAAATGTGTTATTTTATGTGAAATTTTCATCAAATACTACATTTTTGCTGATATGTGTTTTCTTGGTTATAGGATCAATCAACCGATATCCTTTTGAATACTCATCATAACCAAGAAATATACATTTTTGAGTTTTCTCATCTAGTTTCCTTCTTTTCTGTTTAGGAATATGCATGAAAGCTTGGCATCCAAAAACTTTTAGATGATAAATTGATGGTTTCTTACCACTCCAGGCTTCTTGTGGAGTTTTTCCTTGTAGAGCCCTTGTAGGTGCTCTATTTAGTAGGTAAGATGTTGTGTTTACTGCTTTTTCCTAGTATTATTTTTCTAAGTTTGCTCCTTTTAACATACACCGACTCATTTCTACTATGGAGCGATTTTTCCTTTCTGCAACTCCATTTTGCTACGGTGTATATGCTGTAGTAAGTTGTCTCTTGATCCCATGTTTTTCCAAAAATGCTAAAAATTCCTTGGAAGTGTATTCCCCCCCTCGATCTGAGCAGAGGGTTTTGATGGAACAACCTGTTTCCTTCTCAACTTGTCTCTTGAACTGACGAAAGTAGAGAAGAGCTTCTGACTTGAGTGCAACGAAGGAGACCCATATTTTGTGGGAGTAGTCATCAAAAAATAGCTAAAAATACCTCTTTCCACCATGATTGGTTGGGAAAGGACCGCACAGATTTGCGTGGATTAAATCCAAGGGTTTCTTAGAGCGAGAAGAACTTGTCTCAAATGGAACTCGATGTTGTTTCCATACTAGAAAATCTGAGCATACTGGGAGAACTGATGAAAGCTGAGGAAGCCCTTTGACCATGTCATATTTGCTTAATTCAAGTAAATACCCGAAACTGAGGTGCTCGTATCTTTTATGCCATAAGGAAGTATCTTCTGTTGTAGTGGCAATGAGGGCATTATGGGATGTAGAAACTGTATCCAAGATGAATAATCCATGTTTGTAGGAGCCAGTGGCAATGTGTTTACCTTGGTGACTGATGAAACATCTCTTTTTTCCATTTTTGACTTGAAAAACAACATCCATATTTCTATCTAGCATATGTGGAATAGATAATAGATTTTTGGCAAGGCCAGGAACATAGAGAACTTTCTCTATGTCACAGTCACCATCAGGGAGAGTGGTCGTAACATCCCCTTCACCTTGTACTTGATAGACCTGATTATCTGCAATAGTGATAGGTTTGCCTTCTCTTGCTTGAAAAGTTTGAAACCAAGACTTGTCCCCACTCATATGTTTGCTTGCTCCAGAATCAATATACCATACAACATCTAATTTGGAAGAGGCAGTATGGGTCATGAGCACCTTGTGTGCTCTTTCTGAGTCATTATATAAAGATGAATCATAAGCATCTGAATGGGAATCTGCATAAGCAACATGACCCTTTTGTTGTTTGTGATGCTGGGGATATTTCTGCTTCCCCTTGCCTTTCTTATTTTGTGAGGGATCATTCTGTTGTTTTTTTTTGAACCAACACCTATTGGTATCATGATTGTTCATATCATAGATCTTGCAATATTTATCTCTCTAGAGATTAGGCTTTCATTTGCCTTTAGAAGAAGACCCTCCCTTCTGCAACAGTCCTTGCTTTTGAACCTTTTTATGGGTGGAAAGAGCAGTGGCAGGTTCCTCATATTTATGTACTTGATTGGCTTCTTCAGTTTGAAGCAAATTAACCAATTCAACAAAAATTAATGTTCTGCCAGAAACATTGAGTGAAGTGATAAAACTTTTGTAAGATGTTGGGAGTGCCCTCAAAATAATAGATGTCAAAAGATCATCAACTATGGGTTTGCCCATAGTATTGAGTTTAGCTTTCAATTTGGCCATTTTGCAGAGAAAAAGTTCAACAGTTTCCCCTAAATTCATATTGATATTGTGAAGCTGGGTTTGTAGGTGAAGGATAGTGGAATTATTCTTTCCTTCATACACAGTAATCAATGCTACCCAAGCATCTTTACTGGTTGTGGCATCACAAATATGAGGTTGGACCTCATATGTTATGGCAAGTAACAAAAACATAAGGCCTTTCCTATATTGATCATAAAATGTATCTTGATCTATCCCTGCTATGGTGGGACATGAGGTAGTGCCACTGACTACATCCCATAATTTTTCTACTTGAAGAATGGCTTTCAATTTATGTTTCCATGGTACAAAATTGGTGCCTTTGAGAAATTGAGCATCTGAAATATACTTGTGCACTGTAGCCATTGTTTAGGGTTCCTTATAGTGCCAAATGGTCCCCTTTTCGATATACCGTGGCTAGGCCAGTTATACCTGAACTGAAACAAAACAATACTCGACCTGACGTGAGGGAGACTATAGGTATTATTAAGATCATAACGGTATGTGGAACATAGGCAGTACTAAAAATGATTGCTTTATTTATGGCACCTACCTTAGAAAGTCATGAATCCACATGCGTGGTGTGTAACTTCCCCTAAACACTTTGGAGTCCAGAACTTTCATCAGGATTTATGCCTAAACACAATAGCAATGGGGTAAAAAATTCACTCAAAGAGATGTTAATGACACCTGCCTGAGAATATTCGGAAGAAGAATAATCAGTTGGAGGGAATTAAGTCAAAAAACAAAACTAGGATAAAATTAGTGTTGGTGAGAGAAAAAGTAGATGATCTATGAAAATCCCTGTGCAAAGAGATAAATGATGTGGAGAACCTGTGCAACATGTGCTAAGAGAAGTAGTCGATGCTTTGATGTAGATGATTTTTAATTGCAAAAAAAAATGCAATAATCAAACAAGCATGCTCACAAAATTCTTCTCACATAGGTGTCGGGTTCAACCGAAAATGCACCCAAATTGTCAAAAGAAGGTGTCGAGTAAAATCGAAAATGCACCTTTGAGTTGCTCTCTATGTCTTTTTCTGAGAGTTTGAAAAATTGAATTCCCCCCTCTATTATATCTCCAAAGTTTCCCAATATTCCGTTTAACAATTGCTTTTGAAAAGAGAATAAGCAATGTACATGTTTGAAAAAACAATGACAACAACAAAAAAAATTTGTGTCACTAAACCTTCTTGGAAAAATGCCCTATTCAGGCGTCATTGGGCCCTTGGGGTGTCAACAGGATCCTCGGGGCATCACAATTCTCTATTCAGGTGTCACTGGGCCCTCGGGGTGTTAACAGGACCCTCAAGGCATCAAAATGCCCTATTCAGGCGTCACTGGGCCCTCGAGGCATCAACAGGACCCTCGGGGCATCAAAATGCCCTCCTCGGGCGTCATCGGGCCCTCGGGGCATCAAATTTTGTCCGAGCCGTCAATTCTTGGCCGAGGTGTAAAAAAAATTTAGGGCTTCGGTTAAAAAAACTTTTTTATATTTTCGACGGGATTCGAACTGTGGACCTTGTCCACACAAGGAATCTCGTGAGCCAACTGCTCTATGCAGCCCGTCGAGAGAGCGCCTACTGATTAAGCCTGCTGTGAGTTAGCATTTGAAAAAAAAAACGTCTTCCCAGCCTTCGAAGACTCCAAGCGGCAGGTAAATCAATGATTTTTTTAAAATATAACCCTAATATAGCAAAAAAAAATTTGTTATATACTTCCCATTGCTGTAGCTTTCAGCATGCATAGGCCTTCGTGGTCATGAGCAGGATTGCCTCCAAAAATGCAGCAACCCATGGTAGCGTCCATCCGTGTTTATTGCTCACACATCGACAACGACCGACAAATCACAGGAGTCAGTGGATGTTTTCGAGGACTCATTGGCTATGCTGGTGACGACTGGTTCTTATGGACAGCGAGGCCTAGGTGATATTGCTTTCATCTCTGCCTGCCATTGCTTCCCAAAACAAACGCGACGTTAATGCTTCAGGAATGAGCTGCTTGCGGTTATGGCCAGGGAAGAATCGCTGCGAAGCTTGGAGTGTGCTGCCTGTGAAAGTTGCAGGTCTTGCAAGTTTATGGAATGGTTGATCACCACCTTACCCAAAAAACATATCACTTTGCCCAAGAAACAAAAATAAGCTCTGATGCCATATTGAAAACTGAATCATTAGGTTGCTCTTAATATTCATGGAAGATATATAAGGTTACATATATTTTGGTGAGGCTGTTTGAACCAATCTGGGTGGTTTATAAACTGAATAAAGAACCCTACGTACAACTCCTTTATGCTCTAACATAATGCTGTTAACATAATTAATGTAATACAAAATATTCTAATAGTTGTATGTCCATTTCTTCTCAATCAAGGATCATTTTTATAAAATTATTTTCTTAAGATTTGTTCCTTTAGGTCAACACTCATGGCATAATGCATGTGTTCCTAGATCATAAATTATTTATAATAATGAAGGTGAACATCATAGTGTTATTAGATGCGATTAGAAATTTGATCTTATGTTACCTAATCCAATATTTGTTTGTATATAAAATATCAAGATAGGGAACAACTTCTAAAAAAATTATATCAAGATAAGGAACAACTTCGTAGAACTACTTGTGTATTTATAAAATATCAAAAACATGAATCTCTATATCATATATCAACAATCTTATGCATAGATGGATGAAATTTTAGTATACAAGGACCCTTTCAACAACCACATGGTTTTTTTTTTTTGTAGAAATACTGCTTACAATTTCATTAAAATAAAATTAATACAACAATCAAGAGAGTCTATGAATCAATTGAAGATATTTTGACTTTTTAATGTCAGATGTCTTTCTCAGCTCACTCATGATAACTCGACTAAAGACTTGTAATTTCTCTGAGATACATTTCAAAATTTTATAAGTAGCCTCAAGAACTGTAGTTGATGTTGAACTTAAAACCGATAAACACATGTCCTTCCAAAGTCCAAATAGGATTGAAACACTAACAGCATGCCATATTCCAACTAGATGAGAGGGGTAATGATAAGAGTCACCCAGGAGAGCTACATTCCACCATATGTGATTTATAACAAAAAGAGCAATAGTTTGATCAAAATTATGCCATACTACTTTTGAATGTGGACAGTCCCAAAAAAAATGCTTAATTGTCTCTTCTTTGTTGCATGTCATACAATGGATATAATATCATATTGGTGAGTACAAAAATTAACAACTTCTAGTTGTGAAAGAAGAATAACAGTAAAGTGAAGGAGGAATGGGAAACCAAGAGGATCCCTAGAGGAGAGATTGGGACTGCTTTTCATATTAGAAACCATTTGACATGGAAGTGTTGACGCACCACACAAAGATACCATTGAGCTTCTCGCTATTTTTGAGAATCGTTTAGGCATCGAAGAAGCCATGCATAGGCGACAACCCTCCACTGCCATTCGTTATGAAACTCGCTAGCACTTTCCCTCAGCTATAGCGAGAGGATTGATCATTGTAGTATTCGATGAACTGCGACATAGTGGTGCTTGAATCATAAGCATAGAATTGGAAATTCACATAGTCGATGACATTCCCATACTTGCTCCACAATGCAGTGTAATGCGACTATACGTCATCATCATCGAAGGGAGCAATGGATGTGAATGAGATAACGTTCTTCTTCTTAAGCATTGTGATCAGCTGCTCGATGCACTCCACGAAGGTGTCGAGATCAGCCTCAAAATGTTCGTAATCAATGTCAATGCCATCCAGGTGGTATTCCTGAACTATGTTTGTGAGAGATGACATCACATTTTTCACCCACGATGACATCGATGACGGTTTGAACTGCACATAGACGTTACCCACGCTGTCGCCACCCAAGGTGAGAGCGATCTTCATGTTGTTATGTTGAGATTTTATGGCCTACATGGCACTTCGGCTTAGATTGTCGTTGTCCCAGAAGATGTTGAATTCCTTGTTTGTCGACGACGGAGAGTCTGACATAGTGTACTCGATAGCGAAGGCAAGAATAAAGTGCATCTCCACGTTTGGGTTGATAGGCACGTCTAAGAACTTCATGCCCATGAATTCTATGCCTATGTACTCCTTGAAGACGTCCGATTTTCCACCTGCAATGTCATTTAACACAACCAATACATAAAACATTATAGCCGTACGTCATTTTTACCAAAACAAAACACAATCATTCAATAAGGTCCCATTCTGAAGCACTATGTAATTACAAACAGTTTTTGTAAACAAGTTAAGCTCAAGCTCACCCAGAGATTGATTATGCATAAAAGCCAACAAGAGGAAAAAGAAGAGGGCTGAGAGCTTGTACGTCTCCATATCCATCAGCTCTCCATAGCTCTAGAAGGTATTGTTCAATTGATATCGATACTTATTCAGAAGATGACCACCTTCTACAGGGTACTACATCTATGTGTGATTATGTATATTGCTTGTCCATGAAGCAGTAAGATGATGTTCTATCATTTTTTGTTTGTGTGTAAAAATCGGTTGTGGAATGTAGGAGGTCATAACAAATATTATAATATTAAACACAAGGAGAAAATGCTTCTCTCATGACCCTACACTCTCAGACCATTGGTGGTCATTTTCTTTTCACCAATTGCCATCTACATCATAATCATATAGTTCATTATTTCGAAAGCTCGGTTCTTCTTATCCTATTTATTCACAACATTGCATATGGATAATTGGAAGCAAACAAATATCTAGAGGAAGGCTAGATCCATTCGCTTGTCCCATGTAGTTCCTTTACCCGAAAGCTCTAATCGACACATATATTGTGAATAGACCAAATAAACTTCTTCTTGAAGCCATTCATAAAACACGTCATAAATGTCATGCGTCACAAATCGGATGCAATTGGTCGAATAAAATATGTCTGATATGTTCATATCATAATTTTGACGAAACATCAGTAAAGCCACAGATCGGCATATCTATTCCCTCGAAGCCTAGAGCAACAGTCGTCGACGTCTTACCCGCTTTAAACGTCGAGGAGAATTTATTAAAGAGACAAATATATCAAGTGTGTGGTTATGGTGATATTCTTCTATGTTGTATTTATGTGTTGTTCATGTGTTGGGCACTACGGAATTGTTGTCTTTAATGGGACGACTTGCGAGAATAGCGTAGGCAACTTTGCCTTTGGTGCGAGTAACCCTCTCTAATAACTCCTCTCTATTATTAGGTGGTTTCCTAGCTTTGTATCTTTGTATTCTACATACGGATCCCCATCATCTTCTAGCACACTCATAATCATTGCTACCGCTAAATGAATCTTGGTCCCCTTCCCTCATCATCATTAATATATTCTCGAAGTTCATTTTAGTTTTCCACATGTGCGCACTCTATTTTTTTCATTTTAATTTTCAACATGCGAGTTCTCTATTTTCATTATCTTTCTATCCCTAGACACCTTCATGTGCATGTAATTCATTATTATATAGCGATCTCCTCATAATTTTTGTGTTCATTCTTTGGATAGAAGAATTTTAAAGTATGATGGTAGGTCTACGATTATTAGTTCTTGTTCTACCACAAAATTTGAGTGTTGGGCAAGGATCATGACCAAATTATTTCCTTTGGATAGTAGAGTTTTAAAGTATGATGGTGTACTACCACAAACTCTAGGTAGTAGGCTAGGATCATGACCAAATTCTTAAAATTACCTATTGCATTGGAGTTCCATCTATCTATATTGTATATTTAGTTGTTTGAGTATAACAGAAACCTATTTCGTCATAAATAGCCTCGGGTATAATAGCATCGGGTATAACTATGACGGCTATCTCTAAATATTTTATACAATTTTTGAGGATGTAACTTTTTTATCTTGAGCATCACATAGAATGGAGGCAACCTCAAAATAGTCAATATTGGAGCAATTTACACTTAATACATGCATAGTTGGTTATGTGATGATTGTTTCACAATAATATTTTGCTGCTTAGATACATAGGTTGAGGAGGTATCTAGTTATTTACCGTAAGTGTAAATTTACTTTTGCTCTTTTAGTGATTCAAAGACTAGGTCTTGTTACCCAAGTACACCAGAAGCTTCTAGCATGTGAACTTTAGTTGGTGTTTTCTTCATTTCTTTTATAATATTAAACATGACAAAGGGTTTCTCTCTTTGTGGTAAAATTTGTGAGCTGCATAGGATTTTATGTACGACGGGGGTATTTTAGTTTTCTTTTAGCCTCGCTTTGTATTGGATGTCTTTCCTTATCACTTTCTCTTTTAGTCAGCTTGCTAATGTTTTTTCTCCCTCCATTTTTTGTTACTAGTTATTTTCCTTTGTCAAATCATTGGTCTTTATTATTTGGTGTCTCTTTGACCTCTTTTTGAAGTTTTTTTGTAGCTTCCCCTTTTGTGATATCTTTCTTGTTTTTCTTTTCTTTCTTTGCTATAATAGGCCCTTCATATTTTAAATGTAGAGCTGGTATTCCCCTTTTGAGGATTGTCATAGCTATCCATGTGTTGGCTTGCTTATCAATTGAATACTTTACACTCATTTTCCCTTTTCTCTAATTTTTACATACTATTGGTTGGAAAATATAACATCATCTTTAAAAGATGACTTTTTATCTGTTTCCATAGCATTAAAATTAGTTGGCATTACAAGTACATGACAAAGTTCATTGAGGAGGATACTTGGCTAGTTTTAATTGCATGTTAAACATGGCATTGTTAAGTTCACCACACAATTTGAGAATACTTAATGGCACTCATGCATTCATCAGGGTTGTACCTATCATTGCAAGGGAGACATCATACTAATTCTTCTTTTACTTTAATATTAACCATAATATTATGGATCTTGTGTGTTTCTTGCCTAAAACCCTATCGAGTAACCTAATATTTTGTTATTATGTATTCTTTCATAGCTACCAATTCCATGTCTACTACTATTACTATTTTATAGCATTATTCTACTTTATCAATCTTTAGATTAATTCCAGCATCTCATTCATTACAAAATTGCTATCGGATTCATTACTAGGGTTGGATGGAGTGGGAGGGGTTATAAGTAGTAGTTGCAGTGCTAATATGGATGATGCATTTTGGCCTAGATCGATAATCATGTATGGTGACTAGGAAGTATGAATAAAAGTATTAGGTTGAGAGTTTTTGATAGAAGAAAAGTTGGGCATAGTACTAGGCATTGGTGTATTTTGGAAAATTTGGGTGGCATAAGCCATTGGTGGGGTAGGAGGTATTCTCTCTAATTTTATGAGAATGTCATGGCAAATTGTTATTTTTTTAAAATGCTACAACAAGTATACAATGGTTAGTATTACAAACCATTAGCACAAAATTAGATTGTAAAACCTTGATGTAATATGGTAATGTTTTTTTATTTATTTGACCTAATATTCTACGAAATTAAATTTAAATTTCATAATAATCTAGTATTAGAATCATGAATTTTTCTTCAAGAACTCCTTATATCATATTTAATTGAAACAAATTAAATATCCATTTCCCATGCTTGCAAAGCCTATGCATAAATGGTTTTACTATTGATGTCCAACTAGTCATTTAATTGTATGGTAATCACCTATACCATAAATTAACCTTATATTATACAGAGTATATAAGTAAATATAGAATTATGTACTCCTCTTGAATGCAAAGGATTGACTTGAGTGTAGATATCTTGTTAAGGTGATCTAATATCATCTTGTTTATGTTCATGTCAAAGGTAGGAAAATATTTTAAAGTTGCTATAGGAATATAAGATTAAATCAATAGGTTCAAAGGTCCTTGGAGGTACAATTGTGATTTTTTTCTCCGTAGCCATCACTTGCATATTCTAAGAAATGTTTACATTAATACTAATGATCCTATTGGTACTAAGGATTAAATTAGAGGAACATTGGAAGTTTTAGAGATTGCATGTAGTGGACTCTATATTAGAGTATTTATAGGAGGTAATTTTACATAAAAAATGTTGTAGGAAATTTATAAAGCTATTGAATGAAGAGAGGTTTATTCTTTTCATTGTTAATATTAGTGTACCTGGTACAAGTGATTGATGTGGATTATTGTAGGGGTTTGAATAGACCATGTAAGGTTCATTAAGGCTATTAAATAACCTATTAAGGGGTTTGAATAGACCATGTAAGGTTCATTAAGGCAAATTGTAAGGGTTTGAATAGACCATGTAAGGTTCATTAAGGCTATTAAATAACCTATTTACTGGATTAAGCAACCTATTTATCGTGGAATGAATCCTTATCTAACTTGATTGATCATGGGCATTTTTCCTTTTGACAAGATGGGAATGGATACTAGGATCTCTTCAAATTCATACTCCTTATTCACCCACACAACAATTTGCTATTTTCATTTTCCTTTAGCATTATTTTGTTGATATGCAACTATGCCCACCTATTGTTTATATTTGTCTAGGTTTTGAACTTTAGACCATGTATTCATATTATTGTATCTATGCAAACATAATTATGGGCTTTAAATATTAAAAAAAATACCAAAATTTAAAAAAATTTACCACTTGAGCAATTTGCTCACAAAATAGATTTTATTTTATTTTTATTTGTCGAAAACATCCCAAAAGGGATGCCACTTTCGGGTAAGACCCAAGGAGGCAGGGATATCCTCTCAAAAAATAGATTAATTTGCTTATGACTTCAAGTGATTTGCTTCTAGAATGTAGCCCTTTAGTAAACTATTAATTTGATAAATTCATTTATAAATTAGAGTGACATGCTTGTAACTTTGGGTGATTTACTTACTATGTGTATCTTTATAGTAAAGTAAAAAATTTGAGCAATCCAAAAAATGAGCAAAAGGAAATTGTTTGTTTATCTAAAATTATAAAATCTTTGTAGAAAAATAAAATTACCCAAGCAAATTGCTTGGAGTGTATCACTTGCTAGATTTTACATAGCCAAATTTTATCTTGTTTTCCACAAATTAATTACTTTATCAAGTGAATTGCATATTGTGTTGGACTTGTTCAAAACTAACTTAGAATCTATGTTAAGTGTTTTTCCATGGTAGATGCTTATGCAAGGTTAGATTGGAGTGTGTTTGCATTGTTTGAATGGTATTGAAGTTTTCTTTGTGAAAATTTTTGTTTTTAATGTTTGAGTTAAAGTTTTTATATACAAATTAATTACAATACTAAGAATAAAAATAAAAAATGGGTGGAATTTCAAGCAAAATTGGGTTTGGGACTAAAAATTCATGTAAATTGCATTGAACTGAACCTATGAAAATGCAAATAAAATCAAGCAATTTGCTTGCTAGATCAATTGAATTGCTAACTTCTATCAAATTTCAAACTTTCTTCTGAATTAGATCAAATCACTTGTAATGCTATATATAGCATTGATAGCACTCCATATAGATACTATATGTAGACACCAAAACAGCACCAATCCGATTATGTGACTGCAAACACTGATCGCTTTGACACACACAGCCCCTAGGGCAGCCCTCAGAGGTTAAACAATGGTCCTAACCACTTTCATAGCAATTTTGTAAGGTCAAGAAGCAATTTGGCACATTCAGGCACTTTGCCCAAGTATTCGTCTCACCCAGGGACGAATACTAACTGGGATTCGTCTCACCCAGGGACGAATTCTGAAATCGTCTCTGGTCGGGACGAATTCCAGGTTTAACGGGCAAAAAGAAAAATGCCGCCAAGTGGCAGCCAAGGACAGATCAATTATTGCCTCCTACCATGCATGCGCGTGTAGGTGGGTAGGTTGGCAGTTAGTGGACTGTCACAAAGGCAGTCATGGAAGCCCAAGTCAGGGAGGAGTCTCCTCCCTCTTGGGAAGGCATGGCCGCCACATGGCATCCCTGCATGCCCCTCCAAAGAGACCCCATGGGTCTATAAAATGGTGGACTTTCCCACCCAAAAGAGGACAGAGTTGGAGGCATTTTCAAGCAACGAAGTGCTGCCCAATTGAACACCCATTTGCATCCTTTTTGATTCACCTTCTCACATCCATTAATCTCTTTCGCAAGGGAGGTTATTGGGTGGCTTTTGGAAGCGTGGATCCAAACCCAAACCCAACATTTGACCACATTGAATCCACCAATTTGCCGACAACACACTCCAAGAGATTTTGAGCCCATCCCTAGTGGATTGGCGTCGAAATCAAGTTCTAATGGTGGGCGGCCCATTTGGGCACCCCACACTTTTCTTTTAAGTTTCATTTTAGTTATCATTTGTTTATCTCTATTCTATGCTATGTTGTTTAAGTAGTCTCTAATTTCGATTTCATAAGATTTTGATCAAACATTATCATGCTTTGTCGATTGTGTAGCTCTCACTAACTTGCAGGTAGCGACATCGAATTCCTGAGGATAGAGGCCAAATTGGGAGAATCCGACCATCTGGGTCATCCCAAAATGGCCCCAATTACTTAACCCCTTTGTCTGCAGGTGTTTTGGAGACCCCGAGGTTCGACATTTAGATGGATCATTTCGGCTTTCCTAACACAGTAGAATTCGTCCCACCCGGGGACGAATAACAGCAGAATTCGTCCCACCCAGGGACGAATTACAGTCGAAAGTAGATTGGTCGACTGTTTCAATGGCAGTGGCCATCTGGTAAGGTCTTTTGGTTTCTATTAAATTTGCAGGTGACTTAGATTCATTTTATTCACTGTATTTGACAATCTTTTGCATGCATCTTTTGTTAATTTCAAAGAACGAACTTTCCCTATTCATAGCAGGTGCTACTAACGCCTTGGTTGTTTCTTTGCATGCAGGAGGAGCAGCAAGAAGTGAGGATTCATCAACACCAGTGGCGGCAACGCTTCGGCCCGCCCATTTTGCATGTGGGCACGCGAAAAGGAGATCACTATTCACTTTTGTAATGGAAACATGCTAACTCTCCTAGCCCCTGAAAAGGGAGGAGATGTATTGTAACCGAGTTGGAATCACATTAATAAAAAGGGTTGTGCTCCTGCTTTCTCCTTTTATGTTTGTTTTTTATTCGATTACATCTGCTTTACTTCGTGCATCAAGCTAGTTAGTTTACATTGCAGCAATTAGTGTTTCTTTTTATTTCCGGAATCTCGTGCTTTCAGTGGCGATCACGGTGGGACTCTGTCCCCTAGTTTTAAGATCAAATAACTGATCCATTTTTGTGTTTTGTGCTTGACAGGTACAAATTTTTTTAAAGCAGACTGTTATTCGTCTCTGACTGTGACGAATACTTTACTGTAATTCGTCTGACCCTGAGACGAATTTAAATTCGTCTCTGGCAGGGACGAATTCTGTTCTGTAATTCGTCTCACAGAGGGACGAATTTTTGTCTATAAATTTTTAGAGCCGAGGATCAGAAATAGCAAGTCTGGGTAGAAAAGAGGTAAGGTTCCAAAACTGTCTTTGTCATTTTTTGATTTTCTGCTTTCATTTTCTGTCAATTCTTGCGTGCTTAAAGAAAATAGTGGTTGCTTGCATGTTTCAATTTTAAGTAAAATAAACCACACACACATCACGTGGCACATTTTTAACCAAGGAGCTGGTCGTAAGACCCTAGCCCTTGAGCAAGACCAACGGTGGGTTCATCACCACCTTGGCTTAGCTTTGCATCCATTTCCCCGATTGTCACTGTTGTTAGGCGTAAATCCTGACGAAAGCTGACCGAGTGTCGCTGGGGTGATTCCCATGCATGCGAGGATAAGTCTTCTATGGTAGGTGTCATTAACAGGACAATCCCCCTTTCGTACCGCCTATGTTCCACGTACCATCTGCTCTCACGTACCTATAGTTTCCCTCTCGTAAGGGCGGGTATATAGAGAGGTTGGTATATCGGTCCGACAATGGTATATTGAAGGGGCGACCATTTATGGGAGTCATATGAGCCAACATTATGCATTTAAACGTTCTTCAAAACTTGCAAAAACAAAACAAAACATCAAAATGCACTAAACCAGTTTAGGACACACTATTAATCCTTAAAAGAGATAATCACTGTTTGTGTATGTGTGTGTTCATTTTTGCTTAGTGTAACAAAAAGAAAAATCATCATAAACGAGATAAAAATCTGCTTAGCTAGTAGAGAAGCACCACAATGGTGTACACCCGTAGCCAAGCCCAATCAAGGGCGGATGCTGCGGAAGGTGCACAAAGAGAGGGCGCTGGTCACCTTCGCTTTAGCCCTGAGGACTTGGCCATACCGCCTTGGCGGTCTGGCCTACAAGAGAGTCCACATCAGGCCACATCAAGAAGGAATTATTGGGACCCTCCTCTGTGGAGTTTGCCCATTCAACACAGCCCCTTTCGGGAAGAAGCTTTACATGTGGCACTCGATGTAAATAGAAAACCGCCTTTTGAGGCTAGATCCGAGTGGCCACAGTGCAATGAAGCGCTAGAGAGGCACAGTGTCCATGAGGAGAGACAGCATGAATATGGTACCTCTCCTTTGCCTCCCATTAGAATAGAAAGACAAAACCCAGAGCGCAGGGCTCTCCACACAGGGCGAGCTAACTCCGCCCGCCCCTTTCACACCCATGAAAGGGAGTACGAGGAAGACCATCGCATTCCTCGAGAACAACATACAGTGTGGGAACCTTGCATTTTTGCACCTGCTAGATATCATGGTCACCCATCGAGGCCAGAGCCTCAAGTAAATGCCACCTACCTCGACAGAGGGAAGCGACCCATTGAAATTTTAGATCATCAAGATCAAGGCAAATACATAGGAGAAACATTCAAGCCTCCTGAGCAAAATATGGCAGACCAAATTGACCCGACAGTCGCCAGACATGCCGCCCGCCAAGCCCGAATCACGCAGCTTGAGCAAGGTCATCAGGAGTTAGAGTACTTATACCGCCTTAATAAAGAGCGCATGCAGCGTGAAGCGGATGAGCTGCGTTATAAACTACCTGAGAGGGTGCCAACCCCTCGCACCCAAAAAGTAGAACAATATGAGAGGCATAACCCTTTGGTGCGGGACAGGTCTCCGTGACCTCGTCAAGCTTTGCCTCCGAGACCTTATAGACCCGAGAGGGAGGCCACTCCCCGAAACAATGATGGATACCCTCAGCGGGGATTCACTCAGGGTCATAGGTCTCGCCCAGAGACTCCTCAGGAAGTTCATGAGGAATATGAACCAAAAATAGAATGGGCCAAAATGCCCTATCAAGGTGGGAGGGCTGCCATTCGGCCACCCCCCCATAGGCCTCCAGTCTCCCATAACTCACAACGGGAGCAAACAAAAGAGGAAGAAATCAAATCTTTCGATGCATACAAAGCGCTATTAGAGCATTTGGAGTCTGTGGAGACAAAAGATTTTGGGCATCAAAAGCCCACGTTACGTCAACTCCGCAGTCATCCAGTGCATCCCTCAGTGCCCACACCTCTTTACCCCGAACATTTCAAGTTGCCTCAATTGGCAGTCTTTAAAGGTGAAGAGGATGCACAAGAACATGTCACAAGATTCCTGAGCCAATGCTTCGGCATTCAAGATAATGATGCATTGTTGCTTAGGACATTCATAACCACATTCGTAGGCCCTACCTCGGATTGGTTCACACAGTTACCAAAACACAGCATAAACAACCTAGATCAATTAGTAGATGCGTTTCTTGAACGCTTTGCCTTCAACACAAAGAAGAAGGCATCACTGAGTGATCTGGCCAGCCTCAAGCAATATGAGGAAGAGACAATGGCAGCATACGGGAATCGATGGAGGGCTTTGCTTTCTAAGCTACCCTACCTTCCCCCTATGTCTGACCTCACACAGATGTTTGCACGGAGTTGCCTGAAATCGATCTCTGGGCTATTGCTGCTGCAGCAATACGCCAGCCTAGAAGAAGCTTTGGCGCAAGCCAGAGTTATAGAAGAGATCAAAATAGGCGAGGGCGCAATCGCCAAGCCTAAAAAGAAAGAGTGGAATAAAACCACTAAGACCGGGACTACGCAATCACAACCCGCTGCGGTTAATCAAGTTGCGATAAATGTCCCCAAGCCTGTGCAAGAAATACAGCCCCAAAAGGCTAATTATCAGGCAGTGCCTCCTAGTTATGAAAGAGATAATAAAAAATAGGAGCAAAATCAGCAGCGTCGCCCTAGGCGACAATTCACCCCTTATGCGGAGTCCAGGGACTCCCTATTTGACCGCTTGTCAGCGGCAAATTTAGTCACCCTTCCAGAAATCCAAACTGTAGATCCTAACGCTCCCAAGCCTAAGGGATACAGAGAGGAATTATATTGTAGGTTCCATAGGCGAAGGGGACATGACCTGAATGGATGTTGGAAATTCAAGGGATTAATCCAAGATTTGATCGATAATAAAACATTGGCCGTGGACAACCCCATAGCACCAAATAATCAACAGATGGGGGTATTCAAGGACCCTTTGCCTGCCCACGAGGCACAGGCAAAACCTCTTCAGGTCAATGAGGTGCGACAGAATCTTCCCATGCAAGGATTTGTGGGAATGATCAGCATAGTGACCAGGAACAAAAAGTACCCAGGAGTTGCCCCCGAGGTAGCTACAAGGGAAGTTCCAACAACGTCGCAGCCTCAACAATGCCCTGTGTAGTTGCCTCCGCCTAGACCCGAGGTCACGATACGGACCAAACTCATGCAGAGTTTGTGGACCACATCGGCTAGGCTTTCCATTTATGAGCTTATTCAACAGTCAACACCCCATAGAGAAGCTCTCATGGAAATTCTGAAAGCCATCGAGTTACAGCCTCACGAAGTGAATTCTTTCAATAACTTCGTGGGACATGTGAAACGATGTATGGAGCTGGTCATTACCTTCAGAGAGGATGAAGTTAAAACAATATCGAATGACATGGCAGATCCACCCCTGCACGTTATCGCGCGGGTCAACGGGATCCCGTACAAGAGAGTGTTGGTAGATACTGGCTCATCCAGTAACATCATTACCACCGTAGCATTAAAACATCTGAAGCTGCCAGCCTCTCATATCACGGCTTCCACATACACACTGAGAGCATTCAACGATGCAATATGCTCGATAGTCGGCACAATTGTTCTGCCCGTCTAGGTAGGACAAAAGACAATACCAACATTGTGCCATGTTTTGGAAGGCGAGATGGCTTACAACATACTGCTAGGGCGGCCATGGATCAGGGACATGAAGTGTGTCCCTTCGATCGCTCACCAGTGTCTAAAGTATGCATTTGAAGGAGAAGTTCATGTAGTCCCGATGGACTTAGAACCCTTCAAATATTGCAATGCGGTGCAATTAATGCCTCAATCGACCCTCCCTTCAACGCATTTGGATTTCTAGTTAAATCCATCTAAACAGGGTCCAATACCGTAGGCACCACTGGTGACCAAATCATCAAAATCCTAGCCAGGTGAGTCTTCATCATCTGCTCCTTCACTACCAATGCCACCTGTCATGGCTAAACAGAAGGACAAGGGAAAACAGATCCTGGAAGAGGCTCAGCCCCTAGAAGAGGGGTTGCCAACAATATCAATAGTATCAATAGAAGAAACACCTAGCACAACGGAAGCTGAGACTCCTAACCCACCAAACATGGAATGGACTCAGGAAGGCCTCCCGTTCCCTCCCTCCCAAGCATCAACAATTACTGTTGAAATGGCCAGTACGGGCCTGGGGGAGTATCTAGTGCAGAATGTTGTGGCAACGCCCGCGCTAGAATCAAGTACAGGACATGGGGAGACCTCGCCTTCCCATAGGAACAGTTGTTCCTCTAGGTTACCCACCAAACCAGACCAATTTTGTGTATGGGGGCCTTGATCATGGTGCTGAACCATGCAAGCAAAAGGACGAAGATGAAGAGCCTTTTGCTGAAAATGTCAATTATCTGTCAAACCCGGACTTCGCTCTGAGATATCTCGGCCAATGCAATTGGCATGGATACGGGCTAGGCAGATATGAGCAAGGGATGCGTGTCCTTTGCCAACCAAGATACCAAATGCCATATGATAAGTCGGGAGTAGGGTTCAACCACCCCCGCCCTTAGACATCTTGGTGGAAAACATGCAAGGCCTAGGAATAGGCAACAAGGGTGGATTGGCATCAGATCCTTATGCCAACCCAAATACAGAATATACATTGGGAGATTACCTCCCATGGTCAACAAACACCCTTGGCAACATCAGTAATCCCTCTCCTTTGCTAGAGAGAGGTGAAAGTTCGGACACTAACTCCCAAGGAGAACATAAACGGTGTCCAAAGATATTTTTGAAACTGTTCCCTTTAGAGGTTCCAATTGAGCCAGTGCAATGTCAAGAGAATCAGGTCCCCCCACCAAGTGTGGAACAACCGCAATGGGACCAGATTAATTTGCTGGAACAAGGTGAACCCTAAATGTCGCAAGCAGTTGTTGAAGAAAATGAACGCCTTTGGATCATCGACGATGATTACGAAGATGAAACTGAGATGGACTATCTTAATCATGCGTGATGGCACAATCGCCCTTTAACTCATGAAGATCTGATGGGACAATTAGGCATAAGGTTAGGGCATGAATGGTATGTAGACCCAGCGGGGTGGGACCAAGTGTTGGATCCATGGCTCCAAATCTATGATGAGCACCGTCCACCCCGAGACCCTATAATGACATCAGTGCCGAGGGAAGACCCTGTCCTCCTATTAGCACATAGGGCCGATCCGTTCGTGCCCATTCCCCTAGAGCCAGATCCAGAGTATAGGGAGCATCCAGAATGTTCAAGTTATCATACCCACGGTAATGGAGACCAAATTCATTCCATCCACATGATCTCCATTGATTTGACCGCACCCATCCGCAATCCGGCCGATCCAAGCATGGTCATTGCATCTAGACACAGATGCCATCGATTGGGATCGCGTCAATTCACCTCTCTCACCATCGAGTATTGGCCTTTCGGTAAGATGCCTCATTTTACCCCAGGGACAACTCAAGATATTTTTTAGGCTGAAGAGGAACCCGAGGTTCCCAATGCAGACTTAAATTCAGCTAATGATATCCATTTGATCCCGACTCCACATCAGTTGGAGGACGGATCCCACATGTCAGTCGAGGAGACGACTGACGTAGATATCGGCATGGATCCAATGAATCCATAGATTCTCAAGCTAGGGGTAAGTCTTTCCCCCGAAGAGCAAGCCGACTACATTGCCCTTCTCAAAGAGAAGAAGGAGGTTTTTGCATGGTCATACAAGGATATGCCAGGACTAGACCCGCAGCTAGTCACGCATAATTTAACGCTTGATCCGACAATCAAGCCCATAAAGCAAAAACTACGTAAGATGCACCCAACAATGGCCTTGATGGTCAAAGATGAATTGCAAAAGCTGTTGGATGCACAGTTTGTCATCTGCATGGATTATCCGCCATGGCTGTCCAACATGGTTCCCATCAAGAAGCCCGACGGGAGGATTCGCATATGCACTAATTTTTGAGATCTAAACAAAGCGAGTCCTAAGGATGATTTCCCCTTGTCGAGCATCGACACGTTGGTAGATGCTACAGCAGGTCACGAAATGCTCTCCCTCATGGATGGTTTCTCAGGATACAATCAGATTCGTATCAATCCTGAAGACCAACTAAAAACGGCATTCACAATGCCTTGGGGGACATTTTGTTATAAGGTCATGCCTTTTGGCCTTAAAAATGCTGGCGCCACCTACCAACGTGCCATGACGTACATCTTCCATGACTACATGCATAAAACTTTGGAAGATTACATGGATGATTTGTTAGCCAAGTCTCTTTTGCGCTCAAATCATATCGATGACTTAAGCAAGATCCTCGATCGCCTCATGGAGCATAAAGTTAGACTAAATCCCAAGAAGTGCGTATTTGGCGTCACATCTGGAAAACTCTTGGGTTTCATAGTCTCAAAGCGAGGCATCGAGGTGGACCCAAAGAAAGTCAAGGCAATCCTTGAAATGGTTCCCCCAACTACAATCAAGCAGCTCAAAAGTCTGTAGGGAAAGGTCACGTCGATTAAATGCTTTATAGCGCAATTATCTGACAAGTGCTGACCCATGAACAAATTATTGCACAAGGGGGTTACATTTCACTGGGATGACGAGTGCCAGTCAGCCTTTGACGACATCAAACAATACTTGGCTTCACCGCCAGTATTGGCACCACCTAGACCAGGAGTGTCATTCTACTTATACATCTCAGCTATCGAGGTGGCACTGGGCGCCATGCTAGCCCAGAAGAATGAACTTCACAAAGAACAGGCTACTTACTATCTTAGCCGCACCCTGGTCAGTTATGAACTTAACTATGCATACGTTGAGAAACTCTGCTTGGCAGTGGTGTTTGCTACCAAAAAGCTATGCCACTACATGTTGAGCAACACTACGTATGTTGTGTCTAAGGAGAATCCATTGCGATACATGATGAGTCGTACTTATCATAGTAGTCGCACGACGAAATGGATCATGTTGTTGATGGAATTTGACATAGAGTTTATTGGACAAAAATCTATCAAAGGACAAGTCATAGCCGATCAACTAGCAGAGGCTCCTCTTGAAGACGATCAGCCTCTAGTCATAGAACTACCCGATGATGGGGTCTTCCATGTCTCAGAATCGCCAGATTTCGATGAGCCTGAGTCACGGGCCGACATAACCCTATTCTTTGATGGTTCTAAATGTGAGCAAGGTGGTGGCGCGGGAATTGTATTCTTCACACCGCAGGGCGCTCCAATGCCCTTTATCATTTAAATTAAACTTCCCATGCACCAACAATAATGCAGAGTATGAAGCCTTGCTCCTAGGTCTTCAGACAACAATCGCCATGAACATCAAATGACTGAACATCTTTGGTGATTCGTTGTTAATAGTCAATCAAGTCAAAGGGGTATATCAATGCAAATGCCCAGTCCTGCGAGGCTTATAAAGCCCTTGTGGACAAATTCTTGGCAAAACTTGAGTGGTATGACATCGAGGCACTCCCTCGATCATCGAATCATTTTGCGGACACAATGGCCTCCTTGGGGTCACTAATCCCGCAAGACCTTTTCGGTGATATGACAACCATTCAAGTCAAAACCTTATCGCAATCCGTGATGGAGCGTGCAAGCTCAGACTTGATGCCAGGAATCCACATGATCCAGATTGAACCATCCTCGGATAAGTTCTCTCGAATCCAAGATCGTCTGAAACATGCCAATTTGGGGTCCTTGTTCTCCCCTACTCCCATTAATAGCAACACAATGCTATTCTTACAGGTTCTATCCCATTCAGCGTTCGCTAGGGATGAACTTCAAGAGGGATTGGTTGTTCATACTGTCGAGGTTTCTGATCAATAGGACTGGTATTTACCCATTAGAGACTACCTCAAGTTAGGTAATCTCCCGCTTGGATTGACTCATGCCGCAAAACGAGCACTCAAGCAGAAAGCGGCTAAGTATGTCTTGATAGGAGACATTTTGTATCGTCGCAGCTATGAAGGAATCCTCCTTCATTGCTTGGACCAACAAGAGTCCACTTGGGCAGTCGCCCAAGCGCACGATGGTACATGTGGTGGCCACTTTAGTGGTATGGCCATCGCAAAGCGCATTCTTCGCATGGGCTATTATTGGCCATCTTTAGAGCGAGATTGTTGCGCATATGTCAAGAAGTGCGTGAAGTGTCAACATCATGCCAATTTGATGCACGTACCTTCCCAGGCCTTGCAGACAGTCCAATCTGCTTGGCCGTTTTCGTAGTGGGGCTTCGATCTAATTGGAAAGATCTCCCCTATGTCGTCAGGCCGTCACACGTTTATCATAACGGCCACAAAGTATTTTACCAAGTGGGTGGAAGCAGTTCCGCTTACCTCTACGACAGGACCCCGCATTGTGGAGTTCATTTTGCATAACATCATATGTCATTTTGGTATTCCATCCAAAATAGTCTCGGATAATGGGACGCCATTCAAGAACAAAGACGTGCGTGCTTTGACCACAAAGTACAAAATTCAGCACAGCTTTTTGACACCCTATTATCCATAGGCGAATGGGCAAGCAGAGGCGTCAAACAAAATGCTAGTTGCCATCCTTAAAAATACGGTCACAGACAGTCATAAGGATTGGCACATTCAAATCCCACTTGCCCTATGGGCCTATCGCACTAGCATTCGGACACCCACTGGGGCCACTCCATTTTTGCTCGTGTATGGCTCCGAGGCAGTCATGCCTCTAGAGTTGGAGATTCCTTCCCTACGCATATCAATGCAGGAGTTCATCGATGATGACACTGCGTGGCAAGCCCGGTTAGACCAACTTACGTTGCTTGATGAACGACGCGTTAATGCTCTCGAGCATTTACGTATTTATCAAGAGCGACTTAAGAAAGCTTACAACATGAAAGTTCACCTGAGGGACTTTCGGGTTGGTGATTTGGTTTTGAAGGAAAACCAATAGAATTCTAGTTTGCCATCCCACCTAAGGGACAAGTTCGCGGCAAATTGGTTAGGTCCATATGTCATTGATAGCAAAATAGGACCCGGGACATACCGGCTAGCTTCTCTTGATGGAATCAAGGAAACAGAACCCTTGAACATCAGTCATCTGCGCCCATTTCATATCTAAGAGAGCCAAATCCCAAAATGCTCCAAGGATCCCTAAAATCGCTTGGTCAATCCCAAAATGCTCCAAGGATCCCTAAAATCGCTTGGTCAATCCCAAAAATGCTCCAAGGATCCCTAAAATCGCTTGGTCAATCCCAAAAATGCTCCAAGGATCCCTAAAATCGCTTGGTCAGAAACTCAAAACAATCCAAAAATCATCAAAAAAATAACAAAAAATTTGCATCTCATTTCTAGGCATGCTCAAAATTCATCAATAGAGAGCTTTTCTCGCATCTCATCTTCATATTCACAAAAATCAATCCATCAAAAATACAAAAATATGTAGCTGCATTAAGCATCGCACCCATACATTGCATATTTGTGGTCGTAAAGGTCAAAGGCACCATAAACTCTAATTATTCTGCTAGTCCATCTTGTTCCACACTTTTCCATTTTACAAAACAGCAAACAAACGCCATTCACTGTTGTTTACCACAATAGAGTCAGTGGTCTTATAATGTATCAAGAGTTTTCGTAATTCAGTCATCATTTTGCTCTTTAGCCACGTAATGTACCGAGTCAGACAGATTTTACGAAGGTAGAGTTACACTTGAAATACACCTTGTTACGTAGCATCCCAACACAAATTAAAACACATAAAACAATTCCCAAGTTGTGTGAACGAAAGATGAAACCTGCATAGTAATCCAGGTCACCATAAGCGAAACGGTTATCTTGCTCATCCCCCCGTGCGAATGACCCCAAGAATGCTGAGAGTTGGCAAAAGGACAAGCATCCTCCCTACCCAATTCCCTAAGAATCCCAAAGTTCTCAATAGTTGCAAAACATCAAAAATTTGCAAAAACGTCAAAACTCCAAAATTTGACATCCCACAGTGCATACATCAAAAAGCACATACAATAGTGATTATCGTCACTCCATATCCCCAATCCCTTGCTCAAAATAAAAACAAATAAAAAAATAAACAGTGATTTTATCACTACAAACGAGCAAGTATCCCAATACAATTGAAGAAAAGAAGGGAGTTGAACTTGAATCCCTGGAACTCTCAGCATTCTAACAGGTCATGAGGCAAGCCTCAGTATCGGTTTGGTTGATAGCCTATCGATCACTGGTGGTAAACTTCTCGCATGATGATATATCTGTCACATTAACTTATGTACAGATCAATGTTTGCATGTGGATGAGCTAGCTTATGGTATCCTGGATAACACCGTAGATTAATCTAACTAAATACAACAAAGGAGTTAGTGGAGCTAATTAGGTGATCCTCAGTACAAGTTCGGTTGAAAGCCCATCTGGCACTGGCGGTATCCTGACAAATACCACATAAATGAACTCAATTGCACACACAGGGATGTGAAATAGCTTGGTCAAAAATGAGTTCGATTCATACCTTGGTCAAAAGTCTTGTAAGACAAAGTACAGTCATGGCTAGTGAGTTAAAACCATCTGAGTCTCAAAAAACCTTAGCTACATTTCTAAACCAACTGCGCTACTTTCCATCTTTGCAATACCATCAAAAAATACAAAAAAAAAAGAGAAAAAACCACATGTATACATACAAAGTCATGTATCACAGCAATCGTCTAAAAACGAAATAAAAAGTCCTAAATAGTCTATGGTGCCATAACCAACCATCACAAATTCCATCCATCCATTTCATTTTGCATATCACATATAAATCAAAAACATTTGCATTCATCATAACATATGCATTCATCAAAATAAATAAACATGCATACATCCATAGTCATCAGCCATCATGCATAAAGATCAAATCATCACATGTGCATAACCACAATAAAACCTATATATATATATATCATCAAAAAAATGCCCGTAGGCTACAAAACTGGTCCTCGGACCCCGCAATCATATAACAAAATCACCCACCCTAAGGCGTCGACCACCATGATCACGCGGGATCGGTGCGACGGGAACTACCCCCCATGGTGTGGGTCCTATGGGACCCTGTAGGGTGGCTACTACTAGCCCCCGCATCACGCCTGCTACCGCCTCCCTCATCCAATCGCCTACGACGAGATGATGTTGACTGCTCAGTAGCACTATCCCTCGTCCGACGTGAAGATCCACTTCCCGATGGCTCAGGTAGCCGCCCACCGAGGCGGATGACCTCCCTCTCCAAATCTAGCCGGTGTCGAAACCACTCTACCTCCCATCGATGGTAGTAAGCTACTGCATCGTCACGCTGCGCCAAAACCCTATCCCGCTCTGCTAGCTGAGCCCGCAGGAGATCCCTCTCCCGTAGCGCATCCCCCAACTCCTGATCTCGTATCCGTAGCAGCTCCACCAACCGTGCATTCTCAGCGCGTACCCCAGACTCCATCTCCTCCGTATCCACCTGAAGCACAGGACTCTCCGGAACAACAACCTGCTCTAGCTCCCACTGCTCCTCCATGTCCTGCATGTCCGGCTGATCCGGAGCTCCCAAATCTACATCCTCATCCCCCACCTCAACCATGTCCGCATCCTCCAACGGAGCTCCCCAATCATCCCCTGGTGCCTCAGCACCCTCCGCTGCCGCCTCCGTGCCTCCCAGTGGCCCCTCTCCTCTCCATCACCGTAGTACCCACCACGAGTCATACTCAGTGGTAGTCCCGACGTCATCCACGTCCGGGACGTCGATCACCGCATCCGAATCCTCGCCCAGTGGCGCGATGACCGGTCGGTCTAGAGTCCTCTCATCTCCCCGATGTCGATAGACCACGGGCTCACCTAGAAAACCCTTGGCGCACCCCAAACTATCATGTCACCCGGCTATATGAGAAGAACTCATGCTCGGTCCCGTGCCGCCCAATCAACCACCGCTCCCTACGTACCCATCGGAGCCACTCTCCAGCCTTCGGCCAGGCTGGACAGTCCCGATAAGGGTGCCAAACCACCTCCCCTAGAGTGAGCCGAGAGAAGGCATCAGCATAGTGCCCTACGACACCTACCCACCATCGACTCTGCCCTTGCTCTGCAGACCGCCGCCACAGAACTACATAACCTATCTCCTTATCCTCCATCGCCGCCCGAGTCATCCATGGTAACCCGGTTGGCCTCTCAACTGCTATGTGCTGCCAACCCCAGCACTACAATAGATAACTACAGCTGACCCCCTTTCACTGTCGAGCACTGGACCCCATACAGCTCCCTGTAGAGCTGTGCCAACAATGTCTGTCCCCATCTCAGGACCAGCGGTGCCTCTATCGGGCACTCTACCAACTGCCACACCAAATCCAGCAGGTTCCATGGGAACCTCGCGCCTGACGAGTCGGGTAATAACATGTTAGAAATGAGGCCCATCAGGAATGCGTGCCTCACTCCTAACACCCCCCTCTCCTACCACCATCCAACCAAAATCCCGCCAACCTGGCAGTCCACCTCGGTCGTCTCCACTGGGTTCTCTACACCCAACCGCTCCCCATGCCCGAAGCATCTCGTCAGTATAGTAGTCCGCTGATCACGCGGTGATGTCCTGATGGGCAGTCCATCTATCAAAATCCGAAGAAGCCGATAGACATCCTCTAGAGTCACAGTCATCTCCCCTGTCGGGAGATGGAAGGTGTTGGTCCACGGATCCCAAAGTTTGATCAGGGCCGTCAGATAGGCCTGATCCGGGACCACAGGCTCCAGTCGAGCCACTTGCTTGAGCCCAAGGGCATCAAGCCACTCCCAGTCAACCTCATTCAGTGCCCCCATGCCTCAGTGAAAGCAGTGGGTACACGGTACCGGCTCCTAACAACCTGCAAAAGAAAACACATCAAAAAAAAAAATTAATTAAAATCATGGAAAAGAACTGTACAGAAAAACAACACACTTACAGTTTAAAAAAAACAAAAATAAACTCTAGGGAGCACTTACGGGTCTCGCTTCGGCTCCGCCGCTCGAACCAGTTTGTGTACTCATGATGGCAGGGAAAATCTCGGCAGCGCTTCGCTTCGTAGAATTAACCTCCTCCTCCCCAGAGCTCCAAATCGCAAGAAAAATTTGACACAAATGAGCCCAAACTCAAGTTTTGGCCCTTAAATAGGCCTTTGAGCTGGAATTCATCCTTTACTGGGATGAGCACTCTGGTTAGCACTCGTCCCACCTAGGGACGAATTCTAAAGCTAGAATTCGTCCCACCCTGGGACGAATTCAGGCCAAAAACTTCAAAAACATCAAAAAATGAACAAAAATGCACTAAAAATAGACAATAAATTTGCCCGATGTGAGTGTTGTTGCACTTGACATCCCGGGCATACAAAATAGACGTTGGGGTCACAAATTGTCATTATCCTACTCCCTAAGAAGGCTATCTTAGCCGGACCGCTCCATGGGAAGACAAATTTTTGCCAATTTCAGCTCCAAAAAGCATCGCAAAAAGGGTTAACACCCACCAAAAATAGGTCCAAATGTTGGAAAAATTGCACATGCTTAACGATAAACCATCTAAAGGCACCCTTGCACAAGTCATCTTGGGTCAAGCGACTCGTCGCTTTTCTCATGAAGGTCATTCCCTCATCGATTCGTCGCTTGAGGGGGTAGTCACACTTAGTCACCAATCAACAAGCACACACCCAATTAAGGAAAATGACATGCATTCAAAGAATCATTGACAAAGACAATTACGCTCCTGCTTGGGGCAGTAAACAAGCAACAATCAAATTGATCAAACACTTGGCATTTCGTGAATCATGAACACAAGGTTCCCCTATGGACAAAAGGTTGCGCCCTTTGCCTAATCATGACTGATCAATGTCCAAGCTCAAGTCACACCTCACCAAAATAGGTTAATACTTGAAATCAAATTCCTTAGCTCGTCAGAAGCAAGGATTCAAGAATGCATGCCCTTTCCATGCTTGGGGCATCAAAAGTTGGTTAGGTTACCAAGAAACCCTAATCATTAGTGCTTTGGTTATCTATTTTTGCTCGGGGCTGCGCCATGCACAACGCATCCCAAAAAGGGGCATCTGTAGACACCAAAACAGCACCAATCCGATTATGTGACTGCAAACACCGATCGCTTTGACACACACAGCCCCTAGGGCAGCCCTCGGAGGTTAAACAGTGGTCCTAACCACTTTCATAGCAATTTTGTAAGGTCAAGAAGCAATTTGGCACATTCAGGCACTTTGCCCAGTATTCGTCTCACCCAGGGACGAATACTAACTGGGATTCGTCTCACCCAGGGACGAATTCTGAAATCGTCTCTGGTCAGGACGAATTCCAGGTTTAATGGGCAAAAAGAAAAATGCCGCCAAGTGGCAGCCAAGGACAGTCAATTATTGCCTCCTGCCATGCATGCGCATGTAGGTGGGTAGGTTGGTAGTTAGTGGACTGTCACAAAGGCAATCATGGAAGCCCAAGTCAGGGAGGAGTCTCCTCCCTCTTGGGAAGGCATGGCCGCCACATGGCATCCCTGCATGCCCCTCCAAAGAGACCCCATGGGTCTATAAAATGGTGGACTTTCCCACCCAAATGAGGACAGATTGGAGGCATTTTCAAGCAACGAAGTGCTGCCCAATTGAACACCCATTTGCATCCTTTTTTATTCACCTTCTCACATCCATTAATCTCTTTCGCAAGGGAGGTTATTGGGTGGCTTTTGGAAGCGTGGATCCGAACCCAAACCCAACATTTGACCACCTTAAACCACCAATTTGCCGACAACACACTCCCAAGAGATTTTGAGCCCATCCCTAGTGGATTGGCGTCGAAATCAAGTTCTAACGGTGGGCGGCCCATTTGGGCACCCCACACTTTTCTTTTAAGTTTCATTTTAGTTATCATTTGTTTATCTCTATTCTATGCTATGCTGTTTAAGTAGTCTCTAATTTCGATTTCATAAGATTTTGATCAAACATTATCATGCTTTGTCGATTGTGTAGCTCTCACTAACTTGCAGGTAGCGACATCGAATTCCCGAGGATAGAGGCCAAATTGGGAGAATCCGACCATCTGGGTCGTCCCAAAATGGCCCCAATTACTTAACCCCTTTGTCTGCAGGTGTTTTGGAGACCCCGGGGTTCGACATTTAGACGGATCATTTTGGCTTTCCTAACACAGTAGAATTCGTCCCACCCGGGGACGAATAACAAGGAATTCGTCCCACCCAGGGACGAATTACAGTCAAAAGTAGATTGGCCAACTGTTTCAATGGTAGTGGCCATCTGGTAAGGTCTTTTGGTTTTTGTTAAATTTGCAGGTGACTTAGATTCATTTTATTCACTGTATTTGACAATCTTTTGCATGCATCTTTTGTTAATTTCAAAGAACGAACTTTCCCTATTCATAGCAGGTGCTACTAACGCCTTGGTTGTTTCTTTGCACGTAGGAGGAGCAGCAAGAAGCGAGGATTCATCAACACCAGCGGCGGCAACGCTTCGGCCCGCCCATTTTGCATGTGGGCACGCGGAAAGGAGATCACTATTCACTTTTGTAATGGAAACATGCTAACTCTCCTAGCCCCTGAAAAGGGAGGAGATGTATTGTAACCGAGTTGGAATCACATTAATAAAAAGGGTTGTGCTCCTGCTTTCTCCTTTTATGTTTGTTTTTTATTCGATTACATCTGCTTTACTTCGTGCATCAAGCTAGTTAGTTTACATTGCAGCAATTAGTGTTTCTTTTTATTTTCGAAATCTCGTGCTTTCACTATAGGACAAGAAATAGTATAATATTAGGTATATTTTTTTTGGACTTCCTAATTTTGGGACATATGATATAGAAGACTATGCGTACTTAATTCTAAAATGACAAAGTATTATAACTTTTGTATATGAAATATTTCATATTAAAAGAAGTAGAAGGGAAGTAAAAGTTAGTGAAACTAACTTTAAGAGTTATGAATATATCAACTTTTTTAAAATTGAAATTTGAGGGGGATATAAAAATCAACCTCCAATTCTATTGAATTATTTCAAATTCTTCAAATGATTGAGTATTTAGTTGTTAATATAATACTTTATCAAATAAATCGTTATGATCTATTTTTACCATAAATATATGGATATGGAAGTCTAATTTATAAACATAATACAATTCTTTTTATGAATCCTAGGTTGATTTCTACATAGTTAATTTGAGCATAAGAAACATTTAACATTAGTGATTTCACTTTTATAAAAGAGGTCAAAGTTAGGATATGGAAAAATATAAGAAAAGGTGAATGAGAAAGAAATGAACTATGATTTTTTATTATGAACATTTGTTTTTATTTTGAAATAGTAAAAAATGAACAATAGAGCTATTGTATTTAGATCAATAAATAAGAATATGTTTTGCTTCATCTTGTTATTATTCATTGTATGACAAGTCTAATAATACAAAAATTACATAGAGATTGATTAAAAAAAATCCTATTTATTTTATTGATCTTGGAAGGTTTTCAAGGTTGTATTAAAAATATTGAGTGGAACAAATATTATGAATAAAAGTCTCTAGAAGTAGGATGGAGAAGAAATCTAACCTACCTTGGAACTTTATCCATTAACGATGTTATATTAAAAAGTGATTTAAGGATCATAGAGAATATAAATATAAAAACTTCAAGTTCACATGCATACCTATATTGGATTGGTTGGTTCACCAAAATAATATGTACTAATAGAACATATTATGTAGTTAGTTCAAAGGATGAAGGATAAAAAAATTATCCATATATAGAAAATTCATCATATACCTTTTGATTCTATTATATAGGGAACTCAGAATGGTTGAAATAGTTAAATAAGAGGATTACTATGACTATATCCCTTATAAATTATTCCAAATAAGAACAAATATTATTTGATACTATGGATGACTAGTTATGCATAGACCATTTTATTTTTAAGGGTTGGTCTACTCTATTGCTTTTTTGTGTGTGTTTCCCTACTATGGTTGCAATCTATTATCATTACATCAAATTTTATTCTTTCATTGTTTTCTTGATCACTTTCTATTACCCTTATTTTAATATTATCATTTTACATTATTTTCTTATATTTTTATCAATTATTATTTCTTATTTTTTCTTTTATTAATTAATTATATATTTATAGTATACATATAGATCAACAACAAACTAAAATTTACTATTTTATAAAGTTTTATTTCAATATTTTTCTTCTTACATTACTATGTTGTAACCTACCATGCCATTGTTATAAATGAATATAATCATTTGATGCAATTGCAAGGAGGGGTTTCAATTAAAAATTATCTCCGTACACAATCACTTTGATAAATAGGCCTTAATGTATCAATAGCCATCATTAGGACTTGAAAATCTACTTTCATGACATTGTATTCTTCATGGGAATGACACTTTAGTTCTCACTTGAGTGACAATTGGTCCTACTTGAATGATAATAAGGTCTTTTTCTTGAATGACTATTTTCTTTCAAACTTGAATGACACTTCTTTCTTCACTTGAACAAATATTATTCAACTAAAAAATACCTTATCCTCCATTTAAACATTGTTTACTCGAATGACACTTTAATCACAACCCAAACAATGCTCTCTCAAGTGATAATGATTCTTCAATAACACTTATATTATTTTTAGAATAGCAAATTTTCTTCAAATTGAATGATATCATACCTCTAATCCAATAATATTTCCACATGAATTGTGCCTTGCTTTAATGCAAATAAAACTTCCACTTGAATAGTTCTCTACTCAATTGGTACCTCTCTCTTCGCTTGAATAACACCTTACTATTCCCTCAAACTATAGTTACCATTTGAATTAGTTAGTTGCTAAATAGACAATTGACTCAAATTATTGGTTTAATTTTAACATCAATGTAGGATACTTGAATAAATACTAACCACTAACGCTTCGATTCTCAATTCATCACTTGAACAATGACTATTGGAATGCCAAATACTTGAATGTCATATTATACACTGGATCAACATAACTTTCTATACTACAATCATTCTTCCATATTTAGCTATAAACCTATACTCTTGCATAAATACCAACCTATGAAATCTACAACATACAAGGCAATTACCATTCAAACATATACCTAGAAAAATGCAAGGTAAAATGTTAATGTTATTGTCAATACACTTGTTAATTATACATCATAATGTTTTACCACTATACATATCTATGCAATCCTCTCTCTTACATGGGGATTTTAGACCCCTCTATATGTGTGTTATCATCCCTCTTCCCTTCCCTTTTCTCCTCTATATTTTCCAACCTCTCTACTAATTCCTTTTCTTTGCCCTCTTGCCGATTTTTCTTCTTCCTTTACCTGTCAATTTATCCACTTTCTCATTCTTATAAACATAGGAGGAGGCTACAAATAGGTCAAAACTTTACCACTAATTTTTAGTATTGGACATTCAAATACTAGATGACTAGTTTCTTGACATCATAAGTAATTTTTAGGGAATCCTATGCCCCTTTCTCTGCCATAACCACCTCTTCCTATTGAGAAATGTTTGCTTTCTCTGATGATATAGTTAAAATTACTTTGACTATACTCTTTCTTTAGTCTTCACCTACAAACCTATACTCTTGCACAAATACCAACCTATAATTCCATGTTCACTTAAAAACATCCACTCTTGCACAAAATGAAGCCTATATGATCTATAACATAGAATATATTTACTATTCAAACACATACCCAAACATATTTGAGATGAAATGTTAATGTTATTGTATATATGCTTATTGGCTATACATTATAATATTTTCTACTATACATTATTACGTAGGCCTCTCTCCCTTACATGGGACTCTAGTGCATCTCTCTCTTTGTGCATCTTATCCTCCCTCTTCTCTCCTTGTTTCTCCTCTATGTTTGTATCCTCTCTACTAATTCTTTTTCCTTGGCCTCCTATCAATTCATATTCTTCTTTTCTTTGTGGATTTCTCCTCTTCATATTTCTTATATACATGGGTGGTAGTTACAAAGAGGTGGAAACTACCTTGCTTATAACCATCTTCATGTGTAAATTCTATTGCATAAATTTTTTATAATTTTAGTATTTTAATAACAAATAATTACCATTCTTATTTATCTACTAAGTAGTTCTCACTATATTACATATGTCATCATTAAAAAGAATATGGTCAATTAAAAACAAAACTCTCTTTCAAATCATAAAAGAGAACCCAAACTAATATTTATAAAATATGAAGAGGAAGATGATTATAATATGCTACCATAACAAGTTACTATATCCATATTTACTCCTTAGCTTAGCCCCCATTTCAAATATATATTTTTTTCCCAATCAATATTAAAATAAAAAGTCATTTTCAAAACTATAATTAAAAAATTAATAACATGAATTTTCATGTATTTTTATTGAATACGTTATGTGTCTCCCTTAGTATATCAACACATTACATACATATTATAAGGCCTTCTTCTAGTCTTTGGTCTAATTGAGGGAGCCATCTTTCTATAGCAGCTTGGTAATGGGTCTAACTTTGGTTATTCTCAATTATACTTTCATCTACTTTATAAGATTGGAACTATTTAGTGTTCCAAAATCTCCACTGTTGGACTAATTAGATGAAAGCTAAATTTTAATTAATATGTTTTTAACGGCTAAAACTGAATTTTGTTCATAAAAAATCATGGTCCTGTTCACACCGTGATTACCATTTCCACTTCATTAAATTCGACTGTCCATCGTCGTCATCGAAGGGAGCAATGGACGCGAATGAGATAACGTTCTTCTGCTTAAGCATCGTGATCAGCTGCCCAATGCACTCTGCAAAGGTGTCGAGATCAGCCTCAAAATGTTCGTAGTCAATGTCAATGCCATCCAGGTGGTATTCCTGAATTATGTTTGCGAGACACAACACCGCATTTTTCACCCACGATGACGCTGATGATGGTTTGAACTATGCATAGCCATTACCCACGCTGTCGTCACCCAAGGTGAGAGTGACCTTCATGTTGTTATGTTGATATTTGATGGCCTGCATGGCACTTGGGCTTAGATTGTCGTTGTCCCAAAATATGTTGAATTCCCTGTTTGTCGGCGATAGAGAGCCTGATGTATTGTAGTCGATAGTGAAGGCAAGAATAAAGTGCATCTCCATGTTCGGGTTGGTAAGTACGTCTAAGAACTTCATGCCAATGAATTTTGTGCCTATGTACTCCCTGAAGACGTCCAGTTTGCCACCTGCAATGTCATTTAACACAACCGATACATAAAACATTATAGTCGTACGTCATTTTTACCAAAAAAAACACAATCAGTCAATTAGGTCCCATTTTGAAGCACTATGTAATTACAAATAGTTTTGATAAACAAGTTAAGCTCAAGCTCACCCAGAGATTGATTAGGCGTAAAAACCATCAGGAGGAAAAAGAAGAGGGCTGAGAGCTTGTACGTCTCCATATCCATCACCTCTCCGTAGCTCTAGTAGGTAGTGTTCATTCGAGATCAATACTTATTCAAAATATGACCACCTTCTATAGGGTACTACATCTGTGTGTGATTATGTATATCGCTTGTCCATGAAGCAGGAAGACGACGTTCTATCATTTTTTGTTTGCATGTAAAAACTGGTTGTGGAATGTAGGAGGTCATAAAAAATATTATAATATTAAACACAAGGAGAAAATGCTTCTCTCATGACCCTACACTCTCAGACCATTGGTGGTCATTTTATTTTCACCAATTGCCATCTGCATCATAATCATATAGTTCATTATTTCGAAAGCTCGGTTCTTCTTATCCTATTTATTCACAACATTGCATATGGAGAATTGGAAGCAAACAAAGATCTAGAGGAAGGCTAGATCAATTTGCTTTTCCCATGTAGTTCCTTTACCTGAAAGCTCTAATCGACGCATATATTGTGAATAGACCAGATAAAATTCTTCTCGAAGCCATTCATAAAACACGTCATAAATGTCATGCATCACAAATCGGATGTGATTGGTCAAATAAAATATGTCTGATACGTTCATATCATAATTTTGATGTAACATCAGTAAAGCCATAGATCGGCATATCAATTCCCTCAAAGCCTAGAGCAACAGTTGTCGACGTCTTACCCGCTTTAAACATCGAGGAGAATTTATTAAAGAGACAAATATATCGAGTGTGTGGTTATGGTGACATTCTTCTACGTTGTATTTATGTGTTGTTCATGTGTTGGGCACTAATAAATTGTTGTCTTTAACAGGACGACTCGCGAGAACAGCGTAGGCAACTTTGCCTTTGGTGCGAGTAACCCTCTCTAATAACTCTTCTCTCTATTATTAGGTGGTTTCCTAGATTTGTATTTTTGTATTCTACATCCGGATCCCCATCATCTTCTAGCACACTCATAATCATTGCTACCGCTAAATGAATCTTGGTCCCCTTCCCTCATCATCATCAATATATTCTCGAAGTTCATTTTAGTTTTCCACATGTGCGCACTCTATTTTTTTCATTTTAGTTTTCCACATGCGAGTTCTCTATTTTCATTATCTTTCTATCCCTAGGCACCTTCATGTGCATGTAATTCATTATTATATAGAGATCTCCTCATAATTTTTGTGTTCATTCTTTGGATAGGAGAATTTTAAAGTATGATGGTAGGTCTACGATTATTAGTTCTTGTTCTGCCATAAAATTTGAGTGTTGGGCAAGGATCATGACCAAATTATTTCCTTTGGATAGTAGAGTTTTAAAGTATGATGGTGTACTACCACAAACTCTAGGTAGTAGGCTAGGATCATGACCAAATTCTTAAAATTACCTATTGCATTGGAGTTCCATCTATCTATATTGTATATTTAGTTGTTTGAGTATAACAAAAACCTATTTCGTCATAAATAGCCTCGGGTATAATAGCCTCGGGTATAACTATGACGACTATCTCTAAATATTTTATACAATTTTTGAGGATGTAACTTTTTTATCTTGAGCATCACATAGAATGGAGGCAACTTCAAAATAGTCAATATTGGAGCAATTTACACTTAATACATGCATAGTTGGTTATGTGATGATTGTTTCACAATAAAATTTTGTTGCTTAGATACATAGGTTGAGGAGGAATCTAGTTATTTACCTTAAGTGTAAATTTACTTTTACTCTTTTAGTGATTCAAAGACTAGGTCTTGTTACCCAAGTACACCGAAGCTTCTAGCATGTGAACTTTAGTTGGTGTTTTCTTCATTTCTTTTATAATATTAAACATGACAAAGGGTTTCTCTCTTTGTGGTAAAATTTGTGAGCTGCCTAGGATTTTATGTACGACAGGGGTATTTTAGTTTTCTTTTAGCCTCGCTTTGTATTGGATGTCTTTCCTTATCACTTTCTCTTTTAGTCAACGTGCTAATGTTTTTTCTCCCTCCATTTTTTGCTACTAGTTATTTTCCTTTGTCAACTCATTGGTCTTTATTATTTGGTGTCTCTTTGACCTCTTTCTGAAGTTTTTTTGTAGCTTCCCCTTTTGTGATATCTTTCTTGTTTTGCTTTTCTTTCTTTTCTATAATAGGCCCTTCATATTTTAAATGTAGAGCTGGTCTTCCCCTTTTGAGGATTGTCATAGCTATCCATGTGTTGGCTTGCTTATCAATTGAATACTTTACACTCATTTTCCTTTTTCTTTAATTTTTACATACTATTGGTTGGAAAATATAGCATCATCTTTAAAAGATGACTTTTTATCTGTTTCCATAGCATTAAAATTAGTTGGTATTACAAGTACATGACAAAGTTCATTGAGGAGGATACTTGGCTAGTTTTAATTGCATGTTAAACATGGCATTGTTAAGTTCACCACACAATTTTAGAATATTTAATGGCACTCATGCATTCATCAGGGTTGTACCTATCATTGCAAGGGAGACATCATACTAATTCTTCTTTTATTTTAATATTAACCATAATATTATGGATCTTGTGTGTTTCTTGCCTAACACCCTATCGAGTAACCTAATATTTTGTTATTATGTATTCTTTCATAGCTACCAATTCCATGTCTACTATTATTACTATTTGTAGACACCAAAATAGCACCAATCCGATTATGTGACTACAAACACTGATCGCATTAACACACATAGCTTTCAGGGCAGCCCTTAGAGGTCAAATAGTGGTCCTAGCCACTTACACAGCAGTTTAGAAGGTCAAAAAGTAAACAAGGCAAAGTTGGTCGTTTAACAAGGCAAAACCCAAAAGCAAGCCTTGGTTGAGGGTGTCACGAAATCGCGACGTCATGATTTTGCGACACCAAAAGCCCAAAGGGGAGCCTTGGTCGAGGGTGTCGCAAAATCGTGACGTTGCAAAATCACAACACCAAAAGCCCAAAGGGGAGCCTTGGCCGAAGTGTCGCAATATCATGATGTCACGATATCGCAACGTCACAATATCACGACACCAAAAGCCCAAAGGGGAGCCTTGGCCGAAGTGTCATGATATTGCGACATCGCAATATCACGACATCGTGATATCGCGACACCAAAAGCCCAAAGGGGAGCCTTGGCCAAAGTGTCACGATATTGCGACGTCGTGATATCGCGACACCAAAAGCCCAAAGGGGAGCCTTGGCCGAAGTGTCATGATATTGCGACGTCACGATATCGTGACACCAAAGCCTAAAGCAAAGCCTTGGCTGAAGTGTCACGATATAGTGACAAACTTCGCATTTACACCTGGGCAAAATTTAACCAATCAAAGGCAGACATTGACCAATCAAAGGCAGACGTTGACCAATCAAAGGCAGATTTTAAGCATTCAAAAGAAAACATTAAAACCATTAAAGCAGACATTAAAAGAGTGGCAGCCGAAGACAGTCAATTATTGCCGCCTACTATGCATGCACACGTAGGTGGGCAGATTGGTAGTTAGAGGACTGTCGCAAGGGCAGTCATGTAAGCCCAAGTCATGGAGGACTTTCCTCCCTCATGGGAAGGCATGGCTGCCATGTGGCATCCTTGCATGCCCTTCCAAAGAGACCCCATGGGTCTATAAAATGGTGGACTTTTCCCACCCAAAAAGACTGGTTGGTAGACATTTCAAGCAACGAAGTGCTGCCAAATTAAAACACCCGATTGCACTCCTTTTCGATTCATCTCTTCTACACCCGTAATCTCTTTCGCAAGAGAGGTTATTGGTGGCTATTAGAAGCATGGATCTGGACCTAAACCCAAAATTTTACCATAGTAATCCATCAATTTGCCGACACCACATTCTTTGAGATTTTGGGCCCATCCCTAGTGGATTGGCATCAAAATTAAGTTCTAACGGGGGTGGCCCGCTTGGGCACCCCACACCTTTTTGCTAGTTTCGTGATTAGTTTATTCTATCATGCTTTATGTTCAAATATATCCTTTATCGAATATATCCTTCTTTCTACATTCTATGTCTAATGCTTTATGTTCAAATATATCTGTCGCACTTTACGTTCTACGTCTAATCTGGATTTTAGAAGACGTTTATCAAATATCATCGTGCTTTTTTCATTTTGTTGCCCCACTAACCTGCAGGTAACAACAACATTTCGGCTTTTTATCATAGATGAAGTCATCTCACCTGGATATGAATTACAGTAGACTTTCATCGACTGTATCACTGGCAGCAGCCTCTGGTAAGGTTTTTCGATTTCTATCAAAGTCGCAGGTTGCTTAGAGTTGTGTTGTTTACCAATTTAATCAGTCTTTTGCATGCATTTCTCATTGAGTTCTAAAGTCAAACGCTCTATCCTTTTGTTACAGGTGCTACTAATGCCTGTGTGTTTCTTTGATCGTAGGAGAAGTAGCAAGCAAGGATTCATCAGCATAAGCGACGGTAACACTTTGGCCCGCCCGTTTCAAATGTGGGCATGCAAAAAGAATATCACTACTCACTTTTTGTAATGGAGACAGGCTAACACTCCTAGCCCCTGAAAATGGAGGAGATGTATTGTAATCGAGTTTGGAATTAATATAAAAAAGATGTGCTCCTGCTTTCTCTTTATATTTTGTCTCGATTTGATTATGTTCTTCCTATTTCATGCATCGAGTTAGTTTTGTTTTCATTGCATCTTAGTATTTCTTTCTTTCGGAATCTCATGCTTTCAGTGGCGATCACGGTGGGACACTGTCCCTATTTTTTTTTTAGATTTAGAAACTGATTGAAATTTATGTTTTTGTGCTTAAAGGTACCGGGCCGAATCAGAAACAACCGATTTGGGTGGAAAAGATAGCCGATTTGAGCAGAAAATATGTAAGGTTCCAAAAACTATACCTGTCATTTTTATTATTTTATTTTTATTATTATTTTTTGTTTCTATTTTTCTGTCAACTTTTACTTGCTTAGGGAAAGTTGTTTATGCTTGTTTCATTTTCATTAAATAAAATGAACCCCACACACATCACGTGGTAAATTAAACCAAGGAGTTGGTCGTAATACCCCAGCCCTTGAGCAAGACCAACGGTGGGTTCATCACCACATTGGCTTAGCTTTGCATCCATTTTCTCGATTGTCACTATTGTTAGGCGTAAATCCTAATGAAAGTTGACCGAGTGTTGCTAGGGTGTTGCTAGTTTCATTAACAGGACAATCCCCCCTTTCGTACTATTAGAGCGTTTGGAGTCTGTGGAGACAAAAGCTTCTAGGCATCAAAAGCCCATGTTACGTCAACTCCGCAGTCATCCAGTGCATCCCTCAGTGCCCACACCTCTTTACCCCAAACATTTCAAGTTTCCTCAATTGGCAATCTTTAAAGGTGAAGAGGATGCACAAGAACATGTCACAAGATTCCTGAGCCAATGCTTCAGCATTCAAGGTAATGATGCATTGTTGCTGAGGACATTCATAACCACATTCGTAGGCCCTGCCTCGGATTGGTTCACACAGTTACCAAAACACAACATAAACAACCTAGATCAATTAGTAGATGCATTTCTTGAACGCTTTGCCTTCAACACAAAGAAGAAAGCATCACTGAGTGATCTGGCCAGCCTCAGGCAATATGAGGAAGAGACAATGGTAGCATACAGGAATCAATGGAGGGCTTTGCTTTCTAAGCTACCCTACCTTCCCCCTATGTCTGATCTCACACAGATGTTTGCATGGAATTACTTAAAATCAATCTCTGGGCTATTGCTACTACAACAATACGCTAGCCTAGAAGAAGCTTTGGTGCAAGCCAGAGTTATAGAAGAGATCAAAATAGGCGAGGGCGCAATCGCCAAGTCTAAAAAGAAAGAGTGGAATAAAACCACTAAGACAAAGACTACACAATCACAACCTGTTGTGGTTAATCAAGTTGCAATAAATGTCCCCAAGCCTGTGCAAGAAATACAGCACCAAAAGGCTAATTACCAGGCAGTGCCTCCTAGTTATGAAAGATATAATAAAAAATAGGAGCAAAATCAGTAGCATCTCTCTAGGCGACAATTCACCCCTTATGCGGAGTCTAGGGACTCCCTATTTGACCGCTTGTCAGCGACAAATTTAGTCACCCTGCCAGAAATCCAAACTATAGATCCTAACGCTCCCAAGCCTAAGGGATACAGAGAGGAATTATATTGTAGATTCCATAGGCGAAGGGGACATGACTTGAATGGATGTTGGAAATTCAAAGGATTAATCCAAGATTTGATCGACAACAAAACATTGGTCGTGGACAACCCCATAGCGCCAAATAATCAATAAATGGGGGTATTCAAGGACCCTTTGCCTACCCACGAGGCATAGGCAAAACCTCTCTAGGTCAATGAGGTGCGACAGAATCTTCCCATGCAAGGATTTGTGGGAATGATCAGCATAGTGACCAGGAACAAAAAGTACCCAGGAGTTGCCCCCGAGGTAGCTACAAGGGAAGTTCCAACAACGTCGCAGCCTCAACAACGCCCTGTGTAGTTGCCTCCGCCTAGACCCGAGGTCATGATATGGACCAAACTCACGTAGAGTTTATGGACCACATCGGCTAGGCTTTCCATTTATGAGCTTATTCAACAGTCAACACCCCATAGAGAAGCTCTCATGGAAATTCTGAAAGCCATCGAGTTATAGCCTCACAAAGCAAATTCTTTCAACAACTTCGTGGGACATGTGAAATGATGTACGGAGCCGATCATTACCTTCAGAGAGGATGAAGTTAAAACAATATCGAATGACATGGCAGATCCACCCCTGCACGTTATCACGCGGGTCAATGGGATCCCGTACAAGAGAGTGTTGGTAGATACTAGCTCGTCCAGTAACATCATTACCACTGCAGCCTTAAAACATCTGAAGCTACCAGCCTCTCATATCACAGCCTCCACATACACACTATGAGCATTCAACGATGCAATATGCTCGACAGTCGGCACAATTGTTCTGCCTATCCAAGTAGGACAAAAGACAATACCAACATTGTGCCATGTTTTGGAAGGTGAGATGGCTTATAACATACTGCTAGGGCGGCCATGGATCAGGGACATGAAGTGTGTCCCTTCGATCGCTCACCAGTGTCTAAAGTATGCATTTGAAGGAGAAGTTCATGTAGTCTCGATGGACTTAGAACCCTTCAAGTATTGCAATGCGATGCAATTAATGCCTCAATCGACCCTCCCTTCAACGCATTTGGATTTCTAGTTAAATCCATCTAAACAGGGTCCAATATCGCAGGCACCACTGGTGACCAAAACATCAAAATCCTAGCCAGGTGAGTCTTCATCATCTGCTCCTTCACTACCAATGCCACCTGTCATGGCTAAACAGAAGGACAAGGGAAAACAGATCCTGGAAGAGGCTCAGCCCCTAGAAGAGGGGTTGCCAACAATATCAACGGTATCAATAGAGGAAACACCTAGCACAACGGAAGCTGAGACTCCTAACCCACCAAACATGGAATGGACTCAGGAAGGACTCCCGTTCCCTCCCTCCCAAGCATCAACAATCACTATTGAAATGGCCAGTACGGGCCTGGGGGAGTATTTAGTGCAGAATGTTGTGGCAACGCCCGCATTAGAATCAATACAGGACATGGGGAGACCTCACCTTCCCATAGGAACAGTTGTTCCTCTAGGTTACCCACCAAACCAGACAAATTTTGTGTATGGGGGCCTTGATCATGGTCTTGAACCATGCAAGCAAAAGGACGAAGACGAAGAGCCTTTTGCTAAAAATATCAACTATCTATCAAACCCGGACTTCGCTCTAAGATATCTCGGCCAATGCAATTGGCATGGATATAGGCTAGGCAGATATGAGCAAGGGATGCGTGTCCTTTGCCAACCAAGATATCAGATGCCATATGATAAGTCGGGAGTAGGGTTCAACCACCCCCTACCCTTAGACATCTTGGTAGAAAACATGCAAGGCCTAGAAATAGGCAACAAGGGTGGATTGGCATCAGATCCTTATGCCAACCCAAATACAGAATATACATTGGGAGATTACCTCCCATGGTCAACAAACACCCTTGGCAACATCAGTAATCCCTCTCCTTTGCTAGAGAGAGGTGAAAGTTCGGACACTAATCCCCAAAGAGAACATAAACGGTGTCCGGACATCTTTTTGAAGTTGTTCCCCTTAGAGGTTCCAGTTGAGTCAATACAGTGTCAAGAGAATCAGGTCCCTCCACCAAGAGTGGAACAACCGCAATGGGACCAGATTAATTTGCTGGAACAAGGAGAACCCTCAACGTCGCAAATAGTTGCTGAAGAAAATGAACATTTTTGGATCTCCAAAAGTGATTCAGAAGATGAGACTGAGATGGACTATCTCAATCATGCGTGACGGCACAATCACCCTTTAACTCATGAAGATCTGATGGGACAATTAGGCATAAGGTTAGGGCATGAGTGGTATGTAGACCCAGTGGGGTGGGACCAAGTGTTGGATCCATGGCTCCAAATCTACGATGAGCATCGTCCACCCCGAGACCCTATCATGACATCAGTGCCGAGAGAAGACCCTGTCTTCCTATCAGCACATAGGGCCGATCCGTTCGTGCCCGTTCCCCTAGAGCCAGATCCAGAGTATAGGGAGCATCCAGAATGTTCAAGGTATCATACCCACGGTAATGGAGACCAAATTCATTCCATCCACATGATCTCCATTGATTTGACCGCACCCATCCCAAATCCGGCCGATCCAACACGGTCATTGCATCTAGACATAGATGCCATCGACTGGGATCGCGTCAATTCACCTTTATCACCATCAGAGTACTGGCCTTTCGGTGAAATGCCTCATTTTACCCCAGGGACAACTCAGGATATTTTTCAGGCTGAAGAGGAACCCGAGGTTCCCAACGTAGATCTAAATTCAGCTAATGATATCCATTTGATCCCGACTCCACATCAGTTGGAGGACGGATCCCACATGTCAGTCGAGGAGACGACTGACGTAGATATCGGCATAGATCCAATGAATCCACAGATTCTCAAGTTGGGGGTAAGTCTTTCCCCCGAAGAGCAAGCCGACTACATTGCCCTTCTCAAAGAGAAGAAGGAGGTTTTTGCATGGTCGTACAAGGATATGCCAGGACTAGACCCACAGCTAGTCATGCATAATTTAACGCTTGATCCGACAATCAAGCCTGTAAAGAAAAAACTACGTAAGATGCACCCAACAGTGGCCTTGATGGTCAAAGATGAATTGCAAAAGCTGTTGGATGCACAGTTTGTCATCTGCGTGGATTATCCGCCATGGTTGTCCAACATGGTTCCCGTCAAGAAGCCCGACGGGAGGATTCGCATATGCACCAATTTTTGAGATCTAAACAAAGCGAGTCCTAAGGATGATTTCCCCTTGTCGAGCATCGACGCGTTGGTAGACGCTACAACAGGTCACGAAATGCTCTCCCTCATGGATGGTTTCTCAGGATACAATCAGATTCGTATCAATCCTGAAGACCAACTAAAAATGGTGTTCACAATGCCTTGGGGGACATTTTGTTATAAGGTCATGCCTTTTGGCCTTAAAAATGCTGGTGCCACCTACCAACGTGCCATGACGTATATCTTCCATGACTACATGCATAAAACTTTGGAAGATTACATGGATGATTTGTTAGCCAAGTCTCTTTTGTGCTCAAATCATATCGATGACTTAAGCAAGATCCTCGATCGCCTCATGGAGCATAAAGTTAGACTAAATCCCAAGAAGTGCGTCTTTGGCGTCACATCTGGAAAACTCTTGGGTTTCATAGTCTCAAAGCGAGGAATCGAGGTGGACCCAAAGAAAGTCAAGGCAATCCTTGAAATGGTTCCCCCAACTACCATCAAGCAGCTCGAAGTCTGCAAGGAAAGGTCGCGTCGATTAAACGCTTTATAGCGCAATTATCTGACAAGTGCCGACCCATGAACAAATTATTGCACAAGGGGGTTACATTTCATTGGGATGACGAGTGCCAGTCAGCCTTTGACGACATCAAACAATACCTGGCTTCGCCGCCAGTATTGGCACCACCTAGACCAGGAGTGTCATTCTACTTATACATCTCAGCTAATGAGGTGGCACTTGGGTGCCATGTTAGCCCAGAAGAATGAACTTCACAAGGAACAGGCTACTTACTATCTTAGCCGCACCCTGGTCAGTTATGAACTTAACTATGCATACGTTGAGAAACTCTGCTTGGCAGTGGTGTTTGCTACCAAAAAGCTACGCCACTACATGCTGAGCAACACTACGTATGTTGTGTCTAAGGAGAATCCATTGCGATACATGATGAGTCGTACTTATCATAGTAGTCGCACGGCGAAATGGATCATGTTGTTGACAGAATTTGACATAGAGTTTATTGGATAGAAATCTATCAAAGGACAAGTCATAGCCGATCAACTAGCAGAGGCTCCTCTTGAAGACGATCAGCCTCTAGTCATAGAACTACCCGATGATGGGGTCTTCCATGTCTCAGAATCGCCAGATTTTGATGAGCCTGAGTCACAGGCCGACATAACCCTATTCTTCGATGGTTCTAAATGTGAGCAAGGTGGTGGCACGGGAATTGTATTCTTCACACCGCAGGGTGCTCCAATGCCCCTGTCATTTAAATTAAACTTCTCGTGCACCAACAATAATGTAGAGTATGAAGCCTTGCTCCTAGGTCTTCAGACAACAATCGCCATGAACATCAAATGACTGAACATCTTTGGTGATTCGCTGTTAATTGTCAATCAAGTCAAAGGGGTATATCAATGCAAATGCCCAGTTCTGTAGGCTTATAAAGCCCTTGTGGACAAATTCCTGGCAAAACTTGAGTGGTATGACATCGAGGCACTCCCTCGATCATCGAATCATTTTGCGGACACAATGGCCTCCTTGGGGTCACTAATTCTGCAAGACCTTTCCGGTGATATGACAACCATTCAAGTCAAAACCTTATCGCAATCCGCGATGGAGCGTGCAAGCTCAGACTTGACGCCAGGAATCCACATGATCCAGATTGAACCATCCTCGGATAAGTTCTCTCGAATCCAAGATCATCTGAAACATGCCAACTGGGGGTCCTTGTTCTCCCCTACTCCCATTAATAGCAACACAACGCTATTCTTACAGGTTCTATCCCATTCAACGTTTGCTAGGGATGAACTTCAAGAGGGATTGGTTGTTCATACCGTCGAGGTTTCTGATCAACAGGATTGGTATTTACCCATTAGAGACTACCTCAAGTTAGGTAATCTCCCGCTTGGATTGACTCATGCCGCAAAATGAGCACTCAAGCAGAAAGCGGCTAAGTATGTCTTGATAGGAGACATTTTGTATCATCGCAGCTATGAAGGAATCCTCCTTCGTTGCTTGGACCAGCAAGAGTCCACTTGGGCGATCGCCCAAGCGCACGATGGTACATGTGGTGGCCACTTTAGTGGTATGGCCATCGCAAAGCGCATTCTTCGCATGGGCTATTATTGGCCATCTTTAGAGCGAGATTGTTGCACATATGTCAAGAAGTGCGTGAAGTGTCAACATCATGCCAATTTGATGCACGTACCTTCCCAGGCCTTGCAGACAGTCCAGTTAGCTTGGCCATTCTCGCAGTGGGGCTTCGATCTAATTGGAAAGATCTCCCCTATGTCGTCAGGCCGTCACACGTTTATCATAACGGCCACAGAGTATTTTACCAAGTGGGTGGAAGTAGTTTCGCTTACCTCTACGATAAGACCCCGCATTGTGGAGTTCATTTTGCATAACATCATATGTCATTTTGGTATTCCATCCAAAATAGTCTCGGATAATGGGACGCCTTTCAAGAACAAAGACGTGCGTGCTTTGACCACAAAGTACAAGATTCAGCACAGCTTTTCGACACCCTATTATCCGCAGGCGAATGGGCAAGCAGAGGCATCAAACAAAATGCTAGTTGCCATCCTTAAAAAGACCATCGCAGACAGTCATAAGGATTGGCACATTCAAATCCCACTTGCCCTATGGGCCTATCGCACTAGCATTCGGACGCCCACTAGGGCCACTCCGTTTTCGCTCGTGTATGGCTCCGAGGTAGTCATGCCTCTAGAGTTGGAGATTCCTTCCCTATGCATATCAATGCAGGAGTTCATCGATGATGACGCTGCGTGGCAGGCCCGGCTAGACCAGCTTACGTTGCTTGACGAACGACGCGTTAATGCTCTCGAGCATTTACGTATTTATCAAGAGCGACTTAAGAAAGCTTACAACATGAAAGTTCACCCGAGGGACTTTCGGGTTGGTGATTTGGTTTTGAAGGAAAACCAACAGAACTCTAGTTTGCCATCCCACCTAAGGGACAAGTTTGTGGCAAATTGGTTAGGTCCATATGTCATTGATAGCAAAATAGGACCCGGGACGTACCGGCTAGCTTCTCTTGATGGTATCAAGGAAACAGAACCCTTGAATATCAGTCATTTGCGACCATTTCATATCTAAGAGAGCCATATCCCAAAAATGCTCCAAGGATTATCAAAATCGCTTGGTCAAATCCCAAAAATGCTCCAAGGATTCTATAATCGCTTGGTCAAATCCCAAAAATGCTCCAAGGATCCATAAAATCACTTGGTCAATCCCAAAAATGCTCCAAGGATTATAAAATCACTTGGTCAATCCCAAAAATGCTCCAAGGATTATCACAATCGCTTGGTCAAATCCCAAAAATGCTCCAAGGATTCTCACAATCGCTTGGTCAAATCCCAAAAATGCTCCAAGGATCCTAAAATCGCTTGGTCAAATCCCAAAAATGCTCCAAGGATTCTATAATCGCTTGGTCAAATCCCAAAAATGCTCCAAGGATTCTATAATCGCTTGGTCAATCCCAAAAATGCTCCAAGGATTCTCGCAATCGCTTGGTCAATCCCAAAAATGCTCCAAGGATCCCTAAAATCGCTTGGTCAATCCCAAAATGCTCCAAGGATTTCCACAATCGCTTGGTCAAAAATAAGAAAAGTTAAAATTCAAAAATCATCAAAAAAAAAAAAAAAAAAAATTTTTGCATCTCATTTCTAGGCATACTCAAATTCATCAATAGAGAGCTCTTCTCGCACCTCATCTTCATATTCACAAAAATCAATCCATCAAAAATACAAAAATACATAGCTGCATTAAAGCATTGCATCCATACATTGCATATTTGTGGTCGTACGAGTCAAAGGCACCATAGGATGTAATTGCTCTGCTAGTCCATCTTGTTCCACATTGTTCCATTTTACAAAAACAACAAAAACACCATGCATTGCTTTTTACCACACTAGAGTCAGTGGTCTTTTAATGTATCAAGAGTTTTCGTGATTCAGTCATCATTTTGCTCTTTAGCTACGTAATGTACCGAGTCAGACAGATTTTACGAAGGTAGAGTTACACTTGAAATACGCCTTGTTACGTAACATCCCAACACAAATTAAAACACATAAAAATTCCCAAGTTGTGTGAACGAAAGATGAAACCTGCATAGTAATCCAGGTCACCATAAGTGAAACGGTTATCTTGCTCATCCCCCTGTGCGAATGGTTCCAGAATGCTGAGAATTGACAAAAGGACGAGCTCTTTCCTATCCATTCACCTCCATATATAGTGGTTTTCACCACTACCAAATCCCAATCATAGTTGGTTCCCAAAGTTGTAAGGATTTGTACTACACGTCCCTGCCAAGGATGGGTAGTCATCCCCAAGACCCAAAAGGGATCAACGCCATTCACAAACAAAATTCCAACAAATCATCATCCTAACACTTTCCATTCACCTTTGGTCTCCAAGTTGTAAGGATTCGTACTATCCACCCCTAACCAGGATGGGTAGTCATCCCCAAGGCCTAAAAGATCAATGCCCTTACTCCATAATCTCCATCACCCCCTTGGTTCCCAACGTCGTAAGGATTCGTACTACACGTCCCTGCAAAGGATGCGTAGTCGTCCCCAAGGCCACAAGGATCAAGGCCACTCACCAGCCCAAACTCACAATACTCAAAACACAAAATCAAATAACAGTGGTTATCACCACTATTCAAAATCCTCGCTCAAAAAGAATTAATAGAAAATAAACAGTGATTTTCATCACTATATAGACGAGCAACTTTCTAAATCATTCAGCCAACAAATATCCCGAGCTTGAATCCCTGGAATTCTCAGCATTCGAAAACCATCTAGGTGATCCTCATTACAGGTCTGGTTGATAGCCTATCTAACAATGGTGGTATCCTACCCGCATGACGATATGTCTGTCACATTCGCTTTGCGTGTGTGCAGACCAATGTTTGCATAAGGATGAGCTAGCTTATGGTATCCTGGATAACACCGTAGATTAATCTAACTAAATACAACAAAGGAGTTAGTGGAGCTAATTAGGTGATCCTCAATACAGAGTTCGGTTGAAAGCCCATCCGGCACTGGCGGTATCCCGACAAATACCACATAAATGAACTCAATTGCACACAGGGATGTGAAATAGCTTGGTCAAAAACAAGTCCGATTCATACCTTGTTCAAAAGTCTTGTAAGATAAAGTACAGTCATGGCTAGTAAGTTAAAACCGTCTGAGTCTCAGAAAACCTTAGCTACATTTCTAAACCAACTGCGCTACTTTTCATCCTTACAATACCATCAGAAAATACAAAAAAAAGAAAAACCACATGTATACATACAAAGTCATGCATCACAGCAATCGCCTAAAGACAAAATAATAGAGTTCTAAACAGTCTATGGTGCCATAGCCAAACATCACAAATTCCATTCATCCATTTCATTTCTGCATATCACATATAAATCAAAAACATTTGCATTCATCATAACATATGCATCCATCAAAATAAATCAACATACAACAATCGCATTTATCATACCATATGCATACATCAATATAAAGTAGCATGCATCCATCAACATCAATCATTGTGCATAACATAAAATCATGACATATACACAAAGCAAGAAAATCAAAACAACAAAAACATCACAAAAATGCAACACAAAAACATAGCAATAAGCATTTTCGGACACAAGTGCTCTTGCACTTAACCTCTTGGCATAGAAAATCGATGTCGGGGCTCAAATTGTCACTCTCCTACTTCCCCAAGAAGGCTACCATAGCCGGACCGCTCCACGGGAAGACGGGTTTTCGACGATTTCACCCCATTATGGCATCACCAAAAGGGTTAACACCCACCAAAAATAGGTCCAAATGTCGAGAAATTGCACATGCTTAACGGTAAACCATCTAAAGGCACCCTTGCACAAGTCATCTTGGGTCAAGCGACTCGTCGCTTTTCTCATGAAGGTCATTCCCTCATCGATTCGTCGCTTGAGGGGGTAGTCACACTTAGTCACCAATCAACAAGCACACACCCAATCAAAGCAATGACATGCATTCAAAGAATCATTGACAAAGACAATCACGCTCCTGCTTGGGGCAATAAACAAGCAACAATCAAATTGATCAAACACTTGGCATTCCCGAAGCATGAACACAAGGTTCCCCTATGGACAAAAGGTTGCGCCCTTTGCCTAATCATGACTGATCAATGTCCAAGCTCAAGTCACACCTCACCAAAATAGGTTAACACTTGAAATCAAATTCCTTAGCTCGTCAGAAGCAAGGATTCAAGAATGCATGCCCTTTCCATACTTGGGGCATCAAAAGTTGGTTAGGTTACCAAGAAACCCTAATCATTAGTGCTTTGGTTATCTATTTTTGCTCAGCACTGCGTCACCCACAGCGCTTCCCAAAAAGGGGCATCTGTAGACACCAAAACAGCACCAATCCGATTATGTGACTACAAACACTGATCGCATTGACACACACAGCTTTCAGGGCAGCCCTCAGAGGTCAAACAGTGGTCCTAGCCACTTACACGACAGTTTAGAAGGTCGAAAAGTAAACAAAGCAAAGTTGGTCATTTTAACAAGGCAAAGTTGGTCATTTAATAAGGCAAAACCCAAAAGCAAGGCTTGGCCGAGGGTGTCGCGAAATCATGACGTTGCGATTTTGTGATGTCACAAAATCGTGACACTAAAAGCCCAAAGGGGAGCCTTGGCCGAGGGTGTCGCGAAATCATGACGTCGCGATTTCACAACGTCACGAAATCGCGACACCAAAAGCCCAAAGGGGATCCGATATCGCGACGTCGCGATATCACGACACCAAAAGCCCAAATGGAGCCTTGGCCGAAGTGTCGCGATATCGCGACGTCAAGATATCACGACACCAAAAGCCCAAAGGAAAGCCTTGGCCGAAGTGTCACGATATCGCGACGTCGCGATATCGCGACACCAAAAGCCCAAAGCAAAGCCTTGGCCGAAGTGTCGCGATATCGCGACGTCGTGATATCGCGACAAACTTCGCATTTGCGCCTGGGCAGAATTTAACCAATCAAAGGCGAACATTAACCAATCAAAGGCAGAAGTTAACCAATCAAAGGCAGATTTTAAACCATTGAAAGCAAACATTAAAACCATTAAAGCAGACATTAAAAGAGTGGCAGCCGAAGACAATCAATTATTGCCGCTTGTTGTGCATATGCACGTAGGTGGGCAGATTGGCAGTTAGAGGACTATCACAAGGGCAGTCATGTAAGCCCAAGTCAGGGAGGAGTCTCCTCCCTCTTGGGAAGGCATGGCCGCCACGTGGCATCCTTGCGTGCCCTTCCAAAGAGACCCCATGGGTCTATAAAATGGTGGACTTTTCCCACCCAAAAAGACAAGTTGGTAGACATTTCAAGCAACGAAGTGCTGCCAAATTAAAACACCCGATTGCACTCCTTTTCGATTCATCTCTTCTACACCCGTAATATCTTTCGCAAGAGAGGTTATTGGGTGGCTTTTAGAAGCGTGGATCCGGACCTAAACCCGACATTTTACCATAGTAATCCATCAATTCGACGACACCACATTCTCTGAGATTTTGAGCCCATCCCTAGTGGATTGGCGTCAAAGTCAAGTTCTAACGGGGGCGGCCCGCTTGGGCACCCCACACCTTTTTGCTAGTTTCATTTTAATTTATTCTATCATTCTTTATGTTCGAATATATCCTTTATCGAATATATCCTGCTTTCTACGTTCTACGTCTAATGCTTTACTTTCAAATATATCTGTCACACTTTACGTTCTACATCTAATCTGGAATTTAGAAGACGTTTATCAAATATCATTGTGCTTTTGTCGTTGTTGCCCCACTAACCTGCAGGTAACAACAGCATTTCGGATTTTCATCACAGAAGAAGTCGTCTCACCTGGATACGAATTACATCAGACTTTCACCGACTGTATCACTGGCAGCAGCCTCTGGTAATGTTTTTCGATTTCTGTCAAAGTTGCAGGTTGCTTAGAGTTGTTTTGTTTACCGATTTAATCAATCTTTTGCATGCATTTCTCATTGATTTCTAAAGTCAAACGCTCTATCCTTTTGTTACAGGTGCTACTAACGCCTTTGTGTTTCTTTGATCGCAGGAGAAGCAGCAAGCAAGGATTCATCATCGCAAGCGGTGGCAACACTTTGGCCCGCCCATTTCAAATGTGGGCATGCGGAAAGAAGATCACTATTCACTTTTTGTAATGGAAACATGCTAACACTCCTAGCCCCTAAAAAGGGAGGAGATGTATTGTAACCGAGTTTGGAATTAATATAAAAGGGTTGTGCTCCTGCTTTCTCTTTATATTTTGTCTTGATTTGATTACGTTCTTCCTATTTCATGCATCGAGTTAGTTTTGTTTTCATTGCATCTTAGTATTTCTTTCTTTCGAAATCTCATGCTTTCACTATTTTATAGCATTATTCTACTTTATCAATCTTTAGATTAATTCCAACATCTCTTTCATTACAAAATTGCTATCGAATTCATTACTAGGGTTGGATGGAGTGGGAGGGGTTATAAGTAGTGGTTGTAGTGCTAATATGGATGATGCATTTTGGCCTAGATTGATAATCATGTATGGTGACTAGGAAGTATAAATAAAAGTATTAGGTAGAGAGTTTCTGATAGAAGAAAAGTTGGGCATAGTACTAGGCATTGGTGTATTTTGGAAAATTTGGGTGGCATAAGCCATTGGTGGGGTAGGAGGTATTCTCTCTAATTTGATGAGAATGCCATGGTAAATTGTTATTTTTTTAAAATGCTACAACAAGTATACAATGGTTAGTATTACAAACCATTAGCACAAAATTAGATTGTAAAACCTTTATGTAATATGGTAATGTTTTTTTATTTATTTGACCTAATATTCTACGAAATTAAATTTAAATTTCCTAATAATCTAGTATTAGAATCATGAATTTTTCTTCAAGAACTCCTTATATCATATTTAATTGAAACAAATTAAATATCCATTTCCCATGCTTGCAAAGCCTATGCATAAATGGTTTTACTATTGATGTCCAACTAGTCATTTAATTGTATGGTAATCACCTATACCATAAATTAACCTTATATTATAGAGAGTATATAAGTAAATATAGAATTATGTACTCCTCTTGAATGCAAAGGATTGACTTGAGTGTAGATATCTTGTTAAGGTGATCTAATATCATCTTGTTTATGTTCATGTCAAAGGTAGGTAAATATTTTAAAGTTGCTATAGGAATATAAGATTAAATCAATAGGTTCAAAGGTCCTTGGAGGTACAATTGTGATATTTTTCTCCGTAGCCATCACTTGCATATTCTAAGAAATGTTTACATTAAGACTAATGATCCTATTGGTACTAAGGATTAAACTAGAGGAACATTGGAAGTTTTAGAGATTGCATGTAGTGGACTCTATATTAGAGTATTAATAGGAGGTAATTTTACATAAAAAATGTTGTAGGAAATTTATAAAGCTATTGCATGAAGAGAGGTTTATTCTTTTCATTGTTAATATTAGTGTACTTGGTACAAGTAATTGATGTGGATTATTGTAGGGATTTGAATAGACCAAGTAAGGTTCATTAAGGCTATTAAATAACCTATTTACTGGATTAAACAACCTATTTATGGTGGAATGAATCCTTATCTAACTTGATTGATCATGGGCATTTTTCTAAAATTAAAAAATCTTTGTAGAAAGAGAAAATTACCCAAGCAAATTGCTTGGAGTGTATCACTTGCTAGATTTTACATAGCCAAATTTTATCTTGTTTTCAACAAATTAATTACTTTATCAAGTGAATTGCATATTGTGTTGAACTTGTGCAAAACTAACTTAGAATCTATGTTAAGTGTTTTTTTTGCATGGTAGATGCTTATGCAAGGTTAGATTGGAGTTTGTTTGCATTGTTTGAATGGTATTGAAGTTTTCTTTGTGAAAATTTTTGTTTTTAATGTTTGAGTTAAAGCTTTTATATACAAATTAATTACAATACTAAGAATAAAAATAAAAAATGGGTGGAATTTCAAGCAAAATTGGGTTTGGGACTAAAAATTCATGTAAATTGCATTGAACTCAACCTATGAAAATGCAAATAAAAACAAGCAATTTTCTTGCTAGATCAATTGAATTGCTAACTTCTATCAAATTTCAAACTTTCTTCCAAATTATATCAAATCACTTGTAATGCTATATATAGCATTGATAGCACTCCTTCATATAGATACTATAGGACAAGAAATAGTATAATATTAGGTATAGTTTTTTGGACATCCTAATTTTAGGACATATGATATAGAAGACTATGCGTACTTAATTCTAAAATGACAAAGAATTATAACTTTTGTATATGAAATATTTCATATTAAAAGAAGTAGAAGGGAAGTAAAAGTTAGTGAAACTAACTTTAAGAGTTATGAATATATCAACTTTTTTAAAATTGAAATTTGAGGGGGATATAAAAATCAACACCCAATTCTATTGAATTATTTCAAATTCTTCAAATGATTGAGTATTTAGTTGTTAATATAATCAAATAAATCGTTATGATCTATTTTTACCATAAATATATGGATATGGAAGTCTAATTTATAAACATAATACAATTCCTTTTATGAATCTTAGGTTGATTTCTACATAGGTAATTTGAGCATAAGAAACATTTAAAATTAGTGATTTAACTTTTATAAAAGAGGTCAAAGTTAGGATATGGAAAAATATAAGAAAATGTGAATGAGAAAGAAATGAACTATGATTTTTTATTATGAACATTTGTTTTTATTTCGAAAGAGTAAAAAATGAACAATAGAGCTATTGTATTTAGATCAATAAATAAGAATATGTTTTGCTTCATCTTGTTATTATTCATTGTATGACAAGTCTAATAATACAAAAATTACATAGAGATTGATGAAATTGATTAAAAAAAATCCTATTTATTTTATTGATCTTGGAAGGTTTTCAAGGTTGTATTAAAAATATTGAGTGGAACAAATATTATGAATAAAATTCTCCAGAAGTAGGATGGAGAAGAAATCTAACCTACCTTGGAACTTTATCCATTAACGATGTTATATTAAAAAATGATTTAAGGATCATAGAGAATCTAAATATAAAAACTTCAAGTTCACATGCATACATATATTGGATTGGTTGGTTCACCAAAATAATATGTACTGATAGAACATATTATGTAGTTAGTTCAAAGGATGAAGTGTAAAATAATTATCCATATATAGAAAAATCATCGTATACCTTTTGATTCTATTAGATAGGATGCTCAGAAATGGTCGAAATAGTTAAATAGGAGGATTACTATGACTATAGCCCTTGGAAAGTCTTCCAAAGAAGAAAAAACTTTATTTGATACTATGGATGACTGGCTACGCAGAGACCGTTTTGTTTTTGTGGGTTGGTCCGGTCTATTGCTTTTTTTGTGTGTGTTTCCCTACTATGGTTGCAATCTACTATCATTACATCAAATTTTGTTCTTTCATTGTTTTCTTGATCACTTTCTATTACCCTTATTTTAATATTATAATTTTACATTATTTTCTTATATTTTTATCAATTATTATTTCTTATTTTTTATTTTATTAATTTCATATATATTTATAATATACATATAGATCAACAACAAACTAAAATTTACTATTTTATAAAGTTTTATTTCAATATTTTTCTTCTTACATTACTATGTTGTAACCTACCATGCCATTGTTATAAATGAATATAATCATTTGATGCAATTGCAAGGAGGGGTTTCAATTAAAAATTATCTCCGTACACAATCACTTTGATAAATAGGCTTTAATGTATCAATAGCCATCATTAGGACTTCAAACTCTACTTTCATGACATTGTATTCTTCATGGGAATAACACTTTAGTTCTCACTTGAGTGACAATTGGTCCTACTTGAATGATAATAAGGTCTTTTTCTTGAATGACTATTTTCTTTCAATCTTGAATGACATTTCTTTCTTCACTTGAACAAATATTATTCACCTAAAAAATACCTTATCCTCCATTTAAACATTGTTTACTCGAATGACACTTTAATCACCACCCAAACAATGCTCTCTCAAGTGATAATGATTCTTCAATAACACTTATATTATTTTTAGAATAGCAAATTTTCTTCAAATTGAATGATATCATACCTCTAATCCAATAATATTTCCACATGAATTGTGCCTTGATTTAATGCAAATAAAACTTCCACTTGAATAGTTCTCTACTCAATTGGTACCTCTCTCTTCGCTTGAATAACACCTTGCTATTCCCTCAAACTATAGTTACCATTTGAATTAGTTAGTTGCTAAATAGACAATTGACTCAAATTATTGGTTTAATTTTAACATCAATGTAGGATACTTGAATAAATACTAACCACTAACACTTCGATTCTCAATTCATCACTTGAACAATGACTATTGGAATGACAAATACTTGAATGTCATGTTATACACTGGATCAACATAACTTTCTAGACTACAATTATTCTTCCATATTTAGCTATAAACCTATACTCTTGCATAAATACCAACCTATGAAATCTACAACATACAAGGCAATTACCATTCAAACATATACCTAGAAAAATGCAAGGTAAAATGTTAATGTTATTGTCAATACACTTGTTAATTATACATCATAATGTTTTACCACTATACATATCTATGCAATCCTCTCTCTTACACGGGGCTTTTAGACCCCTCTATATGTGTGTTATCATCCTTCTTCCCTTCCCTTTTCTCCTCTATATTTTCCAACCTCTCTACTAATTCCTTTTCTTTGCCCTCTTGCCGATTTTTCTTCTTCCTTTACCTGTCAATTTATCCACTTTCTCATTCTTATAAACATAGGAGGAGGCTACAAATAGGTCAAAAATTTACCACTAACTTTTAGTATTGGACATTCAAATACTAGATGACTAGTTTCTTGACATCAAAAGTAATTTTTAGGGAATCCTATGCCCCTTTCTCTGCCATAACCACCTCTTCCTATTGAGAAATGTTTGCTTTCTGTAATGATCTAGTTAAAATTACTTTGACTATACTCTTTCTTTAGTCTTCACCTACAAACCTATACTCTTGCACAAATACCAACCTATAATTCCATGTTCACTTAAAAACATCCACTCTTGCACAAAATGAAGCCTATGTGATCTATAACATAGAATATATTTACTATTCAAACACATACCCAAACATATTTGAGATGAAATGTTAATGTTATTGTATATATGCTTATTGGCTATACATTATAATATTTTCTACTATACATTATTACGTAGGCCTCTCTCCCTTACATGGGACTCTAGTGCATCTCTCTCTTTGTGCATCTTATCCTCCCTCTTCTCTCCTTGTTTCTCCTCTATGTTTGTATCCTCTCTACTAATTCTTTTTCCTTGGCCTCCTATCAATTCATATTCTTCTTTTCTTTGTGGATTTCTCCTCTTCATATTTCTTATATACATGGGTGGTAGTTACAAAGAGGTGGAAACTACCTTGCTTATAACCATCTTCATGTGTAAATTCTATTGCATAATTTTTTTATAATTTTACTATTTTAATAACAAATAATTACCATTCTTATTTATCTACTAAGTAGTTCTCACTATCTTACATATATCATCATTAAAAAGAATATGGTCAATTAAAAACAAAACTCTCTTTCAAATCATAAAAGAGAACCCAAACTAATATTTATAAAATATGAAGAGGAAGATGATTATAATATGCTACCATAACAAGTTACTATATCCATATTTACTCCTTAGCTTAGCCCCCATTTCAAATATATACTTTAAGTCATTTTCAAAACTATAATTAAAAAATTAATAACATGAATTTTCATGTATTTTTATTGAATACGTTATGTGTCTCCCTTAGTATATCAACACATTACATACATATTATAAGGCCTTCTTCTAGTCTTTGGTCTAATTGAGGGAGCCATCTTTCTCTAGCAGCTTGGTAATGGGTCTAACTTTGGTTATTCTCAATTATACTTTCATCTACTTTATAAGATTGGAACTATTTAGTGTTCCAAAATCTCCACTGTTGGACTAATTAGATGAAAGCTAAATTTTAATTAATACGTTTTTAACGGCTAAAACTGAATTTTGTTCATAAAAAAGCATGGTCCTGTTCACACCGTGATTACCATTTCCACTTCATTAAATTCGCAAGAACACAATAAAGATTGTCATTTAACTATATTAATAAAAGTAATCTGTAGAAAGAAATAAGAAATCATATGCGATTGGTCGAAAAAAATAGTCTCATATATCGTAATTTCAACGAAACATAAGTAAAGCCATAGATCGGAATACCAATTTCCTCAAACCCCCATGGTCCACGTCTTACCGGTTTAAGTGTTGAGAAGAATTTACTCGAGAGAGAAATGTATTGAGCGTGTGGTTATAGTGGCATTGTTGTACGTTGTATATCTGTGTCGTCCATGTGTTGCGCATTACGCAATTGTTGTATTCAACGGGACGACCCGGGAGAACAGCGTAGGCAACTTTGCCTTTGCTGCAAGTAACCCTCGCAACTTTGCCTTTGCTGCAAGTAACCCTCCTGAGTGCTTTAAATTTAAGTTTTATTAGTGCTTTTTTTTTGCTTTTTTAAGAAAACATTTATACACATCACTTCTGAGTGTTTTAAATTTAGGTCTTCCCAAAAAAACCTAAAAACTCTGCCGCTCTAGTTTAATTTTTGTTTTTTTTATCCATCTTCAAGCAAGCTACTCCATCTGAAATATCTTGTACCAAATACTCATTAACAAGGTATTTAAACACACTTTAAACTAAAAAAAAATTCAAAGCTCATATGCTTTACATAATAACATATTTATTTTAAAATCCACTTATGATCACTTCCTATATTATTGATTGGAATTTTCCTGTCATGTGATCTTAAATATTATTTGTTTTAATATTTTAAATTTTTTTTTTTAAAGTTTTTTTATTCTTAAAAACTTGAAGGATATGAAATTATTTCTTTTCAAAAAATATTAATATGGAAACATGGTCACAAGTTGGGCAAGTATAATTTTTGCATGAGAACTTAAAGCCTTAACGTATTGTCCTAAAATTTTAAACGTAATTATTATTATTTTTTTTTTATATTATTAACTCACTCATTAATGTCAGATGTCTTTCTCAGCTCACTCATGATAACTCGATTGAAGACTTGTAATTTCTCTGAGATACATTTCAAAATTTATAAGTAGCCTCAAGAACTGTAGTTGATGTTGCACTTAAAACCGATAAACACATGTCCTTCCAAAGTCCAAATATGATTGAAACTCTAACAGCATGCCATATTCCAACTAGATGAGAGGGGTAATGATAAGAGTCACCCAGGAGAGCTACATTCCACCATATGTGATTTCCAACAAAAATAGCAATAGTTTGATCAAAATTATTCCATACTACTTTTGCAAGTGGACAATCCCAAAAAAAATGCTTAATTGTCTCTTCTTTGTTGCATGTCATACAATGGATAAAATATCATATTGGTGAGTACAAACATTAACAAATTCTAGCTACGAAAGAAGAATAACAGTAAAGCAAAGGAGGAATGGGAAATCAAGAGGATACCTGGAGGAGAGATTGGGACTACTTTTCATACTGGAAACCATTTGACATGGAAGTTTTGGCGCACCACACAAAGATACCGTTGAGCTTCCTGCTATTTTTTAGTGTCGTGCAGGCGTCAAAGAAGCCATGTGCAGGCGACAACCCTCTGTTGCCATCTGTTATGAAACTCGCCAGCACTTTCCCTTCGATGTAGCAAGATGACTGATCATTGTAGTATTCGATGAACTACAACACGATGGTGCTCGAATCGTAAGCATAGAATTGGAAATTCACATAGTCGATGGCATTCTTGTACTTCCTCCATAGCGTAGTGTAATGTGACTGTATGTCATCGTCATTGAAGGGAGCAATGGATGCGAATGAGATAACGTTCTTCTTCTTAAGCGTCATGATCAGCTACCCAATGCACTCTACGAAGGTGTCGAGATCAGCCTCAAAATGTTCGTAGTCAATGTCAATGCCATCCAGGTGGTATTCCTAAATTATGTTTGTGAGAGATGACACCATGTTTTTCACCCACGCTGTCGCCGCCCAAGGTGAGAGCGACCTTCACGTTGTTTTGTTGAGATTTGATGGCCTGTACGGCACTTGGGCTTAGATTGTCGTTGTCCTAGAAGATGTTGAATTCCCCATTTGTCGATGATGGGGAGCCTGACATAGTGTAGTCGATAATGAAGGCAAGAATAAAGTGCATCTCCATGTTCGGGTTGATAAGCACGTCTAAGAACTTCACGCAAATGAATTTTGTGCCTATGTACTCCTTGAAGACATCCAGTTTTCCACCTGCAATGTCATTTAACACAATCGATACATAAAACATTATAGCCGTATGTCATTTTTACCAAAACAGAACACAATCATTCAATAAGGTCCCATTTTGAAGCACTATGTAATTACAAATAGTTTTTGTAAACAAGTTAAGCTCAAGCTCACCCAGAGATTGATTAGGCGTAAAATCCAACAAGAGGAAAAATAAGAGGGTTGAGAGCTTGTACGTCTCCATATCCATCACCTCTCCATAGCTCTAGCAGGTAGTGTTCAATCGAGATCGATACTTATTCAGAAGATGACTGCCTTCTATAGGGTACTACATCTATGTGTGATTATGTATATCACTTGTCCATGAAGCAAGAAGATGATGTTTTATCATTTTTTGTTTGCGTGTAAAAACCAGTTGTGGAATGTAGGAGGTCATAACAAATATTATAATATTAAACACAAGGAGAAAATGCTTCTCTCATGACCCTACACTCTCAGACCATTGGTGGTCATTTTCTTTTCACCAATTGCCATCTGCATCATAATCATATAGTTCATTATTTTGAAATCTTGATTCTTCTTATCGTTTTTATTCACAACATTGCATATGGAGAATTGGAAGCAAAGAAATATCTAGAGAAAGGCTAGATCCATTTGCTTGTCCCATGTAGTTCCTTTACCCGAAAGCTCTAATCGACGCATATATTGTGAATAGACTAGATAAAATTCTTCTCGAAGCCATCCATAAAACACGTCATGAATGTCATGCATCACAAATCGGATGCGATTGCTCGAATAAAATATGTCTAATATGTTAATATCATAATTTTAACGTAATATTAGTAAAGCCACAGATCGGCATATCAATTCCCTCAAAGCCTAGAGCAACAGTTGTTGACGTCTTACCCGCTTTAAACGTCGAGGAGAATTTACTAAAGAGACAAATATATCGAGTGTGTGGTTATGGTGACATTATTCTACGTTGTATTTATGTGTTTTTCATGTGTTGGGCACTATGAAATTATTGTCTTTAATGGGATGACTCGCGAGAATAGCGTAGGCAACTTTGCCTTTGGTGCGAGTAACCCTCTCTAATAACTCTTCTCTCTATTATTAGGTGGTTTCCTAGCTTTGTATCTTTGTATTCTACATCCGGATCCCCATCATCTTCTAGCACACTCATAATCATTGCTACCGCTAAATGAATCTTGGTCCCCTTCCCTCATCATCATCAATATATTCTCGAAGTTCATTTTAGTTTTCCACATGCGCGCACTCTATTTTTTTCATTTTAGTTTTCCACGTGTGAGTTCTCTATTTTCATTATCTTTCTATCCCTAGGCACCTTCATGTGCATGTAATTCATTATTATATAGCGATCTCTTCATAATTTTTGTGTTCATTCTTTGGATAGGAGAATTTTAAAGTATGATGGTAGGTCTACGATTATTAGTTCTTGTTCTGCCACAAAATTTGAGTGTTGGGCAAGGATCATGACCAAATTCTTTCCTTTGGATAGTAGAGTTTTAAAGTATGATGGTGTACTACCACAAAATCTAGGTAGTAGGCTAGGATCATGACCAAATTCCTAAAATTACCTATTGCATTGGAGTTCCATCTATCTATATTGTATATTTAGTTGTTTGAGTATAACAAAAACCTATTTCGTCATAAATAGCCTCGGGTATAATAGCCTTGGGTATAACTATGACGGCTATCTCTAAATATTTTATACAATTTTTAAGGATGTAACTTTTTTATCTTAAGCATCACATAGAATGGAGGCAACATCAAAATAGTCAATATTGGAGCAATTTACACTTAATACATGCATAGTTGGTTATGTGATGATTGTTTCACAATAAAATTTTGTTGCTTAGATACATAGGTTGAGGAGGAATCTAGTTATTTACCTTAAGTGTAAATTTACTTTTACTCTTTTAGTGATTCAAAGACTAGGTCTTGTTACCCAAGTACACCAGAAGCTTCTAGCATGTGAACTTTAGTTGGTGTTTTCTTCATTTCTTTTATAATATTAAACATGACAAAGGGTTTCTCTCTTTGTGGTAAAATTTGTGAGCTGCCTAGGATTTTATGTACGACAGGGGTATTTTAGTTTTCTTTTAGCCTCGCTTTGTATTGGATGTCTTTCCTTATCACTTTCTCTTTTAGTTAGCATGCTAATGTTTTTTCTCCCTCCATTTTTTTCTACTAGTTATTTTCCTTTGTCAACTCATTGGTCTTTATTATTTGGTGTCTCTTTGACCTCTTTCTGAAGTTTTTTTGTAGCTTCCCCTTTTGTGATATCTTTCTTGTTTTGCTTTTCTTTCTTTGCTATAATAGGCCCTTCATATTTTAAATGTAGAGCTGGTATTTCCCTTTTGAGGATTGTCATAGCTATCCATGTGTTGGCTTGTTTATCAATTGAATACTTTACACTCATTTTCCTTTTTCTCTAATTTTTACATACTATTGGTTGGAAAATATAGCATCATCTTTAAAAGATGACTTTTTATCTGTTTCCATAGCATTAAAATTAGTTGGTATTACAAGTACATGACAAAGTTCATTGAGGAGGATACTTGGCTAGTTTTAATTCCATGTTAAACATGGCATTGTTAAGTTCACCACACAAATTGAGAATACTTAATGGCACTCATGCATTCATCAGGGTTGTACCTATCATTGCAAGGGAGACATCATACTAATTCTTCTTTTATTTTAATATTAACCATAATATTATGGATCTTGTGTGTTTCTTGCCTAACACCCTATCGAGTAACCTAATATTTTTTTATTATGTATTCTTTCATAGCTACCAATTCCATGTCTACTACTATTACTATTTTATAGCATTATTCTACTTTATCAAATTTTAGATTAATTCCAGCATCTCATTCATTACAAAATTGCTATCGGATTCATTACTAGGGTTGGATGGAGTGGGAGGGGTTATAAGTAGTGGTTGCAGTGCTAATATGGATGATGCATTTTGGCCTAGATCGATAATCATGTATGGTGACTAGGAAGTATGAATAAAAGTATTAGGTTGAGAGTTTCTGATAGAAGAAAAGTTGGGCATAGTACTAGTCATTGGTGTATTTTGGAAAATTTGGGTGGCATAAGCCATTGGTGGGGTAGGAGGTATTCTCTCTAATTTGATGAGAATGTCATGACAAATTGTTATTTTTTTAAAATGCTGCAACAAGTATACAATGGTTAGTATTACAAACCATTAGCACAAAATTAGATTGTAAAACCTTGATGTAATATGGTAATGTTTTTTTATTTATTTGACCTAATATTCTACAAAATTAAATTTAAATTTCCTAATAATCTAGTATTAGAATCATGATTTTTTCTTCAAGAACTCCATATATCATATTTAATTGAAACAAATTAAATATCCATTTCCCATGCTTGCAAAGCCTATGCATAAATGGTTTTACTATTGATGTCCAACTAGTCATTTAATTGTATGGTAATCACCTATACCATAAATTAACCTTATATTATAGAGAGTATATAAGTAAATATAGAATTATGTACTCCTCTTGAATGCGAAGGATTGACTTGAGTGTAGATATCTTGTTAAGGTGATCTAATATCATCTTGTTTATGTTCATGTCAAAGGTAGGTAAAGATTTTAAAGTTGCTATAGGAATATAAGATTAAATCAATAGGTTCAAAGATGCTTGGAGATATAATTGTGATCTTTTTCTCCGTAGCCATCACTTGCATATTCTAAGAAATGTTTACATTAGGACTAATGATCCTATTGGTACTAAGGATTAAACTAGAGGAACATTGGAAGTTTTAGAGATTGCATGTAGTGGACTCTATATTAGAGTATTTATAGGAGGTAATTTTACATAAAAAATGTTGTAGGAAATTTATAAAGCTATTGCATGAAGAGAGGTTTATTATTTTCATTGTTAATATTAGTGTACCTGGTACAAGTGATTGATGTGGATTATTGTAGGGGTTTGAATAGACCAAGTAAGGTTCATTAAGGCTATTAAATAACCTATTTACTAGATTAAGCAACCTATTTATGGTGGAATGAATCCTTATCTAACTTGATTGATCATGGGCATTTTTCCTTTTGACAAGATGGGAATGGATACTAGGATCTCTTCAAATTCATACTCCTTATTCACCCACACAACAATTTGCTATTTTCATTTTCCTTTAGCATTCTTTTGTTGATATGCAACTATGCCCACCTATTGTTTATATTTGTCTAGGTTTTGAACTTTAGACCATGTATTCATATTATTGTATCTATGCAAACATAATTATGGGCTTTAAATATTAAAAAAATACCAAATTTTAAAAAAATTTACTACTTGAGCAATTTGCTCACAAAATAGATTTTATTTTATTTTTATTTGTCGAAAACATCCCAAAAGGGATTCCACTTTCGGGTAAGACCCAAGGAGGCAGGGGTATCCTCTCACAAAATAGATTAATTTGCTTATGACTTCAAGTGATTTGCTTCTAGAATGTAGCCCTTTAGTAAACTATTAATTTGATAAATTCATTTATAAATTAGAGTGACATGCTTGTAACTTTGGGTGATTTACTTACTATGTGTATCTTTATGGTAAAGTAAAAAATTTGAGCAATCCAAAAAATGATCAAAAGGAAATTGTTTGTTCATCTAAAATTCAAAAATCTTTGTAGAAAGAGAAAATTACCCAAGCAAATTGCTTGGAGTGTATCACTTGCTAGATTTTACATAGCCAAATTTTATCTTGTTTTCAACAAATTAATTACTTTATCAAGTGAATTGCATATTGTTTTGGACTTGTGCAAAACTAACTTAGAATCTATGTTAAGTGTTTTTTTCCATGGTAGATGCTTATGCAAGGTTAGATTGGAGTTTGTTTGCATTGTTTGAATGGTATTGAAGTTTTCTTTGTGAAAATTTTTGTTTTTAATGTTTGAGTTAAAGTTTTTATATACAAATTAATTACAATACTAAGAATAAAAATAAAAAATGGGTGGAATTTCAAGCAAAATTTGGTTTGGGACTAAAAATTCATGTAAATTGCATTGAACTCAACCTATGAAAATGCAAATAAAATCAAGCAATTTGCTTGCTAGATCAATTGAATTGCTAACTTCTATCAAATTTCAAACTTTCTTCCGAATTAGATCAAATCACTTGTAATGCTATATATAGCATTGATATCACTCCTTCATATAAATACTATAGGACAAGAAATAGTATAATATTAGGTATAGTTTTTATATACAAATTAATTACAATACTGAGAATAAAAATAAAAAATGGGTGGAATTTCAAGCAAAATTGGGTTTGGGACTAAAAATTCATGTAAATTGCATTGAACTCAACCTATGAAAATGCAAATAAAATCAAGCAATTTGCTTGCTAGATCAATTGAATTGCTAACTTCTATCAAATTTCAAACTTTCTTCCGAATTAGATCAAATCACTTGTAATGCTATATATAGCATTGATATCATTCCTTCATATAGATACTATAGGACAAGAAATAGTATAATATTAGGTATAGTTTTTTTGGACTTCCTAATTTTGGGACATATGATATAGAAGACTATGCGTACTTATTTCTAAAATGACAAAGTATTATAACTTTTGTATATGAAATATTTCATATTAAAAAAAGTAGAAGGAAAGTAAAAGTTAGTGAAACTAACTTTAAGAGTTATGAATATATCAACTTTTTTAAAATTGAAATTTGAGGGGGATATAAAAATCAACCTCCAATTCTATTGAATTATTTCAAATTCTTCAAATGATTGAGTATTTAGTTGTTAATATAATACTTTATCAAATAAATCGTTATGATCTATTTTTACCATAAATATATGGTTATGGAAGTCTAATTTATAAACATAATACAATTCCTTTTATGAATCCTAGGTTGATTTCTACATAGGTAATTTGAGCATAAGAAACATTTAACATTAGTGATTTCACTTTTATAAAATAGGTCAAAGTTAGGATATGGAAAAATATAAGAAAAGGTGAATGAGAAAGAAATGAACTATGATTTTTTATTATGAACATTTGTTTTTATTTCGAAAGAGTAAAAAATGAACAATAGAGCTATTGTATTTAGATCAATAAATAAGAATATGTTTTGCTTCATCTTGTTATTATTCATTGTATGACAAGTCTAATAATACAGAAATTACATAGAGATTGATGAAATTGATTAAAAAAAATCCTATTTATTTTATTGATCTTGGAAGGTTTTCAAGGTTGTATTAAAAATATTGAGTGGAACAAATATTATGAATAAAAGTCTCCAGAAGTAGGATGAAGAAGAAATATAACCTACCTTGGAACTTTATCCATTAACGATGTTATATTAAAAAGTGATTTAAGGATCATAGAGAATATAAATATAAAAACTTCAAGTTCACATGCATACCTATATTGGATTGGTTGGTTCCCCAAAATAATATGTACTAATAGAACATATTATGTAGTTAGTTCAAAGGATGAAGGATAAAAAAATTATCCATATATAGAAAATTCATCGTATACCTTTTGATTCTATTAGATAGGATGCTCAGAAATGGTCGAAATAGTTAAATAGGAGGATTACTATGACTATAGCCCTTGGAAAGTCTTCCAAAGAAGAAAAAACTTTATTTGATACTATGGATGACTGGCTACGCAGAGACCGTTTTGTTTTTGTGGGTTGGTCCGGTCTATTGCTTTTTTTGTGTGTGTTTCCCTACTATGGTTGCAATCTACTATCATTATATCAAATTTTATTCTTTCATTGTTTTCTTGATCACTTTATATTACCCTTATTTTAATATTATCATTTTACATTATTTTCTTATATTTTTATCAATTATTATTTCTTATTTTTTCTTTTATTAATTAATTATATATTTATAATATACATATAGATCAACAACAAACTAAAATTTACTATTTTATAAAGTTTTATTTCAATATTTTTCTTCTTACATTACTATGTTGTAACCTACCATGCCATTGTTATAAATGAATATAATCATTTGATGCAATTGCAAGGAGGGGTTTCAATTAAAAATTATCTCCGTACACAATCACTTTGATAAATAGGCCTTAATGTATCAATAGCCATCATTAGGACTTGAAACTCTACTTTCATGACATTGTATTCTTCATGGGAATGACACTTTAGTTCTCACTTGAGTGACAATTGTTCCTACTTGAATGATAATAAGGTCTTTTTCTTGAATGACTATTTTCTTTCTGTAGACACCAAAACAGCACCAATCCGATTATGTGACTGCAAACACTGATTTCTTTGACAAACACAGCCCCCAGGGCAGCCCTCAGAGGTCAAACAGTGGTCCTAACCACTTTCATAGCAATTTTGTAAGGTTAAGAGGCAATTTGGTACATTTAGACACTTTGCTCAGTATTCGTCTCACCCAGGGACGAATACTAACTGGCATTCGTCTCACCCAGGGATGAATTTTGAAATCGTCTCACCCAAGGATGAATTCCAAGTTTAATGGGCAAAAAGAAGAATGGTGCCAAGTGGCAGCCCAGGACAGTCAGTTGATGACTCCTGCCTCGCACGCGTGTGTGGGTAGACAGATAGGCCATTAGAGGACTGTCATAAGGGCGATTATGAAAGCCCAAGTCATGGAGGACTCCCCTCCCTCATGGGAAGACTTGACTGCCACATGGCACCTATGACCAACACATGGCGCTTATGCTTCCCTCTCAAAAGAGACCCCATGGGTCTATAAAAGGTGGGACTTTTCTCACCCAAAGAGGACAGATTGGAGGCGATTTCAAGCAATGAAGTGCTGTCTGATTGATTACCCACTTGCATCCTTTTTGATTCACCTTCTCACATCCACTAATCTCTTTCGCAAGGGAGGTTATTGGGTGGCTTTTGGAAGCATGGATCCAACCCAAATCCAACATTTGACCACCTTACACCACCAATTTGCAGACATCCAAATCCTAAGAGGTTTTGGGCCCATCCCTAGTGGATTGGCGCCAATATCAAGTGCCAACGGTGGGAGGCCCACTTGGGCACCCCCGCACTCTCTAAGTTTTATTCCAAAAGCATTCTAGATTATTGTTTCAGGTTGCATCTCATGTTATTCTGTTTGGTTAACTCATAGCTTCAATTTCATAACATTTTGATCAAATTTTATCATGCCTTTTGTCGCTTTGTTGTCCTACTAACTTGCAGGTGGCGACATCGAATTCCCGAGGATAGAGGCCAAATTGGGAGAATCCGACCATCTGGGTCGTCCCAAAATGGCCCCAATTACATAACCCCTTTGTTTGCAGGTGTTTTGGAGGTCTCAGGATTCGACATTGGAGTAGTACCACTTTGGCTTTTCCAACACAGTAGAATTCGTCTCACCCAGGGACGAATAGCAGTCAGAATTCGTCTTCCCAGGGACGAATTCCAGTTGAAGGCTGATTGGCTGAATTTTTCAGTGGCAATGGCCTTATGGTAATATCTTCTATCTTCTATCAGGTTTTCAGGTCATTTGGACTCACTTTACTCACTATTTTAAACAAATGTTTATATGCATCTATTGGCGATTTTAGAGAACGGACACTTCTTATTTGCAGCAGGTGCTACTGACATCTTCGTTGTTTCTTTGTTCGTAGGAGGAGCAGCAGAGGTCAAGGACTCATCAACATCAGCGACGGCATCGTCTTGGCCCGCCCATCTCAAGTGTGGGCACGCGAAAAGAGGAACCTTAAGTCTCGATTGTAATCAAATTCTTTTAATGCTCCTAGCCCCTGAAAAGGGAGGAGGCGTCTTTGTAACAGAGATCAAGAGAGTTTAATGAAAGGGCTGTGTTTTCTCCATTTTTCTCGTATCTCAGTTCAATGCGTCTCTTTCATTTCATGCATTCTACATTTCTAGGACTTAAGCGTATTTTATTTTGAATGCATCGCAATTAGTGTTTCCTTCACCCAAAATCTCGTGCTTTTAGTGGCGATCACGATGGGACACTGTTCCCTAGTTTTTAAGATCACAGAAACTGATTAAATTTTTGTGTTTTGTGCTTGACAGGTACATTTTTTTGTTGCATACTATTATTCGTCTCTAACTGTGACGAATTCTTTACTGTAATTCGTATGACCCTGAGATGAATTCAAATTTGTCTCTAGCAGGGACAAATTCGTTCTGAAATTCATCTCACAGAGGGACGAATTCTTGCTTGTAGATTTTCAGAGCAGAAATTCAGAAGCAACCGGTCCAGGCAGAGAAGAGGTAGGGATTTTTATAATCTCTGTTAAATTTTTTTGTTTCTATTCCTATTCCTTTGATTGTTTTCATTTTATCCTGCATGCTTAGGGAAAGTCATTTATGCTTGTTTCATTTTCGCTAAATAAAATGAATCCCACACACTTCACGTAATAACTTTAAACCAAGGAGCTGGTCGTAAGACCCCAACCCTTGAGCAAGACCAATGGTGGGTTCATCACCACCTTGGCTTAGCTTTGCATCCATTTCCCCGATTGTCACTGTTGTTAGGCATAAATCCTGATGAAAGCTGACCGAGTGTCGCTGGGGTTATTCCCATGCGCGCGAGGATAAGTCTTCTATGGTAGGTTCCATTAACAAGAAAATCCCCCTTTCGTACCGCCTACATACCACATACCTTCTGCTCTCACGTACCTATAGTCTCCCTCTCGTAAGGGTGGGTATATAGAGAGGTTGGTATATCGGCCTGGCTGGTATATTGAAGGGGCGACCTTTTTGGAGTTATAAGAGCCTACATGATGCATTTAAACGTTCTACAAAATCTACAAAAACAAAACAAAACATCAAAATGCACTAAACCAGTCTAGGGCACACCAAGAATCCTTAAAAGAGATAATCACGGTCTTGTGAATGTGTGTGTTTAATTCTACTTAGTGTAGACAAAAAAAAAAAAACATAAAAACGAGATAAAAATTTATTTAGATAGCATAGAAGCACCGCAATGGTGTACACCCGCAGTCAAGCCCAATCAAGGGCGGAAGCTCCGGAAGGTACACAAAAAGCAGGCGCAAGTTGCCTTCACTTCAGTCTTGATGATTTGGTCATACCGCCTTATAGGTCAAACCTACAAAAGAATCCAATTCAGAATCCTCGGTGGGGTATGCCTATTCAAAGTAGCCCCTTTCGGGAAGATGCCTTACATGTAGACCTTGACATAAATAGAGAATCACCTCTTGAAGGTAGGCATGAGTGGCCACCGCATAATGAAGCGCTAAACAGGCACACTGTTCATTTAGAGGGGCAACGTGGATATGGCGTCCCTTCTTTACCTATCATCAGAACAGAGAGACCAAATTCGGAGCGCAGGGCTCCTTACATAGGGTGACCTAACTCCGCTCATCCCATTTACACCCGTGAAAGGGAGTATGAGGAAAACCATCGCATTCCTCGAGAGCAACAAACAATGCGGGAACCTTGCATTTCCGCACCAGCAGGATATCATGATCACCCCTTGAGGCCAGAACCTCGAGCACATACTGCCTACATCGACAGAGGGAAGCGACCCCTTGAGATTTTAGAGAATCAAAACTGAGGTAAACCCATAGGAGGAACATTTGAACCTTCTGAACAAAATAGGGTAGAACAAATTGATCCAGTTGTCGCCAGATATACCACCCGTCAAGCCTAAATCATGCGGCTTAAACAAAGTCAGCAAGAGATAGAGTATCAATACCGCTTGGATAAAGAATGCATGCAACGCGAAGCGGATGAGTTACGCTATGAAATACCTGAGATGGGGCCAACCCCTCGCATCCAAAGAGATGAACAGTATGAGAGGCGTAATCCATTGGCGCAAGACAGGTCTCCACGACCTCGTAAAGCTCTGCCTCCAAGACCCCATAGATTCGAGAGGGAGGCAACTCCCCGAAACAATGATGGGTACCTTCAGCAAGAACTTGATCAGGGTCATAGGTTTCGCCCCGAGACTCCTCAAGAATTTTACGAGGAGTATGAACCAGAAGAGGAGTATATCGAAACTCCCCATCAAGGCGGGAAGGATGCCATTCGGCCACCCCTCCATAGGCCTCCAGTTCACCGTAACTTGCAACAAGAGCGAACAAGAGAGGAAGAAATAAAATCTTCCGATGCATACCAAGCGCTATTGGAGCGTTTAGAGTCGGTGGAGACAAAAGTCGCTGGGCATCAAAAACCCACATTACGTCTACTCCGCAATAATCCGGTGCATCCCTCAGTGCCTACACCTCTTTACCTCGAACACTTTAAGTTGCCTCAATTGGCGCTTTTAAAGGTGAAGAGGACGCACGAGAACATGTTACACGGTTTCTAAGCCAATGCTTCGGCATTCAAGATAATGACGCATTATTGCTTAGAACATTCATAACCACATTCGCAGGCCCTGCCTCGGATTGGTTCACATAGCTGCCCAAACATAGCATAAGCAGCTTAGATCAGCTAGTAGATGCATTTCTTGAACGTTTCACCTTCAACACAAGGAAGAAGGCATCACTTAGTGATCTTGCTAGCCTTAAACAATTTGAGGAGGAAACAATGGCAGCGTACGGGAACCAATGGAGAGCTTTGCTTTCTAAGTTACCCTACCGTCCTCCCATGTCGGACCTCATGCAAATGTTCGCAAAAAGTTGTTTAAAATCAATCTCTGGTCTATTGTTGTTGCGATAATATGACAGCTTAGAAGAAGCTTTGGCGCAAGCCAGAGTCATAGAAGAGATTAAGATAGGCGAAGGCGCAATTGCCAAGCCTAAGAAGAAAGAGTGGAATAAAACCACTAAAACTGGGACAACGCAACCACAACACGCTGCAATCAACCAAGTTGCGATAAATGTCCCCGTGCCTGTGCAAGAAACGCAGCCTCAAAAGGCTAACTACCAGGCAGTGCCTCCTGCTTACGAAAGAGATAACAGGAGACATGAATAGTATCAGTAGCGTCGCCCTAGGCAACAATTCACCCCGTATGCGGAGTCTAGGGACTCCTTATTTGATCGCTTGTCAGCGGCGAATCTAGTTACTCTGCCAGAAATCTAAATTTTTGACCCTAACGTTCCCAAGCCTAGGGGGTATAGGGAGGAATTGTATTGCAGATTTCATAGACGCAGAGGACATGACCTAAATGGGTGCTGGAAATTTAAATAACTAGTCCAAGATTTGATCGACAATCGAACATTGGTCGTGGACAACCCCATCACACCTAACAACCAACAAATGGGGGTATTCAAGGACCCCTTGCCTGCCCATGAGGCGCAGACAAAACCGCTCCAAATAAACGAGGTGCGACAAGATCTTCCCGCACAAGGATTTGTGGGAATGATTAGCATTGTAACAAGGAACAGAAAATACCCAACAGTTGCCCCCAAGGTACCTGCGAGGGAAGTTTCGTCGACATCGTAGCCTCAACAACGCCTAACACAGTTACCTCCGCCTAGACCTGAGGTCACGATACGAACCAAACTCACGCAGAGTTTGCGGACCACGTCAGCTAGGCTATCCATCTACGAGCTTATTCAACAATCAGCTCCACATAGAGAAGCTCTTATGGACATCTTAAAAGCCATTAAAGTACAACCCCACAAAGCTAATTCTTTTAACGCCTTCGTGGGACATGTGAAACAATGTACGGAGCCTGTCATCACATTCAAAGAAAATGAGGTCAAAACAATATCGAATGACATGCCGGATCCACCCTCGCACGTTATCGCGCGGGTCAATGGGATCCCGTACAAGAGAGTGCTAATAGATACCGGCTCGTCCCAAGAACATCATAACCACTCGCAGCGTTAAAGCATTTAAAACCGCCGACCTCTCACATCACAGCCTTCCACGTACACACTGCGAGCTTTTAACGATGCAATTTGCTCGACAATCGGCACGGTTGTTCTGCCTATACAGGTAGGACAAAAGTCAATACCCACACTGTGCCATGTGTTGGAAGGTGAAATGGCTTATAACATACTGCTAGGGTGGCCTTGGATTAGGGACATGAAGTGTGTCCCCTCGATCTCACACCAGTGCTTGAAATATGCCTATGAAGGGCAAATACATGTAGTCCCAATGGACTTAGAGCCCTTCAAGTATTGCAATGCAGTACAATTCATACCTCAATCGACCCTACCATCAACGCATTTGGATTTTCAATTAAATCCATCTAAACAGGTCCGACATCTGCAGCACCACTGGTGGCAAATAGGGCAAAATCCCAGCCAGGTGAGACTTCATCATCGGCTCCTTCATCATCAACGCCACCTATCGTGGCCCAACAAAAGGACAAGGGAAAGCAAATCATGGAAGAGGTTAAGCCTCTAGAAGAGGTTAAGCCTCTAGAAGAGGGGTTGCCCACGATCTCAGCAATATCAATAGAGGAAGTGCACAACGCAACGGAAACCAAAACTCCTGAACAACCAAACATGGAATGGACTCAGGAAGGACTACCGTTTCCTCCTACCCAATCATCAACAATCACTGTTGAGATGGCCAGTACAGGCCTGGGAGAGTACATAGTGCAAAATGTTATGGCAACCCCCACACTGGAGTCAGTACAAGACATGGGAAGACCTCGCCTTCCCATTGGAACAATCGTCCCTCTAGGCTATCCACCGAACCAAACAAATTTTGTGTATGGGGGCCTTGATCATGGTTCTGAACCATGCGAACAAAAGGAAACAAATGGAGAACCTTTTGTCGAAAACATCAATTATCTGTCAAACCCAGAATTTGCCCTAAGATATCTCGAATAATGCAATTGGCACGGGTATGGGCTAGGTAGATATGAGAAAGGGATGCGGATCCTTTGCCAACCAAGGTATCAGATGCCATATGACAAGTCGGGGGTAGGGTTCAACCATCCCCTGCCATTAGACATCTTGGTTGAAAACATGCAAGGCCTAGAAATAGGCAATGGGGGGATTGGCACAAGACCCGTACGCCAATCCAAACACAGAATACACATTGGGGTATTATCTCCCATGGTCTACAAACACCCCTGGAAATAGCAATAAACCCTCTCCTTTTCTAGAGAGAGGTGAAAGTTCAGAGAACAGTCATCAAAGAGAACAACAACGGCTTCCAGATATTTTTCTGAAACTATTCCCCTTAGAGGTTCCAGACGAAATAACACAGTCTCAAAAGAATCAGGTCCCTCCACTAAGAGTGGAACAACCGCAATGGGACCAGATTAATTCACTGGAACAGGGAGAGTCCTCAATGTCGAAAGCAACAGATGCTGAAGAGGATGAACAATTTTGGATCTATGAAAGCAATTCAGAAGACGAGACTGAGATGGACTATCTCAGACATGCGCGACGACATCATCGCGCTCTAACCCATGAAGATCTAATGGGACAAATGGGTATACGATTAGGACATGAATGGCATGTAGACCCAACAAGGTGGGACCAAGTTTTAGGCCTATGGCTCCAAATTCAAGATGAGCATCGTCCACCTCAAGATCCCATCAGGACAACAGTACCAAGGGAAGACCCCACCTTCCTTTTCGCACATAGAGATGAATTTGCACCTAGAGAGGATCCATTCGTGCCTGTTCCCGTAGAGCCAGATCCAGAGTATAGGGAACATCTGAAAGAATCAAGTCGTCACACCCGTGGTTTTGGAGACCAAATTCATTCCATCCACATGATCTCCATTGATTTGACCACACCCATCCGTAATCCGACCGATCCATCTCGATCATTGCATCTAAACATGGATGCCATCGACTGGGATCGCGTCAATTCACTATTGTCACCATCAGAGTAATGGCATTTCGGTGAAATGTTTCATTTTACCCCAAGGACAACTCAAGATATTTTTCAAGCTGAAGAGGGACCCGAGGTCCCAAACGTAGATCTTAACTCAGCTGATGATATCCATTTAATCCCAACTCCACATCGCTTGGAGGACGGATCTCACATGTCGATCAAAGAGATGACCGACGTAGACATCGGCATGACATCCAATGAATCCAAGGATTCTCAAGCTGGGGGTAAGCCTTTCCCCCGAAGAGCAAGCTGATTACATTGCCCTTCTTAAAGAAAAGAAGGAGGTTTTTGCATGGTCATACAAAGATATGTCAGGACTAGACCCGCAGCTAGTCATGCACAATTTAACGCTTGATCCAAAAATCAAGCCTGTAAAGCAAAAACTAAGAAAGATGCACCCAACAGTGGCCTTGATGGTCAAAGACGAATTACAAAAGTCGTTGGATGCACAATTTGTCATCTACGTGGATTATCCGCCATGGTTGTCCAACATGGTTCCCGTCAAGAAGCCCGACGGGAGGATTCGCATATGCACCGACTTTCGAGACCTAAACAAAGTGAGTCCTAAGGATGATTTCCCCTTGCCAAGCATCGATGCATTGGTAGACGCTACAACAGGTCACGAAATGCTCTCCCTAATGGACGGTTTCTCAGGATACAATCAAATTCGTATCAATTCTGAAGACCAACTCAAAACGGCATTCACAATGCCTTGGGGGACATTTTGTTATAAGGTCATGCCTTTTGGCCTTAAAAACACTGGTGCTACATACCAACGTGCTATGACTTATATCTTCCACGATTACATGCACAAAACTTTGGAATATTACATGGATGATTTGTTAGCCAAGTCTAAATTGCGCTCAGATCATCTCGGTGACTTAAGCAAGATTCTCGATCGCCTCATAGAGCATAAGGTCATACTGAATCCCAAGAAGTGCGTGTTCGGCGTCACATCTGGAAAACTCTTGGGTTTTATAGTCTCCAAAAGAGGCATCAAAGTGGACCCAAACAAAGTCAAGGCAATCTTTGAAATGGCTCCCCCAACCACTATCAAACAACTTGAAGTCCGCAAGGAAAGGTCGCGTCGATTAAACGCTTCATAGCGCAATTATCCGACAAATGCCGACCAATGAACAAATTATTGCACAAGGGGGTCACATTTCATTGGGATGACGAGTGCCGCTCGACCTTTGATCGAAATCAAACAATACTTGGCTTCGCCATCGTATTGGAACCGCCTAGACCAGTGTGTGTCGTTCTACTTATACATCTCGCCTATCGAGGTGGCACTCGGCGCAATGCTAGCCCGTAAGAATGAACTTTACAAAGAACAAGGCTACTTACTATCTTAGCCGCACCCGGTCGGTTACGAACTTAACTATGCATACGTTGAGAAACTCTGCTTGGTAGTGGTGTTTGCCACCAAAAGCCTACGCCACTACATGCTGAGCAACACGACGTATGTTGTGTCTAAGGAGAATCCATTGCGATACATGATGAGTCGTACTTATCATAGTAGCCGCACGGCGAAATGGATCATGTTGTTGACGGAATTTGACATTGTATTTATTGGGCAAAAATCTATAAAAGGACAAGTCATAGCCGATAAACTAGTAGAGGCTCCTCTTGAAGACGATCAGCCTTTGGTCATAGAACTACCCGATGATGAGGTCTTCCATGTCTCAGAATCACCAGACTCTGAAGAGCCTGAGTCTCAGGCCAACATAACCTTATTTTTCGATGGTTCTAAATGCGAGCAAGGTGGTGGCATGGGAATTGTATTCTTCACACCGCAGGGAGCTCCAATGCCCCTGTCATTTAAATTAAACTTCCAGTGCACCAACAACAATGCCGAATATGAAGCCTTGCTCCTAGGTCTTCAGACAGCAATCGCCATGAACATCAAAAGATTGAACATCTTTGGCGATTCGTTGTTAATTGTCAATCAATTCAAAGGGGTATATCAATGCAAATGCCCAGTTTTGAAGGCCTATAAAGCCCTCGTGGATAAATTCCTGGCAAAACTTGAGTGGTATGACATCGAGGCACTCCCTCGATCATCGAATCATTTTGCGGACACAATGGCCTCCTTAGGGTCACTAATCCCGCAAGACATTTCCGGTGATGTAACAACTATTCAGGTCAAAACCTTATCGCAACCCACGATGGAGCGCGCAAGCTCAGACTTGATGCCAGGAATCCACATGATCCATATCGAACCATCTTCGGATAAGTTCTTTCGAATCCGAGACTATCTGAAACATGCCAACTGGGGGTCTTTATTCTCCCCCACTCCCATTAATAGCAACACAACGCTATTCTTACAATTTCTATCCCAATCAGCATTTGTTAGGGAAGAACTCCAAAAGGGATTGGCTGTTCAAACTGTCGAGGTATCCGATCAACAAGACTGGTATTTACCCATAAGAGACTACCTCAAGTTAGGTAATCTACCCTTTGGATTGACGCAAGCCGTAAAACAAACATTCAAATAGAAAGTGGCAAAATATGTCTTGATAGGAGACATTTTGTATCGTCGCAGCTATGATGGAATTCTTCTTCGTTGCTTGGACCAGCAAGAGTCCACTTGGGCAGTCACCCAAGCGCATGACGGTACATGTGGCGGCCACTTCAGTGGTATGGCCATTGCAAAGCGCATTCTTCGCATGGGCTATTATTGGCCATCTTTAGAGTAAGATTGCTATGCATATGTCAAGAGGTGTGTAAAATGTCAACATCATGCCAATCTGATGCACACACCTTCCCAGGCCCTATAGACAGTCCAGTCTGCTTGGCCATTTTCGTAGTGGGGCCTCGATCTAATTGGAAAGATCTCCCCTGCATCATCAGGCCATCACACGTTTATCATAACGGCCACAGAATACTTTACCAAATGGGTGGAAGCAATTCCGTTAACCTCTACGACAGGACCCCGCATAGCGGAGTTCATTTTGCATTACATCATATGTCGTTTTGGTATTCCATCCAAAATAATCTCGGATAATGGGCCATCATTCAAGAACAAAGATGTGCGTGCTTTAACCACAAAGTACAAAATTTAGCAAAAATTTTCAACACCCTATTATCCGCAAGCAAATGGGCAAGCAGAGGCGTCAAACAAAATGCTAGTTGCCATCCTTAAAAAGACCGTCGGAGATAGTCATAAGGATTGGCACATACAAATCCCACTTGCCCTTTGGGCCTATCGCACTAGCATTCGGACGCCCACTGGGGCAACTCCATTTTCACTAGTGTATGGCTCAGAGGCAGTAATGCCTCTCGAGTTGGAAATTCCTTCCCTCCGCATATCAATGCGGGAATTCATCGATGATGACACCGCACGGTAGGCCCGGCTAGACCAGCTTACGTTGCTTGACGAAAGACGCGTTAATGCTCTCGAGCACTTACGTATCTATCAAGAGCGGCTTAAGAGAGCTTACAACATGAAAGTTCACCTAAGAGCCTTTCGGGTTGGTGATCTGGTTCTGAAGGAAAACCAACAAAACTCTAATTTTCCGTCCCATATGAGGGACAAATTCGTGGCAAATTGGCTAGGTCCTTACGTCATTGACAACAAAATAGGACTAGGAACGTATAGGCTAGCTTCTCTTGACGGTATCAAGGAAACAGAACCCTTGAATATCAGTCATTTGCGACCATTTCATATCTAAGAAAGCCATGTACCAAAAAAAAAAAAAAAAAAATTCAACAAAAACAAACAAACAAAAAGCTCCAAGGATTATCGCAATCTCTTGGTCAAAAAAAAAAGCACCAAGGATTATCGCAATCTCTTGGTCAAACCAAAAAGCTCCAAGGATTATCGCAATCTCTTGGTCAACCCAAAAAGCTCCAAGGATTATCGCAATCTCTTGGTCAACCCAAAAAGCTCCAAGGATTATCGCAATCTCTTGGTCAACCCAAAAAGCTCCAAGGATTATCGCAATCTCTTGGTCACCAAAAAAAATCTCCAAGGATTATCGCAATCTCTTGGTCAACCCAAAAGCTCCAAGGATTATCGCAATCTCTTGGTCAACCCAAAAAGCTCCAAGAATTATTGCAATCTCTTGGTCACCAAAAAATCTCCAAGGATTATCGCAATCCCTTGGTCAACCCAAAAAGCTCCAAGGATTATCGCAATCTCTTGGTCAACCCAAAAAGCTCCAAGGATTATCGCAATCTCTTGGTCAAACAATCAAGAAATTCAACAAAAACAAAACAACAAAAATTATCAAAACAAAAAAGATTTGCATCTCAATTCTAGGCATACTCGAATTCATCAAAATCAACAAAAACACCATGCATAAATTTTACCACACTACAGTCAGTGGTCTGAGAATGTACTAAGAGTTTCAGTAATTCAGTCATCATTTTCCTCTTTAGCCATGTAGTGTACCAAGTCGAACGGATTTTACAAAGGTAGAGTCATACTTGAAATACACCTTGTTACATAACATCCCAACACAAATCAAACACTAAAATTCCCAAAATTGTGTGAACGAAAGACAAAACCTGCAAAATAATCTAGGTCACCATAAGTGAAACGGTTATCTTGCTCATCCCCCTGTGCGAATGACCCCTAGAATGCTGAGAGTTGGCAAAAGGACAAGCATCCTCCCTACCCAATTCCCTAAGAATCCCGAAAGTTCTCAATAGTTGCAAAACACAAAAATTTGCAAAAATGTCAAAACTCAAAAATTTGACAAACTATAGTGCACACATCAAAATGCACAAACAACAGTGATTTTCGTCACTCCATATCCCCAATCCCTTGCTCAAAAGAAAAATCAATCAAAATAAACAGTGATCTTATCACTACAAAAGAGCAAGTATCCCAATACAATTGAAAAAAGAAGAAGGGAGTTGACCTTGAATCCCTGGAACTCTCAGCATTTTGTAGGTCATAAGGCAAGCTTCAATACCAATTCGGTAACAGAAGTAAACCTCCCGCATGACGATATATCTGTCACATTAACTTGCGTACAGATCAATGTTTGCATGTGGATGAGCTAGCTTATGACATCCTGGATTACACCACGGATTAATCTTAGTACATATAACAAAGGAATTCGTGGAGATAATTAGGTGATCCTCAGTATAGGTTCGGTTGAAAGCCCATCTGGCACTGGCGGTATCCTAACAAATACCACTAAATGAACTCAATTGCACACACAGGGATGTTAAATAACTCGATCAAAAACAGGTCCAATTCGTACCTTGTTCAAAAGTCCTGTAAGATAAAGTACAGTTATGGATAGTGAGTTAAAACTGTTTGAATCTCAGAAAATCTTACATTCATCCCAAAACCAACTGCGCTACTTATCATCCTTATGATACCATCAGAAAATACAAAAACAGCAAAGAAAAACCAGATAAATAAAAATAGCATTCATCCATTTTGCATATCACATAGGCATCTAAAACAATTCAATTCATCTGCATTCATCAAATAAATAAACATGCATAACAAAAATCACATCATCACATGTACAAATCCAAAAATAAAACCGGTATATATATATATATATATATCGTCAAAAAGATGCCCGCAGGCTACAAAAAAAAGGTCCTCAGACCCCACAATCATATCCAAAACCCAACCTAAGGCGTCGGCCACCATGATCACGCAGGATCGGTGCGACGGGAACTACCCCCCGTGGTGTGGGTCCTACGGGACCCTACAGGGCGGCTACTACTATCCCCCGCATCATGCCTACTACCACCTCCCTCATCTAACCGCCTGCAGCGAGATGATGCCGACTGCTCAGTCAGACTATCCCTCGTCCGTCTAGAATATCTGCTGATCGAAGGCTTAGGGAGCCGCCCGCCAAGGCGGATGACCTCCCTCTCCAAGTCTATCCGATATAGACACCACTCTGCCTCCCACCGATGATAGATAGACAATGCATCATCACGCTGCGCCAAAACTCTATCCCGCTCTGCCAACTGAGCCCGCAGAAGATCCCTCTCCAGATCCCGCATCCATAGCAGCTCTGTAAGCCGTGCAACCTCATCGCCTACATCCGACCCCACCCCCTCCGTATCTATCGGATGCATAGGACTCGCGAGGACAGTAGCCTGCTCAGGCTCCAACTGCTCCTCCACATCCTGTATGTCCGGCTGCTCCGAAACACCCAAGTCCACATCCTCATCTCCCACATCCGCCATGTCTGCATCATCCAACGGCCCTCCCCAATCACCCCCTGTCGCCTCAGCATCCTCCACTGCCACCTCTGCACCTCCCAGTGGACCCTCACCTCTCCAGCGTCGCAAAACCCACCACGAGTCATACTCAGTGGTAGTACCTACGTCATCCACATCCAACACCTCAATCACCGCATCCGACTCCTCGCCCAATGGCACGAGGACCGATGGCTCCAGATCCCTCTCATCTCCCCGACGTCGATAGCCTACGGGCTCACCAGGAAACCCCTGGCGCACCCCAAACTGTCGTGTAACCCGACGGTATGGAAAGAACTCATGCTCCGTCCCGTGCCGCCCAGTTAACCATCGCTCCCTCCGTACCCGTCGGAGCCACTCTCCAGCCTCAGGCCAGGCTGGACAGTCCCGATAGGGACGCCAAAACACCTCCCCTAGAGTGAGACGCGAAAAGGCATCAATGTAGTGATCAACTGCACCTGCCCATCGCCGACTCTGCCCCTTCTCCGTAGACCGTCGCCAAAAAGCCGCAAAACCAATCTCCTCATCCTCCATCGCCGCCCGAGTCATCCACGATAACCCGGTAGGCCTCTCAACAGCTATGTGCTGCCAACCCCAACACTGCAACAAAAAGCTGCAACTGACACCCTTTCGCTGTCGACAGCGGACCCCGTACAGCTCCCCGTAAAGCTGCACCAACAAAGTCTGTCCCCATCTCAGGATCAACGGTGCCTCCATCGGGCACTCTGCCAACTGCCATACCAAATCCAGTAGGTTCCACGGGAACCTCGCACCTGACGAATCAGGTAGAAGAATGTTAGAAATGAGGCCCATTAGGAATGCGTGCCTCACTCCTAACACCCCCCTCTCCTTCCACCAGCCAACAAAAATCCCACCAGCCTGGCAATCCGCCTCGGCTGTCTTCACTGGGTCTGCTACACCCAGCTCCCCACCATGCCCAAAACATCTCGTGAGTATAGCAGTCCGCTGATCAAACGGAGATGTCCTAATAGGCAAACCATCTACCAGAATCCGAAGCAACCGATAGATGTCCTCAAGATTCACAGTCATCTCCCCTATCGGGAGATGGAAAGTATTGGTCCGCGGATCCCAAAGCTTGATCAGGGTCGTCAGATACGCCTGATCCGAAACCACAGGCTCCAGTCGAGCCACTCTGCTTGAGCCCAAGGGCATCAAGCCATTCCCAGTCGTCATCAGTCAAAGCCAACCGCGCCTCAGTAAAGGCAGCGGGTACACTGTAGCGGCTCCTAACAACCTGCAAGCAAACAAAACAAAAAATGATAAATAAATAAATGAAAAAGATAAAATTTTCAATTCTAGGGTTTCTAACCTTAGTTTTTAAACAAAAACATCACAAAAAAATCTTAAAGTTTTGAAAAGCGCAACACAAAAATAATACATTAAGTTAAAGCAAATAAACCCTAGGGTCACTTACAGGTCTCGCCTCGGCTCTACCGCTCGAACCAGTCTGTGCACTCATGATGGTAGAGATAATTCCAGTAGTGCTTCACTTCGCAGAATTACCTCCTCCTCCCAGAGCTCCAAAATCGTAAGAAAAAAATGACACAAATGAGCCCAAAATCAAGTTTTTGCCCTTAAATAGGCCTTTTGCACTGGAATTCGTCCTTTACTGGGATGAGCGCTCTAATCAGCGCTCGTCCAACCCAGGGACGAATTCTCCAGCTAGAATTCATCCCACCCAGGGACGAATTCAGGCCAGCACAAAAAAAATCAAGAAAAATGACTAAAAATGCAACACAAAACAAGCAATAAACATTGCCGACACAAGTGCTCTTGCACTTAACCTCTTGGCATAGCAAAATTGATGTCGGGGTTTGCATTGTCACTATCCTACTCCCGAAGAAGGCTACCATATCCGGACCGCTCCACGGGAGGACGGATTGCCGACAATTCAATCACCAAATGGTGTCACAAAAAACAACAAAACAATAAAAAAAATGCAACACAAAACAAGCAATAAACATTGCCAGACACAAGGCTCTTGCACTTAACCTCTTGGCATAGAAAAATTGATGTCGGGGTTTGCATTGTCACTATCCTACTCTCGAAGAAGGCTACCATAGCCGGACCGCTCCATGGGAGGACGGATTGCCAACAATTCAATCACCAAATGGTGTCACAAAAACAACAAAAACAGTACAAAATTCAACAAAAACACAACAAAAACATTGTCGGGCATAAGTGCTCATGCACTTAACCTCTAGGCAAAGAAAATCGATGTCGAGGTCCAAATTATCGCTCTCCTAGTTCCCCAAGAAGGCTATCATAGCCGGACCGCTCCACGGGAAATAGGTTTTCGACGATTTCACCTCATTATGACATCACCAAAAGGGTTAACACCCATCAAAAATAGGTCCATATGTTGGAAAAATTGCACACGCTTAACGATAAACCCTCTAAAGGCAAACCTTGCACGAGTCATCTTGGGTCAAGCGACTCGTCGCTTCTCTCACGAAGGTCATTCCCTCATCGATTCGTCGCTTGAGGGGGTAGTCACACTTAGTCACCAATCAACAATCACACACCCAATTAAGGAAAACGACATGCATTCAAAGAATCATTGACAAAGACAATCACGCTCCCGCTTGGGGCAGTAAACAAGCAACAATCAAATCAATCAAACACTTGGCATTTCGTGAATCATGAACACAAGGTTCCCCCGAGGATAAAAACGCCCTTCACTTGTTCATGACTGATCAATGTCCAAGTTCAAGTCACACCTCACCAAAATAGGTTAATACTTGAAATCAAATTCCTTAGCTCGTCAGAAGCAAGGATTCAAGAATGCATGCCCTTTCCATACTTGGGGCATCAAAAGTTGGTTAGGTTACCAAGAATCCCTAATCATTAGTGCTTTGGTTATCTATTTTTGCTCAAGCATCGCGTCACCCGCAGCGCTTCCCAAAAAGGGGCATCTCGTAGACACCAAAATAGCACCAATCCGATTATGTGACCGCAAACACCGATCGCTTTGACAAACACAGCTCCCCGTGGCAGCCCTCGGAGGTTAAACAAGTGGTATTAACCACTTTCATAGCTATTTTGTGAGGTCAAGAAGAAATTTGGCACACTTGGACACTTTGCCCAGTATTCGTCTCACCCAGGGACGAATTCAAAATAGAATCCGTCCCACCCCAGGACGAATTCTGAATCTGTCCCTAGGTGGGATGAATTCCAAGCTTAATGGGCAAAAAGGCAAATGGTGCCAAGTGGCAGCCCAGAATAGTCAGTTAAGGGCTCCTGCCTTGCACGCATGTGTAAGTGGACAGAGGGGCCGTTAGAGGACTGTTACAAGAAGCATTTATCAAAGTTCAAGTCAATTGAGGACTCCCCTCCCTCATGGGAAGACAAGACTGCCACATTACCTAACCCCCATGTTTGCAGGAGTTTTGCAGGTCCCGGGATCCGACATTGGAGCAGCAGCAGGTCGGTTTCTCCTACTCAGAAGAATTCGTCCCACCCAGGGACGAATTACAGTCAGAATTCATCCTGCCAGGGGACGAATTCCAATTTAAGGTGGATTGGCCAGCTGCCTCAGTGGAAGTGGCCTTCGGTAACTTTTCTTACCTTCTGTCGAGTTTTGAAGCAATTTGGATTCATCGTTTTCACTGTTTCAGGAAAATATTCGTATGCATATTTTGTTAGTTTTAGAGAGAGAATGCTTTTCATTTGCAGCAGGTGCTACTAACATCTTGATCATTTCTTTGTTCACAGGAGAAGCAGCAGAGGCAAAGAAATCATCGACATCAGCGGTGGCATCATCTTGGTCCACCCATTGCAATCGTGGGCATGCGGAAGGAGGAATCATTCAGCGATTGTAATCAAACCCTATTTGCGCTCCTAGCACCTGAAAAGGGAGGAGGCATTATTGTAACAGAGATCGAAGGAAATTAATGAAAGGGCTGTGTTTTTCTTTATCTTATTGCGTCTCTTCCAATGTGTCTCTTTTTTGTTTCATGTAATTTATATTTCTAGGACTTAAGCGTGCTTAACTTTGAATGCAATCGCACTTGGTGTTTCCTTTGACCGGAATCTCGTGCTTTCAAAAACATTATAGTCGTACGTCATTTTTACCAAAACAGAACACAATCATTCAATAAGGTCCCATTTTGAAGCACTATGTAATTACAAATAGTTTTTGTAAACAAGTTAAGCTCAAGCTCACCCAGAGATTGATTAGGCGTAAAAGCCAACAGGAGGAAAAAAAAGAGGGTTGAGAGTTTGTACGTCTCCATATCCATCACCTCTTTGTAGCTCTAGCAGGTAGTGTTCAACCAAGATCGATACTTATTCAGAAGATGACCGCCTTCTATAGGGTACTACATCTGTGTGTCATTATGTATATCACTTGTCCATGAAGCAAGAAGATGACGTTCTATCATTTTTTGTTTGCGTGTAAAAACCAGTTGTGGAATGTAGGAGGTCATAACAAATATTATAATATTAAACACAAGGAGAAAATGCTTCTCTCATGACCCTACACTCTCAGACCATTGGTGGTCATTTTCTTTTCACCAATTTCCATCTACATCATAATCATATAGTTCATTATTTTGAAAGCTCGGTTCTTCTTATCATATTTATTCACAACATTGCATATGAAGAATTGGAAGCAAAAAAAGATCTAAAGGAAGGCTAGATCCATTTGCTTGTCCCGTGTAGTTCCTTTACCCGAAAGCTCTAATCGACGCATATATTTTGAATAGACTAGATAAACTTCTTCTCCAAGCCATTCATAAAACACGTCATAAATGTCATGCATCACAAATCGGATGTGATTGGTCGAATAAAATATGTCTGATATGTTCATATCATAATTTTGACGTAACATTAGTAAAGCCACAGATTGGAATATCAATTCCCTCAAAGCCTAGAGCAACAGTCGTCAACGTCTTACCCGCTTTAAACGTCAAGGAGAATTTACTAAAGAGACAAATATATCGAGTGTGTGGTTATGGTGACATTATTCTACATTGTATTTATGTGTTGTTTATGTGTTGGGCACTACAAAATTGTTGTCTTTAACGGGACGACTCGCGAGAACAGCATAGGCAACTTTGCCTTTGGTGCGAGTAACCCTCTCTAATAACTCTTCTCTCTATTATTAGGTGGTTTCCTAGCTTTGTATATTTGTATTCTACATCCGGATCCCCATCATCTTCTAGCTGAAAGCACGAGATTTCGGGCGAAGGAAACACTAATTGCGATGCATTCAAAATCAAATACGCTTAAGTCCTAGAAATGTAAATTGCATGAAATGAAAGAAACGCATTGGAAGAGACACAAGCAAATGGAGAAAACATAGCCCTTTCATTAAACTTTCTTGATCTCTGTTACAAATACGCCTCCTCCCTTTTTAGGGGCTAGGAGCGTTAAAAGAATTTGACTACAATCGAGACTTAAGGTTCCTCTTTCCGCGTGCCCACACTTGAAATGGACGGGCCAAGATGATGCCGCCGCTGATGTCGATGAGTCTTTGACCTCTGCTGCTCCTCCTGCGAACAAAGAAACAACGAAGATGTCAGTAGCACCTGTTGCACATAAGAAGTGTTTGTTCTCTAAAATCGCCAAAAGATGCATGCAAACATTTGTCTGAAACAGTGAGTAAAATGACTCTAAATGACCCGAAAACCCGACAGAGGATAGAAAACATCACCAGAAGGCCACCGCCACCGAGACAGCTCGGCCAATCTGCCTTCAACTGGAATTCGTCCCCGGGCGGGACGAATTCCGATCGCTATTCGTCCCCGGGTGGGACGAATTCTTCTATGTTGGAAAAGCCGACCCGATGCTGCTCCAATGTCGAATCCCGAGACCTGCAAAACGCCTGCAAACAGAGGGGTTATGTAATTGGGGCCATTTTGGGATGACCCAGATGGTCGGATTCTCCCAATTTGGCCTCTATCCTCGGGAATTCGATATCGCCACCTGCAAGTTAGTGAAACAACAAAGCGACACAAAGCATGATAAAATCTGATCAGAATGTTATGAAATTGAAGCTATGAGTTCACCAAACAGAATAACATGAGATGCAACCTGAAACAATAATCTAGAATGCTTTTGGAATAAAACTTAGAAAGTGCGGGGGTGCCCAAGTGGGCCTCCCACCGTTGGCACTTGATCTTGGCGCCAATCCACTAGGGATGGGCCCAAAACCTCTTAGGATTGGGGGGTCGGCAAATTGGTTGATTCAGGTGTCCATATGTTGGATTTGGGTCAGATTCAAGCTTCCAAAAGCCACCCAACAACCTCCCTTGCAAAAGAGATTGGTGGATGTGAGAAGGTGAATCAAAGGGGATGCAAGTGGGTGTTCAACTCGGCAAGCACTTCGTTGCTTGAAATCTCCTTCAATCTGTCTTTTTGGGTGAGAAAAGTCCCACCTTTTATAGACCCATGGGGTCTCTTTTGAGAGGGAAGCACAAGTGCCATGTGTTGGTCATAGGTGCCATGTGGCAGTCATGTCTTCCCATGAGGGAGGGGAGTCCTCCATTGACTTGGGCTCTCATAACTGCCCTTGTGACAGTCCTCTAACAGCCTATCTATCCACCCACACACGCGTGCGAGGCAGGAGTCATCAACTGACTGTCCTGGGCTGCCACTTGGCACCATTCTTCTTTTTTCCCGTTAAACTTGGAATTCGTCCCTGCCAGAGACGATTTCAGAATTCGTCCCTGGGTGAGACGAATTCCAGTTAGTATTCGTCCCTGGGTGAGACGAATAGTGAGCAAAGTGTCTAAATGTGCCAAATTGCCTCTTGACCTTACAAAATTGCTATGAAAGTGGTTAGGACCACTGTTTGACCTCTGAGGGCTGCCCTGGGGGCTGTGTTTGTCAAAGCGATCAGTGTTTGCAGTCACATAATCGGATTGGTGCTGTTTTGGTGTCTACAGATGCCCCTTTTTGGGATGCGCTGTGCATAGCGCAGCGCCGAGCAAAAATAGATAACCAAAGCACTAATGATTAGGGTTTCTTGGTAACCTAACCAACTTTTGATGCCCCAAGCATGGAAAGGGCATGCATTCTTGAATCCTTGCTTCTGACGAGCTAAGGAGTTTGATTTCAAGTGTTAACCTATTTTGGTGAGGTGTGACTTGAACTTGGACATTGATCAGTCATGATTAGGCAAAGGGCGCAACCTTTTATCCTCAGGGGAACCTTGTGTTCATGATTCACGAAATGCCAAGTGTTTGATTGATTTGATTGTTGCTTGTTTATTGCCCCAAGCAGGAGCGTGATTGTCTTTGTCAATGATTCTTTGAATGCATGTCGTTTTCCTTAATTGGGTGTGTGATTGTTGATTGGTGACTAAGTGTGACTACCCCCTCAAGCGACGAATCGATGAGGGAATGACCTTCATGAGAAAAGCGACGAGTCGCTTGACCCAAGATGACTTGTGCAAGGGTGCCTTTAGATGGTTTATCGTTTAAGCATGTGCAATTTTTCCAACATCTGGACCTATTTTTGGTGGGTGTTAACCCTTTTTGTGATGCCATAATGGGGTGAAATCGTCGACAACCCATCTTCCCGTGGAGCGGTCCGGCTATGATAGCCTTCTTGGGGAAGTAGGAGAGTGACAATTTGAACCCCGACATCGAATTTCTATGCCAAGAGGTTAAGTGCAAGAGCACTTGTGTCCGGCAATGCTTATTGCTTTGTTTTTATGTTGCATTTTTTTGTTGTTTTTGTTTTTTTTTTGTGACACCATTTGGGGATTAAATTTTTGAAAATCTGTCTTCCCGTGGAGCGGTCCGGCTATGGTAGCCTTCTTAGGGAGTAGGATAGTGATAATTTGTGACTCCAATGTCTATTTTGTATGCGCTGGATGTCAGGTGCAGTAGCACTCCTATTGGGCAGTTTTATTATCTGTTTTTAGTGCATTTTTGATCATTTTTTGATGTTTTTGAAGTCCTGGCTTGAATTCGTCCCTGGGTGGGATGAATTCCATCTGTAGAATTCGTCCCTGGGTGGGACGAGCGCTAACAAGAGCGCTCATCCCAGTCAAGGATGAATTCCAGCTCAAAAGGCCTATTTAAGGGCCAAAACTTGCATTTGGGCTCATTTGTGTCATTTTTTTCTTGCGATTTTGGAGCTGTGGGAGGAGGAGGTAATTCTGCGAAGCGAAGCGCTGCTGGAATTCTCTCTGCCATCATGAGTGCACAAACTGGTTCGAGCGGCGGAGCCGAAGCGAAACCTGTAAGTGTCTTCTAGAGTTTATTTTTGTTTAAATTGCACTTGTTTTATTTAATTGTTTTTGTGATGTTGTTTTTAAAAATGTGTTTTAAAATCCTTGTTATTGTCTGTACAGTTCTTTTCCATGATTTTTAATTTTTTTTTGTTGAATTGTTTTCTTTTGCAGGTTCGGAGCCGGTACCGTGTACCTACCGCCTTTACTGAGGCGCGGGGTGCACTGACTGATGGTGATTGGGAATGGCTTGATGCCCTTGGGCTCAAGCAGGTGTCTCGACTGGAGCCTGTGGTCCCGGATCAGGCCTATCTGATGGCCCTGATCAAACTTTGGGATCCGCGGACCAACACGTTCCATCTCCCGACAGGGGAGATGACTGTGACTTTGGAGGATGTCTATCGGTTGCTTCGGATTTCGATAGATGGACTGCCTATTAGGACATCGCCGCGTGATCAGTGGACTGCTATACTTACGAGATGCTTTGGGCATGGGGAGCGGCTGGGTGTAACGAACCCAGTGGAGACAGCCGAGGTGGACTGCCAGGCTGGCGGGATTTTGGTTGGTTGGTGGCAGGAGAGGGGGGTGTTAGGAGTGAGGCACGCATTCTTGATGGGCCTTATTTCTAACATGCTTCTCCCTGATTCGTCAAGCGCGAGGTTCCCGTGGAACCTGCTGGATTTGGTATGGCAGTTGGTAGAGTGCCCGATAGAGGCACCACTGATTTTGAGATGGGGACAGACATTGTTGGCACAGCTCTACGGGGAGCTGTATGCGGTCCGCTGTCGGTAGCGGAAGGGCGTCAGTTGCAGTTATCTGCTGTAGTGCTGGGGTTGGCAGCACATAGTAGTGGAGAGGCCGACCGGGTTACCGTGGATGACTCGGGCAGCGATGGATGACACGGAGATAGGCTATGCAGTTTTGTGGCGGCGGTCTACGGAGCAAGGGCAGAGTCGGCGATGGGCAGGTGCTGTAGAGCACTATACCGATGCCTTTTCTTGGCTCACTCTAGGGGAGGTGTTTTGGCGCCCTTATCGGGACTGTCCAGCCTGGCCAGAGGCTGGAGAGTGGCTCCGTCGGGTACGTAGGGAGCGGTGGTTGACTGGGAGGCACGGGACGGAGCATGAGTTCTTTTCATACAGCCGGGTTACACGACAGTTTGGGGTGCGCCAGGGGTTTCCTGGTGAGCCCGTGGTCTATCGACGATGGGGAGATGAGAGGGATTTAGATCCACCGGTCACCGTGCCATTGGGCGAGGAGTCAGATGCGGTTATTGACGTCCCGGACGTAGATGACGTCGGGACTACCACTGAGTATGACTCGTGGTGGGTACTACGGCGATGGAGAGGAGAGGGGCCACTGGGAGGCACGGAGGCGGCAGTGGAGGGTGCTGAGGCAGCAGGGGATGATTGGGGAGGTCCGTTGGATGATGCGGACATGTTGGATGTGGGGGATGAGGATGTAGACTTGGGCGCTCCGGATCAGCCGGACATGCAGGACGTGGAGGAGCAGTGGGAGCCAGAGCAGGCTGCTGTTCCAGAGGGTCCTGTTCGTCAGGCAGACACAGAGGAGGTGGAGTCTGAGATACGCGCTGAAAATGCGCGACTGATAGAGCTGCTACGGATACGGGATCTGGAGTTGGGGGATGCGAGGTGGGAGCTGGGGGACGCTGTGGGAGAGGGATCTCCTGCGGGCTGAGCTGGCAGAGCGGGATAGGGTTCTGGCACAGCGCGATGATGCGGTGTCATACTATCATCGGCGAGAGGCGGAGTGGTGTCGGCACCGGATAGAGTTGGAGAGGGAGGTCATCCGCCTTGGTGGGCGACTTCCTGAGCCCTCGGTCAGTGGATCTTCACGTCGGACGAGGGATAGTGCGACTGAGCAGTCAGCATCATCTCATCGCCGATGATTAGATGAGGGAGGCGGTAGCAGGCATGATGCGGGGGCTGGCAGTAGCCGCCCTGCAGGGTCCCATAGGACCCACACCACGGGGGGTAGTTCCCGTCGCACCGATCCTGCGTGATCATGGTGGTCGACGCTTTAGGTTGGGTTTTTGGATATGATTGCGGGGATTGAGGACCAGTTTTGTAGCCTGCGGGCATTTTTTTTGACGATATATATATATATATACCGGTTTTATTGTGGTTTTTTACATGTGATGATTTGATTTTTGTTATGCATGATGGCTAATGACTATGGATGTATGCATGTTTATTTATTTTGATGAATGCTTATGTTATGATGAATGCAAATGTTTTTGATTTCTTTTTGATATGCAAAGTGAAATTGATGAATGATATTTGTGGTGATTGGTTACGGCACCATAGGCTGTTTAAGACGCTCTTTAATTCGTTTTTAGGCGATTGCTATGATGTATGGCTCTTGTATGTATACATGTGGTTTTCTCTTTTTGTATTTTTTGATGGTATTGTAAGGATGAAAAGTAGCGCAGTTGGTTTAGAAATGTAGCTAAGGTTTTCTGAGACTCAGACAGTTTTAACTCACTAGCCACGATCGTATTTTATCTTACAAGACTTTTGAACAAGGTATGAATCAGACTTGTTTTTGACCAAGCTATTTCACATCCCCGTGTGTGCAATTGAGTTCATTTTTGTGGTATTTATCGGGATACCGCCAGTGCCGGATGGGCTTTCAACCGAACTCGTACTTGAGGATCACCTAATTAGCTCCACTAACTCCTTTGTTGTATTTAGTTAGATTAATCTGCGGTGTTATCCAGGATGCCATAAGCTAGCTCATCCACATGCAAACATTGATCTGTACGCAAGTTAATGTGATAGATATATCGTCATGCGAGAGGTTTACCGCCAATTATCGATAGGCTATCAACCAAACCGATACTGAGGCTTGCCTCATGACCTATTAGAATGCTTGAGAGTTCCAGGGATTCAAGTTCAACTCCCTTCTTTTCTTCAATTGTATTGGGATACTTGCTCGTTTGTAGTGATAAGATCATTATTTATTTTGATTTGTTTTTCTTTTGAGCAAGGGATTGGGGATATGGAGTGATGAAAATCACTATCGTTTGTGCCGTTTGATGTGTGCACTTGTATGATGTCAAATATTTGATTTTTGACGTTTTGCAAATTTTTGATGTTTTGCAACTATTGAGAACTAGGGATTCTTAGGGAATTGGGTAGGGAGGATGCTTGTCCTTTTGCCAACTCTCGGCATTCTTGGGGTCATTCGCAAGGGGGATGAGCAAGATAACCGTTTCGCTTTTGGTGACCTGGATTACTGTGCAGGTTTCATCTTTCGTTCACACAACTCGGGAATTGTTTTATGTGTTTTAATTTGTGTTGGGATGTTACGTAACAAGGTGTATTTCAAGTGTAACTCTACCTTCGTAAAATCTGTTTGACTTGATACATTACATGGCTAAAGAGGAAAATGATGACTGAATCACGAAAACTCTTGATACATTAAAAGACCACTGACTCTAGTGTGGTAAAAGCAATGCATGGTGTTTTTGTTGTTTTTGTAAAATGGAACAGTGTGGAACAAGATGGACTAGCAGAGCAATTACAACCTATGGTGCCTTTGACCTATACGACCACAAATATGCAATGTATGGATGCAATGCTTAATGCAGCTACATATTTTTGTATTTTTGATGGATTGATTTTTGTGAATATGAAGATGAGGTGCGAGAAGAGCTCTCGATTGATGAATTTGAGTATGCCTAGAAATGAGATGCAAATTTTTGTTGTTTTTGATTATTTTTTGATTTTTTTTTTGACCAAGTGATTGTGGACATCCTTGGAGCATTTTGGTGACCAAGTGATTGCGATAATCCTTGGAGCTTTTTGGGTTGACCAAGTGATTGCGATAATCCTTGGAGATTTTTTGGGTGACCAAGTGATTGCGATAATCCTTGGAGCTTTTTGGGTGACCAAGTGATTGCGATAATCCTTGGAGCTTTTTGGGTTTGACCAAGTGATTGCGATAATCCTTGGAGCTTTTTGGGGTGACCAAGTGATTGCGATAATCCTTGGAGCTTTTTGGGTGACCAAGTGATTGCGATAATCCTTGGAGCTTTTTGGGTGACCAAGTGATTGCGATAATCCTTGGAGCTTTTTGGGGTGACCAAGTGATTGCGATAATCCTTGGAGATTTTTGGGGTGACCAAGTGATTGCGATAATCCTTGGAGCTTTTGGGGTGACCAAGTGATTGCGATAATCCTTGGAGCTTTTTGGGGTGACCAAGTGATTGCGATAATCCTTGGAGCTTTTTGGGTGACCAAGTGATTGCGATAATCCTTGGAGCTTTTGGGTGACCAAGTGATTGCGATAATCCTTGGAGCTTTTTGGGGTGACCAAGTGATTGCGATAATCCTTGGAGCTTTTTGGGGTGACCAAGTGATTGCGATAATCCTTGGAGCTTTTTGGGGTGACCAAGTGATTGCGATAATCCTTGGAGATTTTTGGGGTGACCAAGTGATTCGATAATCCTGGAATGTGGTGTTTTGGAGTTGTGTTTTGGTCTTGAAGCTATTTTGATGGTAAATGGTTTGCACTCGGATCCTCTGGTGCTTGGTGATCGGCCATATGCACGATAGAGGTGACTCGTCCCTATGTATTTGGCATCTGTCTTGGGTTTATAGTCTTGGGCATGTGGCTTGATCGGGGATTTGGTGCTCATCTTGTGGATCCAATACTTGGTCCCACCTTGCGGGGTCTACCCACCATTCATGCCCTAGCAGTATGCCCATCTGTCCCATTAGATCTTCATGAGTTAAAGGGCGGTGATGTCGTCGCGCATGTCTGAGATAGTCCATCTCAGTCTCATCTTCTGAATCACTTTCGGAGACCCAAAAATGTTCATTCTCTTCAAGCAACTATTGCTTGCGACGTTGAGGACTCTCCTTGTTCCAGTAAGTTAATCTGGTCCCATTGTGGTTGTTCCACTCTTGGTGGAGGGACCTGATTCTCTTGACACTGTATTGTTTCAGCTGGAACCTCTAAGGGGAATAGCTTCAAAAAGATGTCCGGAAGTCGTTGATGTTCTCTTTGAGGATTAATCTCTAAACTCTCGCCTCTCTCTAGCAAAGGAGAGGGATTACTATTGTTGCCAAGGGTGTTTGTTGACCATGGGAGGTAATCTCCCAATGTATATTCTATATTTGGGTTGGCATAAGGATCTGGTGCCAATCCCCCCTTGTTGCCTATTTCTAGGCCTTGCATATTTTCGACCAAGATGTCTAAGGGCAGGGGGTGGTTGAACCCTACTCCTGACTTATCATATGGCATCTGATATCTTGGTTGGCAAAGGACCCGCATCCCTTGCTCATATCTGCCTAGCCCGTATCCATGCCAATTGCATTGGCCGAGATATTTTAGGGCAAAGTCTGGGTTTGAGAGATAGTTGATGTTTTCAACAAAAGGCTCTTCGTCTGCTTCCTTTTGTTTGCATGGTTCAAGACCATGATCAAGGCCCCCATACACAAAATTCGTCTGGTTTGGTGGGTAGCCTAGAGGAACAACTGTCCCTATGGGAAGGCGAGGTCTTCCCATGTCCTGTACTGACTCCAATGCCGGGGTTGCCACAACATTTTGCACTAAATATTCCCCCAGGCCCGTACTGGCCATTTCAACAGTGATTGTTGATGATTGGGTGGGAGGAAACGGGAGTCCTTCCTGAGTCCATTCCATGTTTGGCATTTTAGGAGTCTCCACTTCCGTTGTGCGAGGTGTTTCTTCTGTTGATACCGTTGAAATTGTGGGCAACCTCTCTTCTAGGGGCTTAGCCTCTTCCATGATCTGTTTTCCCTTGTCCTTCTGTTTGGCCATGACAGGTGGCATTGATGATGAAGGAGCAGATGATGAAGTCTCACCTGGCTGGGATTTTGCCTTGTTGGTCACCAGTGGTGCCTACGGTATTGGACCCTGTTTAGATGGATTTAACTGGAAATCCAAATGCGTTGAAGGGAGGGTCGATTGAGGCATGAATTGTACCGCATTGCAATACTTGAAGGGCTCTAAGTCCATTGGGACTACATGTATTTCTCCTTCATAAGCATACTTTAAGCACTGGTGGGCGATCGAAGGGACACACTTCATGTCCCTGATCCAAGGCCGCCCTAGCAGTATATTATAAGCCATCTCGCCTTCTAACACATGGCACAGTGTAGGTATTGATTTTTGTCCTACCTGGATAGGCAGAACAACTGTGCCGACTGTCGAGCATATTGCATCGTTGAAAGCTCGCAGTGTGTACGTGGAGGCTGTGATGTGAGAGGTTGGCAGCTTCAAATGTTTTAAGGCTGCAGTGGTAATGATGTTACTGGACGAGCCAGTATCTACCAACACTCTCTTGTACGGAATCCCGTTGACCCGCGCGATAACGTGCAGGGGTGGATCTGCCATGTCATTCGATATCATTTTGACCTCATCTTCTCTGAATGTGATGACCGGCTCCGTACATTGTTTCACATGTCCCACGAAGTTGTTGAAAGAATTTGCTTCGTGAGGTTGTAATTCGATGGCTTTTAAAATGTCCATAAGAGCTTCCCTATGGGGTGCTTGACTGTTGAATAAGCTCGTAAATGGACAGCCTAGCCGATGTGGTCCGCAAACTCTACGTGAGTTTGGTCCGTATCGTGACCTCGGGTCTAGGCGGGGGCAACTGCGTTGGGCGTTGTTGAGGCTGCGATGTTGTCGGAACTTCCCTCGTAGCTACCTCGGGGGCAACTGCTGGGTACCTTCTGTTCCTTGTCACTATGCTAATCATTCCCACAAATCCTTGCATGGGAAGATTCTATCGCACCTCGTTAATCTGGAGTGGTTTTGCCTGTGCCTCGTGGGCAGGCAAAGGGTCCTTGAATACCCCCATTTGTTGGTTGTTTGGCGCTATGGGGTTGTCCACGGCCAATGTTCTATTGTCGATCAAATCTTGGATTAATTCTTTGAACTTCCAGCATCCATTCAAGTTGTGTCCTCTGCGCCTATGGAATCTACAATACAATTCCTCTCTGTATCCCCTAGGCTTAGGAGCATTAGGGTCTATATTTTGGATTTCTGGCAGAGTGACTAAATTTGCCGCTGACAAGCGGTCAAATAGGGAGTCCCTGGACTCCGTGTAAGGGGTGAATTGTCGCCTAGGGCGACGCTGCTGATTCTGCTCCTGTCTTCTATTATCTCTTTCATAAGCAGGAGGCACTGCCTGGTAATTAGCCTTTTGAGGCTGCATTTCTTGCACAGGCGCGGGAACATTTATCGCAACTTGGTTAACCGCAGCGTGTTGTGGTTGCGTTGTCCCGGTCTTAGTGGTTTTATTCCACTCTTTCTTTTTAGGCTTGGCGATTGCGCCTTCGCCTATCTTAATCTCTTCTATAACTCTGGCTTGCGCCAAAGCTTCTTCTAAGCTGTCGTATTGTCGCAGCAACAATAGACCAGAGATTGATTTTAAGCAACTTTTTGCGAACATCTGTGTGAGATCAGACATAGGGGGACGGTAGGGTAACTTAGAAAGCAAAGCTCTCCATCGATTCCCATATGCTGCCATTGTTTCTTCCTCAAATTGCTTGAGGCTCGCTAGATCACTCAGTGATGCCTTCTTCCTTGTGTTGAAGGCAAAGCGTTCAAGAAACGCATCTACTAATTGATCTAAGTTGCTTATGCTGTGTTTAGGTAGTTGTGTGAACCAATCCGAGGCAGGGCCTGCGAATGTGGTTATGAATGTTCTAAGCAACAATGCGTCATTATCTTGGATGCCGAAGCATTGGCTTAGAAATCTTGTAACGTGTTCTTGTGCGTCCTCTTCACCTTTAAAGATTGCCAATTGAGGCAACTTGAAGTGCTCGGGGTAAAGAGGTGTAGGCACTGAGGGATGCACCGGATTACTACGGAGTTGACGTAATGTGGGTTTTTGATGCCCAACAGCTTTTGTCTCCACAGACTCCAAACGCTCTAATAGCGCTTGGTATGCATCGGAAGATTTTATTTCTTCCTCTCTTGTTCGCTCCCGTTGTAAGTTATGGTAAACTGGGGGCCTATGGAGGGGTGGCCGAATGGCAATCCTCCTGCCTTGATGGGGAGTTTCAACATATTCTATTTCTGGTTCGTACTCCTCATAAAGTTCTTGAGGAGTCTCTCGGGCGAGACCTATGACCTTGATCGAGTCCTCGCTGAAGGTACCCATCATTGTTTCGGGGAGTGGCCTCCCTCTCGGGTCTGTAAGATCTCGGAGGCAAAGCTTGACGAGGTCGTGGAGACCTGTCCTGCACCAACGAATTATGCCTCTCATATTGTTCGGCCCTTTGGATGCGAGGGGTTGGCTCCCTCTCAGGTAGTTCATAGCGTAACTCATCCGCTTCGCGTTGCATGCGCTCTCTATCCAAGCGGTGTCGATACTCTATCTCCTGATGACTTTGTTTAAGCCGCATGATTTGGGCTTGACGGGTGGCATGTCTAGCAACTATCGGGTCAATTTGGTCTACCCTATTTTTCTCAGGAGGTTCGAATGTTTCTCCTATGTGTTTGCCTCGAGTTTGCTGATCTAAAGTTTCAATGGGTCGCTTCCCTCTGTCGAGGTGGGCGACATGTACTCGAGGCTCTGGCCTTGATGTATGATCATGATACCTAGCAAGTGCGAAAATGCAAGGTTCCCACGTTGTTTGTTGTCCTCGAGGAATGCGATGGCTTTCCTCGTACTCTCTTTCACGGGTTTGGACGGGGCGGGCGGAGTTAGCTCGCCCTGTGTAAGGAGCCCTGCGCTCCGGATTTTGTCTTTCCGTCCTGATGGGAGGTAAAGAAGGGATGCCATATCCACGTTGTCCCTCCAAATGGATAGTGTGCCTCTCTAGCGCTCCATCGCGCTGTGGCCACTCATGTCTAACCTCGGAAGGTGATTCTCTATTTACATCAAGGTCTACATGTAGGGCGTCTTCCCGAAAGGGGCTGCTTTGAATGGGCATACCCCACCAAGGATTCTCGAATCGGATTCTTTTGTAGGCCAGACCGATAAGGCGGTATGACCAAGTCCTCAGGACTGAAGCGAAGGTGACTTGTGCCTCGCTTCTTGTGTACCTTTCAGAGCTTCTGCCCTTGATTGGGCTTGGCTACGGGTGTACACCATTGCGTTGCTTCTATACTATCTAAGTAGATTTTTATCTCGTTTATGATGATTTTTCTTTTTGTCTACACTAAGCAGAAATAAACACACACATACACAAACCGTGATTATCTCTTTTAAGGATTATTGGTGTGCCCTAAACTGGTTTAGTGCATTTTGATGTTTTGTTTTGTTTTTGTAGGTTTTGAAGAACGTTTAAATGCATTATGACGGCTCATATAACTCCCAAAATGGTAGCCCCTTCAATATACCAACCAGGCCGATATACCAACCTCTCTATATACCCGCCCTTACGAGAGGGAGACTATAGGTACGTGAGAGCAGAAGGTACATGGTACGTAGGCGGTACGGAAGGGGGATTGTCCTGTTAATGGCACCTACCATAGAAGACTTATCCTCGCGCGCATGGGAATCACCCCAATGACACTCGGTCAGCTTTCATCAAGATTTACGCCTAACAACAGTTGACAATCGGGAAATGGATGCAAAGCTAAGCCAAGGTGGTGATGAACCCACCGTTGGTCTTGCTCAAGGGCTGGGGTCTTACGACCAGCTCCTTGGTTTAAAATTATTGCGTGAAGTGTGTGGGATTCATTTTATTTAACGAAAATGAAACAAGCATAAATGACTTTCCCTAATGCAATGCAGGATTAAATGAAAACAATTAAAGAAACAGAAACAAAAATAGAAAATTTAACAGAGATTATGAAAATCCCTACCTCTTCTCTGCCTGGACCGGTTGCTTCTGAATTTCTGCTCTAAAAAGTTGCAGACAAAAATTCGTCCCTCGGTGAGACGAATTACAGAACAGAATTCGTCCCTCCCAGAGACGAATTTGAATTCGTCTCAGGGTCAGACGAATTTTAGTAAAGCAATCGCCACAGTCAAGGACGAATAATAGTCAAAAACCAAAAAATAAACCTGTCAAACACAAAACACAGAAATTTGATTAGTTTTTGTGATCTTAAAAACCAGGGAACAGGGTCCCACCGTGATCGCCACTGAAAGCACGAGATTTCGGGCGAAGGAAACACTAATTGCGATGCATTCAAAATCAAATACGCTTAAGTCCTAGAAATGTAAATTGCATGAAATGAAAGAAACGCATTGGAAGAGACACAAGCAAATGGAGAAAACATAGCCCTTTCATTAAACTTTCTTGATCTCTCGTTACAAATACGCCTCCTCCCTTTTCAGGGGCTAGGAGCGTTAAAAGAATTTGACTACAATCGAGACTTAAGGTTCCTCTTTCCGCGTGCCCACACTTGAAATGGACGGGCCAAGATGATGCCGCCGCTGATGTCGATGAGTCTTTGACCTCTGCTGCTCCTCCTGCGAACAAAGAAACAACGAAGATGTCAGTAGCACCTGCTGCACATAAGAAGTGTTTGTTCTCTAAAATCGCCAAAAGATGCATGCAAACATTTGTCTGAAACAATGAGTAAAATGACTCTAAATGACCTGAAAACCTGACAGAGGACAGAAAACATCACCAGAAGGCCACTGCCACTGAGACAGTCGGCCAATCTACCTTCAACTGGAATTCGTCCCTGGGCAGGACGAATTCTGACTGCTATTCGTCCCTGGGTGGGACGAATTCTTCTGTGTTGGAAAAGCCGACCTGATGCTGCTCCAATGTCGAATCCCGAGACCTGCAAAATGCCTGCAAATAGAGGGGTTATGTAATTGGGGCCATTTTGGGACGACCCAGATGGTCGGATTCTCCCAATTTGGCCTCTATCCTCGAGAATTCGATATCGCCACCTGCAAGTTAGTGAAACAACAAAGCGACAAAAAGCATGATAAAATCTGATCAGAATGTTATGAAATTGAAGCTATGAGTTAACCAAATAGAATAACATGAGATGCAACCTGAAACAATAATCTAGAATGCTTTTGGAATAAAACTTAGAAAGTGCGGGGGTGCCCAAGTGGGCCTCCCACCGTTGGCACTTGATCTTGGCGCCAATCCACTAGGGATGGGCCCCAAAACCTCTTAGGATTGGGAGGTCTGCAAATTGGTTGATTCAGGTGTCCATATGTTGGATTTGGGTCAGATTCAAGCTTCCAAAAGCCACCCAACAACCTCCCTTGCAAAAGAGATTGGTGGATGTGAGAAGGTGAATCAAAGGGGATGCAAGTGGGTGTTCAACTCGGCAGCACTTCGTTGCTTGAAATCTCCTTCAATCTATCCTTTTGGGTGAGAAAAGTCCCACCTTTTATAGACCCATGGGGTCTCTTTTGAGAGGGAAGCATAAGTGCCATGTGTTGGTCATAGGTGCCATGTGGCAGTCATGTCTTCCCATGAGGGAGGGGAGTCCTCCATTGACTTGGGCTCTCATAACTGCCCTTGTGACAGTCCTCTAACGGCCTATCTATCCACCCACACACGCGTGCGAGGCAAGAGTCATCAACTGACTGTCCTGGGCTGCCACTTGGCACCATTCTTCTTTTTGCCCGTTAAACTTGGAATTCGTCCCTACGAGAGACGATTTCAGAATTCGTCCCTCGGGTGAGACAGATTCCAGTTTAGTATTCGTCCCTGGGTGAGACGAATATTGAGCAAAGTGTCTAAATGTGCCAAATTGCCTCTTGACCTTACAAAATTGCTATGAAAGTGGTTAGGACCACTGTTTGACCTCTGAGGGCTGCCCTGGGGGCTGTGTTTGTCAAAGCGATCAGTGTTTGCAGTCACATAATCGGATTGGTGCTGTTTTGGTGTCTACACTAGCACACTCATAATCATTGCTATCGCTAAATGAATCTTGGTCCCCTTCCCTCATCATCATCAATATATTCTCGAAGTTCATTTTAGTTTTCCACATGCGCGCACTCTATTTTTTTCATTTTAGTTTTCCACGTGCGAGTTCTCTATTTTCATTATCTTTCTATCTCATAATTGTTGTGTTCATTCTTTGGATAGGAGAATTTTAAAGTATGATGGTAGCTCTACGATTATTAGTTCTTGTTATACCACAAAATTTGAGTTTTGGGCAAGGATCATGACCAAATTATTTCCTTTGGATAGTAGAGTTTTAAAGTATGATGGTGTACTACCACAAACTCTAGGTAGTAGGCTAGGATCATGACCAAATTCCTAAAATTACCTATTGCATTGGAGTTCCATCTATCTATATTGTATATTTAGTTGTTTGAGTATAACAAAAACCTATTTCGTCATAAATAGCCTCGGGTATAATAGCCTTGGGTATAACTATGATGGCTATCTCTAAATATTTTATACAATTTTTAAGGATGTAACTTTTTTATCTTAAGCATCACATAGAATGGAGGCAACTTCAAAATAGTCAATATTGGAGCAATTTACACTTAATACATGCATAGTTGGTTATGTGATGATTGTTTCACAATAAAATTTTGTTGCTTAGATACATAGGTTGAGGAGGAATCTAGTTATTTACCTTAAGTGTAAATTTACTTTTACTCTTTTAGTGATTCAAAGACTAGGTCTTGTTACCCAAGTACACCATAAGCTTCTAGCATGTGAACTTTAGTTGGTGTTTTCTTCATTTCTTTTATAATATTAAACATGACAAAGGGTTTCTCTCTTTGTGGTAAAATTTGTGATCTGCCTAGGATTTTATGTACGACAGGGGTATTTTAGTTTTCTTTTAGCCTCGCTTTGTATTGGATGTCTTTCCTTATCACTTTCTCTTTTAGTTAGCGTGCTAATGTTTTTTCTCCCTCCATTTTTTGCTACTAGTTATTTTCCTTTGTCAACTCATTGGTCTTTATTATTTGGTGTCTCTTTGACCTCTTTCTGAAGTTTTTTTGTAGCTTCCCCTTTTGTGATATCTTTCTTGTTTTGCTTTTCTTTCTTTGCTATAATAGGCCCTTCATATTTTAAATGTAGAGCTGGTATTTCCCTTTTGAGGATTGTCATAGCTATCCATGTGTTGGCTTGTTTATCAATTGAATACTTTACACTCATTTTCCTTTTTCTCTAATTTTTACATACTATTGGTTGGAAAATATAGCATCATCTTTAAAAGATGACTTTTTATCTGTTTCCATAGCATTAAAATTAGTTGGTATTACAAGTACATGACAAAGTTCATTGAGGAGGATACTTGGCTAGTTTTAATTCCATGTTAAACATGGCATTGTTAAGTTCACCACACAATTTGAGAATACTTAATGGCACTCATGCATTCATCAGGGTTGTACCTATCATTGCAAGGGAGACATCATACTAATTCTTCTTTTATTTTAATATTAACCATAATATTATGGATCTTGTGTGTTTCTTGCCTAACACCCTATCGAGTAACCTAATATTTTTTTATTATGTATTCTTTCATAGCTACCAATTCCATGTCTACTACTATTACTATTTTATAGCATTATTCTACTTTATCAAATTTTAGATTAATTCCAGCATCTCATTCATTACAAAATTGCTATCGGATTCATTACTAGGGTTGGATGGAGTGGGAGGGGTTATAAGTAGTGGTTGCAGTGCTAATATGGATGATGCATTTTGGCCTAGATCGATAATCATGTATGGTGACTAGGAAGTATGAATAAAAGTATTAGGTTGAGAGTTTTTGATAGAAGAAAAGTTGGGCATAGTACTAGTCATTGGTGTATTTTGGAAAATTTGGGTGGCATAAGCCATTGGTGGGGTAGGAGGTATTCTCTCTAATTTGATGAGAATGTCATGGCAAATTGTTATTTTTTTCAAATGCTGCAACAAGTATACAATGGTTAGTATTACAAACCATTAGCACAAAATTAGATTGTAAAACCTTGATGTAATATGGTAATGTTTTTTTATTTATTTGACCTAATATTCTACAAAATTAAATTAAAATTTCCTAATAATCTAGTATTAGAATCATGAATTTTTCTTCAAGAACTCCTTATATCATATTTAATTGAAACAAATTAAATATCCATTTCCCATGCTTGCAAAGCCTATGCATAAATGGTTTTACTATTGATGTCCAACTAGTCATTTAATTGTATGGTAATCACCTATACCATAAATTAACCTTATATTATAGAGAGTATATAAGTAAATATAGAATTATGTACTCCTCTTGAATGCAAAGGATTGAATTGAGTGTAGATATCTTGTTAAGGTGATCTAATATCATCTTGTTTATGTTCATGTCAAAGGTAGGTAAAGATTTTAAAGTTGCTATAGGAATATAAGATTAAATCAATAGGTTCAAATGTCCTTGGAGATATAATTGTGATCTTTTTCTCCGTAGCCATCACTTGCATATTCTAAGAAATGTTTACATTAAGACTAATGATCCTATTGGTACTAAGGATTAAACTAGAGGAACATTGGAAGTTTTAGAGATTGCATGTAGTGGACTCTATATTAGAGTATTTATAGGAGGTAATTTTACATAAAAAATGTTGTAGGAAATTTATAAAGCTATTGCATGAAGAGAGGTTTATTATTTTCATTGTTAATATTAGTGTACCTGGTACAAGTGATTGATGTGGATTATTGTAGGGGTTTGAATAGACCAAGTAAGGTTCATTAAGGCTATTAAATAACCTATTTACTGGATTAAGCAACCTATTTATGGTGGAATGAATCCTTATCTAACTTGATTGATCATGGGCATTTTTCCTTTTGACAAGATGGGAATGGATACTAGGATCTCTTCAAATTCATACTCCTTATTCACCCACACAACAATTTGCTATTTTCATTTTCCTTTAGCATTCTTTTGTTGATATGCAACTATGCCCACCTATTGTTTATATTTGTCTAGGTTTTGAACTTTAGACCATGTATTCATATTATTGTATCTATGCAAACATAATTATGGGCTTTAAATATTAAAAAAATACCAAATTTTAAAAAAATTTACTACTTGAGCAATTTGCTCACAAAATAGATTTTATTTTATTTTTATTTGTCGAAAACATCCCAAAAGGGATTCCACTTTCGGGTAAGACCCAAGGAGGCAGGGGTATCCTCTCACAAAATAGATTAATTTGCTTATGACTTCAAGTGATTTGCTTCTAGAATGTAGCCCTTTAGTAAACTATTAATTTGATAAATTCATTTATAAATTAGAGTGACATGCTCGTAACTTTGGGTGATTTACTTACTATGTGTATCTTTATGGTAAAGTAAAAAATTTGAGCAATCCAAAAAATGACCAAAAGGAAATTGTTTGTTCATCTAAAATTCAAAAATATTTGTAGAAAGAGAAAATTACCCAAGCAAATTGCTTGGAGTGTATCACTTGCTAGATTTTACATAGCCAAATTTTATCTTGTTTTCAACAAATTAATTACTTTATCAAGTGAATTGCATATTGTTTTGGACTTGTGCAAAACTAACTTAGAATCTATGTTAAGTGTTTTTTTCCATGGTAGATGCTTATGCAAGGTTAGATTGGAGTTTTTTTGCATTGTTTGAATGGTATTGAAGTTTTCTTTGTGAAATTTTTTGTTTTTAATGTTTGAGTTAAAGTTTTTATATACAAATTAATTACAATACTAAGAATAAAAATAAAAAATGGGTGGAATTTCAAGCAAAATTTGTTTTGGGACTAAAAATTCATGTAAATTGCATTGAACTCAACCTATGAAAATGCAAATAAAATCAAGCAATTTGCTTGCTAGATCAATTGAATTGCTAACTTCTATCAAATTTCAAACTTTCTTCCGAATTAGATCAAATCACTTGAAATGCTATATATAGCATTGATATCACTCCTTCATATAAATACTATAGGACAAGAAATAGTATAATATTAGGTATAGTTTTTATATACAAATTAATTACAATACTGAGAATAAAAATAAAAAATGGGTGGAATTTCAAGCAAAATTGGGTTTGGGAGTAAAAATTCATGTAAATTGCATTGAACTCAACCTATGAAAATGCAAATAAAATCAAGCAATTTGCTTGCTAGATCAATTGAATTGATAACTTCTATCAAATTTCAAACTTTCTTCCGAATTAGATCAAATCACTTGTAATGCTATATATAGCATTGATATCATTCCTTCATATAGATACTATAGGACAAGAAATAGTATAATATTAGGTATAGTTTTTTTGGACTTCCTAATTTTGGGACATATGATATAGAAGACTATGCGTACTTATTTCTAAAATGACAAAGTATTATAACTTTTGTATATGAAATATTTCATATTAAAAAAAGTAGAAGGGAAGTAAAAGTTAGTGAAACTAACTTTAAGAGTTATGAATATATCAACTTTTTTAAAATTGAAATTTGAGGGGGATATAAAAATCAACCTCCAATTCTATTGAATTATTTCAAATTCTTCAAATGATTGAGTATTTAGTTGTTAATATAATACTTTATCAAATAAATCGTTATGATCTATTTTTACCATAAGTATATGGTTATGGAAGTCTAATTTATAAACATAATACAATTCCTTTTATGAATCCTAGGTTGATTTCTACATAGGTAATTTGAGCATAAGAAACATTTAACATTAGTGATTTCACTTTTATAAAAGAGGTCAAAGTTAGGATATGGAAAAATATAAGAAAAGGTGAATGAGAAAGAAATGAACTATGATTTTTTATTATGAACATTTTTTTTTATTTCGAAAGAGTAAAAAATGAACAATAGAGCTATTGTATTTAGATCAATAAATAAGAATATGTTTTGCTTCATCTTGTTATTATTCATTGTATGACAAGTCTAATAATACAGAAATTACATAGAGATTGATGAAATTGATTAAAAAAAATCCTATTTATTTTATTGATCTTGGAAGGTTTTCAAGGTTGTATTAAAAATATTGAGTGGAACAAATATTATGAATAAAAGTCTCCAGAAGTAGGATGAAGAAGAAATATAACCTACCTTGGAACTTTATCCATTAACGATGTTATATTAAAAAGTGATTTAAGGATCATAAAGAATATAAATATAAAAACTTCAAGTTCACATGCATACCTATATTGGATTGGTTGGTTCCCCAAAATAATATGTACTAATAGAACATATTATGTAGTTAGTTCAAAGGATGAAGGATAAAACAATTATCCATATATAGAAAATTCATCATATACCTTTTGATTCTATTAGATAGGGTGCTCGAAAATGGTCGAAATAGTTAAATAGGAGGATTACTATGACTATAGCCCTTGGAAAGTATTCCAAAGAAGAAAAAACTTTATTTGATACTATGGATGACTAGCTATGCATAGACCATTTTATTTTTAAGGGTTGGTCTACTCTATTGTTTTTTTTGTGTGTGTTTCCCTACTATGGTTGCAATATACTATCATTATATCAAATTTTATTCTTTCATTGTTTTCTTGATCACTTTATATTACCCTTATTTTAATATTATCATTTTACATTATTTTCTTATATTTTTATCAATTATTATTTCTTATTTTTTCTTTTATTAATTAATTATATATTTATAATATACATATAGATCAACAACAAACTAAAATTTACTATTTTATAAAGTTTTATTTCAATATTTTTCTTCTTACATTACTATGTTGTAACCTACCATGCCATTGTTATAAATGAATATAATCATTTGATGCAATTGCAAGGAGGGGTTTCAATTAAAAATTATCTCTGTACACAATCACTTTGATAAATAGGCCTTAATGTATCAATAGCCATCATTAGGACTTGAAAATCTACTTTCATGACATTGTATTCTTCATGGGAATGACACTTTAGTTCTCACTTGAGTGACAATTGGTCCTACTTGAATGATAATAAGGTCTTTTTCTTGAATGACTATTTTCTTTCTGTAGACACCAAAACAGCACCAATCCGATTATGTGACTACAAACACTAATTTCTTTGACAAACACAGCCCCTAGGGTAGCCCTCAGAGGTCAAACAGTGGTCCTAACCACTTTCATAGCAATTTTGTAAGGTCAAGAGGCAATTTGGTACATTTAGACACTTTTCTCAGTATTCGTCTCACCCAGGGACGAATACTAACTGGGATTCGTCTCACCCAGGGACGAATTTTGAAATCATCTCACCCAAGGATGAATTCCAAGTTTAACGGGAAAAAAGAAGAATGGTGCCAAGTGGCAGCCCAGGACAGTCAGTTGATGACTCCTGCCTCGCACGCGTGTGTGGGTAGATAGATAGGCCATTAGAGGACTGTCATAAGGGCAGTTATGAAATCCCAAGTCATGGAGGACTCCCCTCCCTCATGGGAAGACTTGACTACCACATGGCACCTATGACCAACATATGGCGCTTATGCTTCCATCTCAAAAGAGACCCCATGGGTATATAAAAGGTGGGACTTTTCTCACCCAAAGAGGACAGATTGGAGGCGATTTCAAGCAATGAAGTGCTGTCCGATTGATTACCCACTTGCATCATTTTTTATTCACCTTCTCACATCCACTAATCTCTTTCGCAAGGGAGGTTATTGGGTGGCTTTTGGAAGCATGGATCCAACCCAAATCAAACATTTGACCACCTTACACCACCAATTTGCAGACATCCCAATCCTAAGAGGTTTTGGGCCCATCCCTAGTGGATTGGCGCCAAGATCAAGTGCCAACGGTGGGAGGCCCACTTGGGCACCCTCGTACTTTCTAAGTTTTATTCCAAAAGCATTCTAGATTATTGTTTCAGGTTGCATCTCATGTTATTCTGTTTGGTTAACTCATAGCTTCAATTTCATAACATTTTGATCAGATTTTATCATGCCTTTTGTCGCTTTGTTGTCCTACTAACTTGCAGGTGGCAACATCGAATTCCTAAGGATAGAGGCCAAATTGGGAGAATCCGACCATCTGGGTCGTCCCAAAATGGCCCCAATTACATAACCCCTTTGTTTGCAGGTGTTTTGGAGGTCTCGAGATTTGAAATTAGAGCAGTACCACTTTGGCTTTTCCAACACAGTAGAATTCGTCTCACCCAGGGACGAATAGCAGTCAGAATTCGTCCTTCCCAGGGACGAATTCCAGTTGAAGGCTGATTGGCCGACTGTTTCAGTGGCAACGGCCTTCTGGTAATATCTTCTGTCTTCTGTCAGGTTTTCAGGTCATTTGGACTCACTTTACTCACTATTTTAAACAAATGTTTATATGCATCTATTGGCGATTTTAGAGAACGGACACTTCTTATTTGCAGCAGGTGCTACTGACATCTTCGTTGTTTCTTTTTTTGTAGGAGGAGCAGCAGAGGTCAAGGACTCATCAACATCAGCGGCGGCATCGTCTTGGCCCGCCCATCTCAAGTGTGGGCACGCGAAAAGAGGAACCTTAAGTCTCGATTGTAATCAAATTCTTTTAACGCTCCTAGCCGCTAAAAAGGGAGGAGGTGTCTTTGTAACAGAGATCAAGAGATTTTAATGAAAGGGCTGTGTTTTCTCCATTTTGCTTGTATCTCGGTTCAATGCGTCTCTTTCATTTCATGCATTCTACATTTCTAGGACTTAAGCGTATTTGATTTTGAATGCATCGCAATTAGTGTTTCCTTCACCCAAAATCTCGTGCTTTCAGGTGGCGATCATGATGGGACACTATTCCCTGGTTTTTAAGATCATAGAAACTGATTAAATTTTTGTGTTTTGTGCTTGACAAGTACATTTTTTTGTTGCATACTATTATTCGTCTCTAACTGTGACGAATTCTTTACTGTAATTCGTCTGACCCTGAGATGAATTCAAATTCGTCTCTGGCAGGGATGAATTCTGTTCTGAAATTCATCTCACAGAGGGACGAATTCCTGCTTGTAGATTTTCAGAGCAGAAATTCAAAAGCAACCGGTCCAGGCAGAGAAGAGGTAGGGATTTTTATAATCTCTGTTAAATTTTTTTGTTTCTATTCCTGTTCCTTTGATTGTTTTCATTTTATCCTGCATGCTTAGGGAAAGTCATTTATGCTTGTTTCATTTTCGCTAAATAAAATGAATCCCACACACTTCACGTAATAACTTTAAACCAAGGAGCTGGTCATAAGACCCCAGCCCTCGAGCAAGACCAACGGTGGGTTCATCACCACCTTGGCTTAGCTTTGCATCCATTTCCCTGATTGTCACTGTTGTTAGGCATAAATCCTGATGAAAGCTGACCGAGTGTCACTGGGGTGATTCCCATGCGCGCGAGGATAAGTCTTCTATGGTAGGTGTCATTAACAGGACAATCCCCCTTCCGTACCACCTATGTACCACGTACCTTCTGCTCTCACGTACCTATAGTCTCCCTCTCGTAAGGGCGGGTATATAGAGAGGTTGGTATATCGGACTGGTTGGTATATTGAAGGGGCGACCATTTTGGGAGTTATATGAGCCTTCATTATGCATTTAAATGTTCTTCAAAAACATTCAAAAAAACAAAACAAAACATCAAAATGCACTAAAATAGTTTAGGACACACCATTAATCCTTAAAAGAGATAATCACGGTTTGTGTATGTGTGTGTTCATTTCTGCTTAGTGTAAACAAAAAAAAAAAATCATAAACAAAAGATAAAAATCTATGCATTTTGTCATTCGGTCCAAAAAGCTCCAAGGATTCCTACAATCGCTTGGTCATCCCCAAAAGGCCCCAAAGGTGTCCATGAACCCTTTGGTCAACCCAAGAGCACCCCAAAGGTGCCCATAAGTGATGCAGGAGCATCCAACAAAGTATGGGAAATCTTATATTTTTCCCTAAATTTTAGTGCATCTTGTCGGGGCCATAACTTCTCAACCGTAGCTCCGATTGACTTGAAATTTTACAGGGAGTTAGTTGGGATAATTTTAAACAAATTGCCCAGAAAATTCAATTTTCGGGGCCAAATTCCATCATCTAGTGCCCCGAAATTAGGTTCTAAAATTGCGTGCCCAATTTTTTACACTTTTTGAGTTGTTTGGATGTCAATATCTCCTAATGTATTTATAGTTAGGACTTGAAACTTCATTTTTATCTTGTCTACTATAAGAGGGATGTGCACACCGATTTTGGGCCCCATTTGACTCATTTCAATTTTTAGGGTTTTTAGAGAGACATCGTCATGGTGCTCACCCGTAGCCAAGCCCAATCATGGGCGGAGGCTGTGGGGAATGTCCAAGAAGGCACGAGTCATCTCCGTTACAATCCCAAGGACTTGGTCATACCACCTTATCGGTCTGGCCTACAAAAGAATCCATGTCAGAATCCTCGATGGGGTATGCCCATTCAAAATAGCCCCTTTTGGGAAGACGCTTTACATGTAGACCTTGATGTAAATAGAGAATCACCTTCTAAGGTTAGACATGAGTGGCCACAGAATGATGAAGTGCTAGAGAGGCACACTATCCATTTGGAGGGACAACATGGATATGGCATCCCTTCTTTACCTCCCATCAGGACAGAAAGACAAAATCCAGAGCACAGGGCTCCTTACACAGGGCGAGCTAACTTCGCCCACCCCTTCCAAACCCGTGAAAGGGAGTACGAGGAAATCCATTGCATTCCTCGAGGACAAAAAATAGCGTGGGAACCTTGCGTTTCTGCCCTTGCTAGGTATCATCATCATACATCGAGGCCAGAGCCTCGAGTAAATATCGCCTACCTCGACAGAGGGAAGCGACCCATTGAAATTTTAGATCATCAAGATCGAGGCAAACACATAGGAGAAACATTCCAACCTCCTGAGTGAAATAGGGTAGACCAAATTGACCCGATAGTCGCCAAACATGCCACCCGTCAAGCCCAAATCGCATGGCTTAAACAAAGTCATCAGGAGATAGAGTATCGACATCGCTTGGATAGAGAGCGCATGCAACGTGAATCGGATGAGTTACACTATGAACTACCTGAGAGGGGGCCAACCCCTCACACCCAAAGAGCTGAACAATATGAGAGGCATAATCCGTTGGTGCAGGACAGGTCTCCACGATCTCGTCTAGCTTTGCCTCCGAGACCTTATAGACCCGAGAGGGAAGCCACTCCTCGAAACAATGATGGGTACCTTCAGCAAGGACCCAATCAGGGTTATAGGTCTCTCCCAAAGGCTCCTCAAGAATTTTATGAGGAGTATGAACCAGAAATAGAACATGCTGAAACTCCCCATCAAGGCAGGAGGGCCGCCATTCGGCCACCCCTCCATAGGCCTCCAGTCTCCCATAACTTACAATGGGAGCAAACAAGAGAGGAAGAAATAAAATCTTCTAATGCATACAAAGCGCTATTAGATCGTTGAGAGTATGTAGAGACAAAAGATTTTGGGCATCAAAAACCCACATTACGTCAACTCCGCCCAAGTCATGGAGGACTCCCCTCCCTCATGGGAAGACATGACTACCACATGGCACCTATGACCAACACATGGCACCTATGCTTCCCTCTCAAAAGAGACCCCATGGGTCTATAAAAGGTGGGACTTTTCTCACCCAAAAAGATAGGTTGAAGGAGTTTTCAAGCAATGAAGTGCTGCCAAGTTGAAGACCCACTTGCATCCCTTTTGGTTCACCTTCCCACATCCACCAATATCTTTTGCAAGGGAGGTTGTTGGGTGGCTTTTGGAAGCTTGAATTGGACCTAAATCCAACACATGGACACCTGAATCAACCAATTCGCCGACCCCCCCAATCCTAAGAGGTTTTGGGCCCATCCCTAGTGGATTGGCACTGGAATCAAGTGCCAACGGTGGGAGGCCCACTTGGGCATCCCCACACTTTTCTTAAGTTTTATTTCAGAAGCATTCTAGTTTATTTTCTCATGCTGCATATTATGTTTTTTGTTTGGTGAATTCATAGCTGCAATTTCGTAACCTTTGATCAGATTCTAGTATGTTTTGTGTCGTTTTGTAGTTTCACTAACTTGCAGGAGGCGATATCAAATTCTCGAGGGTAGAGGCAAAATTGGGAGAATCCGACCATCTGGGTCATCCCAAAATGGCCCCAATTACATAACCCCTATGTCTGCAGGTGTTTTGGAGACCTCGGGAGTCGACATTGGAGCGTGTCAGTTCGGCTTCCCCAACACAGAAGAAATTGTCCCACCCAGGGATGATTTATAGTCAGAAATCGTCCTACCCAGGGATGATTTCCAGTTGAAAGCAGATTGGCTGATTGTCTCAGTGGCAATGGCCTGTTGGTAACATTTTCTATCTTCTGGAAAGTTTTTAGGCTGTTTAGAATCATTTTGTTTACTGTTTTAGATAAATGTTTGCATGCATCTTTTGATGATTTTAGAAGAACGAACACTTTTCACTTACGACGAGTGCTACGACATCTTGGTTGTTTTTTTGTTCGCAGGAGAAGCAGCGGAGGTGAAGAACTCATCGACATCAGCGGTGACATCATCTTGGCCCGCCCATTGCAATCATGGGCACGTGGAAAGAGGAACATTGAGTGATTGTAATCGAATTCTTTTAATGCTCCTAGCCCCCGAAAAGGGAGGAGACGTCATTGTAACAAAGATCAAGGGATATTAATGAAAGGGCTGTGTTTTCTCCATTTGCTTGTGTCTCTTCCAATGCGTTTCTTTTCCATTTCATGCACTTTACGTTTCTAGGACTTAAGCGCATTTGATTTTGGTTGCATCGCAATTAGTGTTTCCTTTTCCTGAAATCTCGTGCTTTCACGATGATATAGTTAAAATTACTTTGACTATACTCTTTCTTTAGTCTTCACCTACAAACCTATACTCTTGCACAAATACCAACCTATAATTCCATGTTCACTTAAAAACATCCACTCTTGCACAAAATGAAGCCTATGTGATCTATAACATAGAATATATTTACTATTCAAACACATACCCAAACATATTTGAGATGAAATGTTAATGTTATTGTATATATGCTTATTGGCTATACATTATAATATTTTCTACTATACATTATTACGTAGGCCTCTCTCCCTTACATGGGACTCTAGTGCATCTCTCTCTTTGTGCATCTTATCCTCCCTCTTCTCTCCTTGTTTCTCCTCTATGTTTGTATCCTCTCTACTAATTCTTTTTCCTTGGCCTCCTATCAATTCATATTCTTCTTTTATTTGTGGATTTCTCCTCTTCATATTTCTTATATACATGGGTGGTAGTTACAAACAGGTGGAAACTACCTTGCTTATAACCATCTTCATGTGTAAATTCTATTGCATAATTTTTTTTATAATTTTACTATTTTAATAACAAATAATTACCATTCTTATTTATCTACTAAGTAGTTCTCACTATCTTACATATGTCATCATTAAAAAGAATATGGTCAATTAAAAAAAAAAACTCTCTTTCAAATCATAAAAGAGAACCCAAACTAATATTTATAAAATATGAAGAGGAAGATGATTATAATATGCTACCATAACAAGTTACTATATCCATATTTACTCCTTAGCTTAGCCCCATTTCAAATATATACTTTTTTCCCAATCAATATTAAAATAAAAAGTCATTTTCAAAACTATAATTAAAAAATTAATAACATGAATTTTCATGTATTTTTATTGAATACGTTATGTGTCTCCCTTAGTATATCAACACATTACATACATATTATAAGGCCTTCTTCTCGTCTTTGGTCTAATTGAGGGAACCATCTTTCTCTAGCAGCTTGGTAATGGGTCTAACTTTGGTTATTCTCAATTATACTTTCATCTACTTTATAAGATTGGAACTATTTAGTGTTCCAAAATCTCCACTGTTGGACTAATTAGATGAAAGCTAAATTTTAATTAATATGTTTTTAACGGCTAAAACTGAATTTTGTTCATAAAAAAGCATGGTCCTGTTCACACCGTGATTACCATTTCCACTTCATTAAATTCGCAAGAACACAATAAACATTGTCATTTAACTATATTAATAAAAGTAATCTGTATAAAGAAAAGAATTCATTGTATTTAATACGTGTCTGAGAGTTGCCGTTTGCTTACTCGTTTATATTGTCAAGGGGCATGGCAATTGTTTAGAGCGTCAGAATTTAAAAAAGGTAAGAAGATGACAACGACATTATCTATCGATTGGTTCTAGTTTGATCCACCGCGGCCGCACACCCGAACCCCCAGCTGTAGCGGGTGGACCCGTGTGCATAAATTAATAAGCGCATTCCAATAATCCAAAGAGAACTCTGCAGTTGTAATACAATGGATATAATATCGTATTGGTGAGTACAAACATTAACAACTTCTAGCTGCGGAAGAAGAATAACAGTAAAGCGAAGGAGGAATGGGAAATCAAGAGGATCCCTGGAGGAGAGATTGGGACTGCTTTTCATATTGGAAACCATTTGACATGGAAGTGTCGGCGCACCACACAAAGATACCGTTGAGCTTCCCGCTGTTTTTGAGCGTCGTGCAGGCGTCGAAGAAGCCATGTGCAGGCGACAACCCTCCGCTGCCATCCGTTATGAAACTCGCCAGCACTTTCCCTCCGCTGTAGCGAGACGACTGATCATTGTAGTATTCGATGAACTGCGACACGGTGGTGCTCGAATCGTAAGCATAGAATTGGAAATTCACATAGTCGATGGCATTCCCGTACTTGCTCCACAACGCAGTGTAATGCGACTGTACATCGTCGTCATCGAAGGGAGCAATGGACGCGAATGAGATAACGTTCTTCTGCTTAAGCGTCGTGATCAGCTGCCCGATGCACTCCGCGAAGGTGTCGGGATCAGCCTCAAAATGTTCGTAGTCAATGTCAATGCCATCCAGGTGGTATTCCTGAATTATGTTTGTGAGAGACGACACCGCGTTTTTCACCCACGATGACACCGATGACGGTTTGAACTGCGCGTAGCCGTTACCCACGCTGTCGCCGCCCAAGGTGAGAGCGACCTTCACGTTGTTATGTTGAGATTTGATGGCCTGCACGGCACTTGGGCTTAGATTGTCGTTGTCCCAGAAGATGTTGAATTCCCCGTTTGTCGGCGACGAAGAGCCTGACGTAGTGTAGTCGATAGCGAAGGCAAGAATAAAGTGCATCTCCACGTTCGGGTTGATAGGAACGTCTGAGAACTTCACGCCCGTGAATTCTGCGCCTATGTACTCCCTGAAGACGTCCGGCTTGCCACCTGCAATGTCATTTAACACAACCGATACATAAAACATTATAGCCGTACGTCATTTTTACCACAACAGAACGCAATCATTCAATAAGGTCCCATTCTGAAGCACTATGTAATTACAAACAGTTTTCGTAAACAAGTTAATCTCAAGCTCACCCAGAGATTGATTAGGCATAAAAGCCAGCAGGAGGAAAAAGAAGAGGGCTGAGAGCTTGTACGTCTCCATATTCATCACCTCTCCGTAGCTCTAGCAGGTAGTGTTCAATCGAGATCGATACTTATTCAGAAGATGACCGCCTTATATGGGGTACTACATCAGTGTGCGATTATGTATATCGCTTGTCCACGAAGCAGGAAGACGACGTTCTATCATTTTCTGTTTGCGTGTAAAAACCGGCTGTGGAATGTAGGAGGTCATAACAAATATGATAATATTAAACACAAGGAGAAAATGCTTCTCTCATGACCGTACACTCTCAGACCATTGGTGGTCATTTTCTTTTCACCAATTTCCATCTGCATCATAATCATATAGTTCATTATTTCGAGAGCTCAGTTCTTATACTACTTACTCACAACATTGCAAATGGAAAATTGGAAGCATCTAGAGATGTAGAGGAGGGCTAGATCCATTTTCTTGTCGCATGTCGTTCCGTTTCCCTAAAGTTCCAATCGACGCAGATATCGTGAATTGACTAGAGAAGCCATTCATGAAACACGTCATAAATCTCATGCGTCAGAAATCATATGCGATTGGTCGAAAAAAAAAGTCTCATATATCGTAATTTCAACGAAACATAAGTAAAGCCATAGATCGGAATATCAATTTCCTCAAACCCCCATGGTCCACGTCTTACCGGTTTAAGTGTTGAGAAGAATTTACTCGAGAGAGAAATGTATTGAGCGTGTGGTTATAGTGGCATTGTTGTACGTTGTATATCTGTGTCGTCCATGTGTTGCGCATTACGCAATTGTTGTATTCAACGGGACGACCCGGGAGAACAGCGTAGGCAACTTTGCCTTTGGTGCAAGTAACCCTCGCAACTTTGCCTTTGGTGCAAGTAACCCTCCTGAGTGCTTTAAATTTAAGTTTTATTAGTGCTTTTTTTTGCTTTTTTAAGAAAACATTTATGCACATCACTTCTGAGTGTTTTAAATTTAGGTCTTCCCAAAAAAACCTCAAAACTCTGCTGCTCTAGTTTAATTTTTGTTTTTTTTATCCATCTTCAAGCAAGCTACTCCATCTGAAATATCTTGTACCAAATACTCATTAACAAGGTATTTAAACACACTTTAAACTAAAAAAAAATTCAAAGCTCATATACTTTACATAATAACATATTTCTTTTAAAATCCACTTATGATCACTTCCGAATTTTCCTGTCATGTGATCTTAAATATTATTTGTTTTAAAAAGTGGATCACTTCCGAATTTTCCTGTCATGTGATCTTAAATATTATTTGTTTTAATATTTTAAATTTTATTTTTTAAAGTTTTTTTATTCTTGAAGGATATGAAATTATTTCTTTTCAAAAAATATTAATATGGAAACATGGTCACAAGTTGGGCAAGTATAATTTTTGCATGAGAACTTAAAGCCTTAACGTATTGTCCTAAAATTTTAAACGTAATTATTATTATTATTTTTTTATATTATTAAAAAACTATTTTTAAAACTCGCATATGTGAATATGTATATTTTGAAATTTGTATAATATTATATAAAATTGTAAATTTTACCTATAAATATAATCATAACTTACTTTTTAAAAATTTATATTTGGTAAAATAAGTAATGTATTAAAATTTAAGTCAACTTTTTTATTACTAAATAATATTAATAAGTATTTGTTTATATTATAATACATCCATCATGTTAAATTTGTTGTAAACTCATGTAAAGATTCACTCAAGTATTATATGTCCTTTGAATTAGTTAAACGTGTCAAGACTTAAAATAATCTCAATAAACCAAGCATTTAACCAGTCCATAAATAATTAATAGCTTTGTAAAAGACTAGTTCAAGACAACATTTAAAGTGTTTCTTTTCAATTGAAATAAAATAAATAACATAAAAAATTAAATTAAATTGGACCGTTTGAGCATGGGGATGATTATAATTTCAAATTTTATTATTCAATCTTTAAATAAATTTGATTAAAGATATGTATTATATAAAATGATAAATTTATAACTGCAGATCATTTTCATATTATTGAATTTATTGTCTTCATCTAATATCAATATGTTATATTTTAATGCTCCTTAGTGAATTTATGTTAGTTGGACTAAAAATGTTGATCTAAATAATATTTGATTGGTAGATTGAGAAATATTTAGATTTCGGATGTGTTATAAAATGCTTTTTTATGATTATGAGAATTGAATAAGTATTTTACTTCCACAAAAACATATCTGAACAAATTTTTATTTTTAAAAACAACTAATATTCACTAATCTAATTTTATTTTAATATTAAACTCATGAGGTCTCATAGGAAAGATGATGGAGTGGTTTAAGGTATAGAGTTAGAAGCATGACAAGTTTTATTTATTGAGTGTTTAAATCCTTATCATTTTATGTTTTTATCTTATTACAAGTCTTTATTTATAATAAATTATAAATTCACCAACCAGAAAAGAGTTTTCCTATAGATACTAATTAAAATTTATTAAAACCCATGAATGGGCATTGTTATATATACTTATATAAGGTCCAACCATGAAGGAAAATATTCAAAAAGCACCTACATTTTCCATATCACACTTATTAATAAGGATTGATTCACCATATTATAGAATTAATATTGGTCCAAAAGGTGAAAGGTTGTATGTCCATTTCTTCTCAATCAAGGATCATTTTTGTAAAATTATTTTCTTAAGATTTGTTCCTTTAGGTCAACACTCATGGCATAATGCATGTGTTCCTATATCATAAATTATTTATAATAATGAAGGTAAACATCATAGTGTTATTAAATGTGATTAGAAATTTGATCTTATGGGACCTAATCCAATATTTGTTTGTATATAAAATATCAAGATAGGGAACAACTTCTAAAAAAATTATATCAATATACGGAACAAATTCGTAGAACTACTTGTGTATTTATAAAATATCAAAAACATGAATCTCTATATCATATATCAACAATCTTGTGCATGGATGGATGAAATTTTAGTATACAAGGACCCTTTCAACAACCACATGGTTTTTTTTTTGTAGAAATACTGCTTACAATTTCATTAAAATAAAATTAATACAACAATCAAGAGATTTTATGAATCAATTGGAGATATTTTGACTTTTTAATGTCAGATGTCTTTCTCAGCTCACTCATGATAACTCGACTGAAGACTTGTAATTTCTCTGAGATACATTTCAAAATTTTATAAGTAGCCTCAAGAACTGTAGTTGATGTTGCACTTAAAACCGATAAACACATGTCCTTCCAAAGTCCAAATATGATTGAAACTCTAACAGCATGCCATATTCCAACTAGATGAGAGGGGTAATGATAAGAGTCACCCAGGAGAGCTACATTCCACCATATGTGATTTCCATCAAAAAGAGCAATAATTTGATCAAAACTATTCCATACTACTTTTGCAAGTGGACAGTCCCAAAAAAAAAGGCTTAATTGTCTCTTCTTTATTGCATGTCATACAATGGATATAATATCATATTGGTGAGTACAAACATTAACAACTTCTAGCTACGAAAGAAGAATAACAGTAAAGCGAAGGAGGAATGGGAAATCAAGAGGATCCCTGGAGGAGAGATTGGGACTACTTTTCATACTGGAAACCATTTGACATGGAAGTGTTGGCGCACCACACAGAGATACCGTTTAGCTTCCCGTTATTTTTGAGCGTCGTGCAGGCGTCAAAGAAGCCATGTGCAGGTGACAACCCTCCGTTGCCATCCGTTATGAAACTCGCCAGCACTTTCCCTTCGCTGTAGCAAGATGACTGATCATTGTAGTATTCGATGAACTGTGACACGATGGTGCTCGAATCGTAAGCATAGAATTGGAAATTCACATAGTCGATGGCATTCTTGTACTTGCTCCATAACGTAGTGTAATGCGACTGTATGTCATCGTCATTGAAGGGAGCAATGGATGCGAATGAGATAACATTCTTCTTCTTAAGCGTCATGATCAGCTGCCCGATGCACTCTACGAAGGTGTCGATATCAGCCTCAAAATGTTCATAGTCAATGTCAATGCCATCGAGGTGGTATTCCTAAATTATGTTTGTGAGAGACGACACCATGTTTTTCACCCACGCTGTCGTCGCCCAAGGTGAGAGCGACCTTCACGTTGTTATGTTGAGATTTGATGGCCTGCACGGCACTTGGGTTTAGATTGTCGTTGTCCTAGAAGATGTTGAATTCCCCATTTGTCGGTGATGGAGAGCCTAACATAGTGTAGTCGATAGTGAAGGCAAGAATAAAGTGCATCTCCACGTTCGGGTTGATAAGCATGTCTGAGAACTTCACGCCAATGAATTATGTGCCTATGTACTCCCTGAAGACATCCGGTTTGCCACCTATAATGTCATTTAACACAACTGATACATAAAACATTATAGTCGTACGTCATTTTTACCAAAACAGAACACAATCATTCAATAAGGTCCCATTTTGAAGCACTATGTAATTACAAATAGTTTTCGTAGACAAGTTAAGCTCAAGCTCACCCAAAGATTGATTAGGCATAAAAGCCAACAGGAGGAAAAATAAGAGGGTTGAGAGTTTGTACGTCTCCATATCCATCACCTCTCCGTAGCTCTAGCAGGTAGTGTTCAATCAAGATCAATACTTATTCATAAGATGACCACCTTCTATAGGGTACTACATCTGTGTGTGATTATGTATATCACTTGTCCATGAAGCAAGATGATGACGTTCTATCATTTTCTGTTTGCATGTAAAAACCAGTTGTGGAATGTAGGAGGTCATAACAAATATTATAATATTAAACACAAGGAGAAAATGCTTCTCTCATGACCCTACACTCTCAGACCATTGGTGGTCATTTTCTTTTCACCAATTTCCATCTGCAACATAATCATATAGTTCATTATTTTGAAAGCTCGGTTCTTCTTATCCTATTTATTCAGAACATTGCATATGAAGAATTGGAAGCAAACAAAGATCTAGAGGAAGGCTAGATCCATTTGCTTGTCCCGTGTAGTTCCTTTACTCGAAAGCTCGAATCGACGCATATATTTTGAATAGACCAGATAAACTTCTTCTCGAAGCCATCCATAAAACACGTCATAAATGTCATGCATCACAAATTGGATGCGATTGGTCGAATAAAATATGTCTAATATGTTCATATCATAATTTTGACGTAACATTAGTAAAGCCATAGATCGGCATATCAATTCCCTCAAAGCCTAGAGCAACAGTCGTCGACGTCTTACCCACTTTAAACGTCGAGGAGAATTTATTAAAGAGACAAATATATCGAGTGTGTGGTTATGGTGACATTCTTCTACATTGTATTTATGTGTTGTTCATGTGTTGGGCACTATGAAATTATTGTCTTTAACGGGATGACTCGCGAGAATAGCGTAGGCAACTTTGCCTTTGGTGCGAGTAACCCTCTCTGATAACTCTTCTCTCTATTATTAGGTGGTTTCCTAGCTTTGTATCTTTGTATTCTACATCCGGATCCCCATCATCTTCTAGCACACTCATAATCATTGCTATCGCTAAATGAATCTTGGTCCCCTTCCCTCATCATCATCAATACATTCTCGAAGTTCATTTTAGTTTTCCACATGCACGCACTCTATTTTTTTCATTTTAGTTTTCCACGTGCGAGTTCTCTATTTTCATTATCTTTCTATCCCTAGGCACCTTCATGTGCATGTAATTCATTATTATATAGCAATCTCCTCATAATTTTTGTGTTCATTCTTTGGATAGGAGAATTTTAAAGTATGATGGTAGGTCTACGATTATTAGTTCTTGTTCTACCACAAAATTTGAGTGTTGGGCAAGTATCATGACCAAATTCTTTCCTTTGGATAGTAGAGTTTTAAAGTATGATGGTGTACTACCACAAACTCTAGGTAGTAGGCTAGGATCATGACCAAATTCCTAAAATTACCTGTTGCATTGGAGTTCCATCTATCTATATTGTATATTTAGTTGTTTGAGTATAACAAAAACCTATTTCGTCATAAATAGCCTCGGGTATAACAGCCTCGGGTATAACTATGACGACTATCTCTAAATATTTTATACAATTTTTAAGGATGTAACTTTTTTATCTTGAGCATCACATAGAATGGAGGCAACTTCAAAATAGTCAATATTGGAGCAATTTACACTTTATACATGCATAGTTGGTTATGTGATGATTGTTTCACAGTAAAATTTTGTTGCTTAGATACATAGGTTGAGGAGGAATCTAGTTATTTACCTTAAGTGTAAATTTACTTTTACTACTTTAGTGATTCAAAGACTAGGTCTTGTTACACAAGTACACCAGAAGCTTCTAGCATGTGAACTTTAGTTGGTGTTTTCTTCATTTCTTTTATAATATTAAACATGACAAAGGGTTTCTCTCTTTGTGGTAAAATTTGTGAGCTGCCTAGGATTTTATGTACGATAGGGGTATTTTAGTTTTCTTTTAGCCTCGCTTTGTATTGGATGTCTTTCCTTATCACTTTCTCTTTTAGTCAGCATGCTAATGTTTTTTCTCCCTCCATTTTTTGCTACTAGTTATTTTCCTTTGTCAACTCATTGGTCTTTATTATTTGGTGTCTCTTTGACCTCTTTCTGAAGTTTTTTTGTAGCTTCCCCTTTGGTGATATCTTTCTTGTTTTGCTTTTCTTTCTTTGCTATAATAGGCCCTTCATATTTTAAATGTAGAGCTGGTCTTTCCCTTTTGAGGATTGTCATAGCTATCCATGTGTTGGCTTGCTTATCAATTGAATACTTTACACTCATTTTCCTTTTTATCTAATTTTTACATACTATTGGTTGGAAAATATAGCATCATCCTTAAAAGATGACTTTTTATCTGTTTCCATAGCATTAAAATTAGTTGGTATTACAATTACATGACAAAGTTCATTGAGGAGGATACTTGGCTAGTTTTAATTGCATGTTAAACATGGCATTGTTAAGTTCACCACACAATTTGAGAATACTTAATGGCACTCATGCATTCATCAGGGTTGTACCTATCATTGCAAGGGAGACATCATAATAATTCTTCTTTTATTTTAATATTAACCATAATATTATGGATCTTGTGTGTTTCTTGCCTAACACCCTATCGAGTAACCTAATATTTTGTTATTATGTATTCTTTCATAGCTACCAATTCCATGTCTACTACTATTACTATTTTATAGCATTATTCTACTTTATCAATCTTTAGATTAATTCCAGCATCTCATTCATTACAAAATTGCTATTGGATTCATTACTAGGGTTGGATGGAGTGGGAGGGGTTATAAGTAGTGGTTGTAGTGCTAATATGGATGATGCATTTTGGCCTAGATCGATAATCATGTATGGTGACTAGGAAGTATGAATAAAAGTATTAGGTTGAGAGTTTCTGATAGAAGAAAAGTTGGGCATAGTACTAGGCATTGGTGTATTTTGGAAAATTTGGGTGGCATAAGCCATTGGTGGGGTAGGAGGTATTCTCTCTAATTTGATGAGAATGTCATGGCAAATTGTTATTTTTTTAAAATGCTGCAACAAATATACAATGGTTAGTATTACAAACCATTAGCACAAAATTAGATTGTAAAACCTTGATGTAATATGGTAATGTTTTTTTATTTAATTGACCTAATATTCTACGAAATTAAATTTAAATTTCCTAATAATCTAGTATTAGAATCATGAATTTTTCTTCAAGAACTCCTTATATCATATTTAATTGAAACAAATTAAATATCCATTTCCCATGCTTGCAAAGCCTATGCATAAATGGTTTTACTATTGATGTCCAACTAGTCATTTAATTGTATGGTAATCACCTATACCATAAATTAACCTTATATTATAGAGAGTATATAAGTAAATATAGAATTATGTACTCCTCTTGAATGCAAAGGATTGACTTGAGTGTAGATATCTTGTTAAGGTGATCTAATATCATCTTGTTTATGTTCATGTCAAAGGTAGGTAAAGATTTTAAAGTTGCTATAGGAATATAAGATTAAATCAATAGGTTCAAAGGTCCTTGGAGATATAATTGTGATCTTTTTCTCCGTAGCCATCACTTGCATATTCTAAGAAATGTTTACATTAAGACTAATGATCCTATTGGTACTAAGGATTAAACTAGAGGAACATTGGAAGTTTTAGAGATTGCATGTAGTGGACTCTATATTAGAGTATTTATAGGAGGTAATTTTACATAAAAAATGTTGTAGGAAATTTATAAAGCTATTGCATGAAGAGAGGTTTATTCTTTTCATTGTTAATATTAGTGTACCTGGTACAAGTGATTGATGTGGATTATTGTAGGGGTTTGAATAGACCAAGTAAGGTTCATTAAGGCTATTAAATAACCTATTTACTGGATTAAGCAACCTATTTATGGTGGAATGAATCCTTATCTAACTTGATTGATCATGGGCATTTTTCCTTTTGACAAGATGGGAATGGATACTAGGATCTCTTCAAATTCATACTCCTTATTCACCCACACAACAATTTGCTATTTTCATTTTCCTTTAGCATTCTTTTGTTGATATGCAACTATGCCCACCTATTGTTTATATTTGTCTAGGTTTTGAACTTTAGACCATGTATTCATAGTATTGTATCTATGCAAACATAATTATGGGCTTTAAATATTAAAAAAATACCAAATTTTAAAAAAATTTACTACTTGAGCAATTTGCTCACAAAATAGATTTTATTTTATTTTTATTTGTCGAAAACATCCCAAAAGGGATTCCACTTTCGAGAAAGATCCAAGGAGGAAGGGGTATCCTCTCACAAAATAGATTAATTTGCTTATGACTTCAAGTGATTTGCTTCTAGAATGTAGCCCTTTAGTAAACTATTAATTTGATAAATTCATTTATAAATTAGAGTGACATGCTCATAACTTTGGGTGATTTACTTACTATGTGTATCTTTATAGTAAAGTAAAAAATTTGAGCAATCCAAAAAATGAGCAAAAGGAAATTGTTTGTTCATCTAAAATTAAAAAATCTTTGTAGAAAGAGAAAATTACCCAAGCAAATTGCTTGGAGTGTATCACTTGCTAGATTTTACATAGCCAAATTTTATCTTGTTTTCAACAAATTAATTACTTTATCAAGTGAATTGCATATTGTTTTGGACTTGTGCAAAACTAACTTAGAATCTATGTTAAGTGTTTTTTTCCATGGTAGATGCTTATGCAAGGTTAGATTGGAGTTTTTTTGCATTGTTTGAATGGTATTGAAGTTTTCTTTGTGAAAATTTTTGTTTTTAATGTTTGAGTTAAAGTTTTTATATACAAATTAATTACAATACTAAGAATAAAAATAAAAAATGGGTGGAATTTCAAGAAAAATTGGGTTTGGGACTAAAAATTCATGTAAATTGCATTGAACTCAACCTATGAAAATGCAAATAAAATCAAGCAATTTGCTTGCTAGATCAATTGAATTGCCAACTTCTATCAAATTTCAAACTTTCTTCCGAATTAGATCAAATCACTTGTAATGCTATATATAGCATTGATATCACTCCTTCATATAGATACTATAGGACAAGAAATAGTATAATATTAGGTATAGTTTTTTTGGACTTCCTAATTTTGGGACATATGATATAAAAGACTATGCGTACATATTTCTAAAATGACAAAGTATTATAACTTTTGTATACGAAATATTTCATATTAAAAAAAGTAGAAGGGAAGTAAAAGTTAGTGAAACTAACTTTAAGAGTTATGAATATATCAACTTTTTTAAAATTGAAATTTGAGGGGGATATAAAAATCAACCTCCAATTCCATTGAATTATTTCAAATTCTTCAAATGATTGAGTATTTAGTTGTTAATATAATACTTTATCAAATAAATCGTTATGATCTATTTTTACCATAAATATATGGATATGGAAGTCTAATTTATAAACATAATACAATTCCTTTTATGAATCCTAGGTTGATTTCTACATAGGTAATTTGAGCATAAGAAACATTTAACATTAGTGATTTCACTTTTATAAAAGAGGTCAAAGTTAGGATATGGAAAAATATAAGAAAAGGTGAATGAGAAAGAAATGAACTATGATTTTTTATTATGAACATTTGTTTTTATTTTGAAATAGTAAAAAATGAACAATAGAGCTATTGTATTTAGATCAATAAATAAGAATATGTTTTTCTTCTTCTTATAATTATTCATTGTATGACAAGTCTAATAATACAAAAATTACATAGAGATTGATGAAATTGATTTAAAAAAATCCTATTTATTTTATTGATCTTGGAAGGTTTTCAAGGTTGTATTAAAAATATTGAGTGGAACAAATATTATGAATAAAAGTCTCCAGAAGTAGGATGAAGAAGAAATCTAACCTACCTTGGAACTTTATCCATTAATGATGTTATATTAAAAAGTGATTTAAGGATCATAGAGAATATAAATATAAAAACTTCAAGTTCACATGCATACCTATATTGGATTGGTTGGTTCCCCAAAATAATATGTACTAATAGAACATATTATGTAGTTAGTTCAAAGGATGAAGGATAAAAAAATTATCCATATATAGAAAATTCATCGTATACCTTTTGATTCTATTAGATAGGATGCTCAGAAATGGTCGAAATAGTTAAATAGGAGGATTACTATGACTATAGCCCTTGGAAAGTCTTCCAAAGAAGAAAAAACTTTATTTGATACTATGGATGACTAGTTATGCATAGACCATTTTATTTTTAAGGGTTGGTCTACTCTATTGCTTTTTTTTGTGTGTGTTTCCCTACTATGGTTGCAATCTACTATCATTACATCAAATTTTATTCTTTCATTGTTTTCTTGATCACTTTATATTACCCTTATTTTAATATTATCATTTTACATTATTTTCTTATATTTTTATCAATTATTATTTCTTATTTTTTCTTTTATTAATTAATTATATATTTATAATATACATATAGATCAACAACAAACTAAAATTTACTATTTTATAAAGTTTTATTTCAATATTTTTCTTCTTACATTACTATGTTGTAACCTACCATGCCATTGTTATAAATGAATATAATCATTTGATGCAATTGCAAGGAGGGGTTTCAATTAAAAATTATCTCCGTACACAATCACTTTGATAAATAGGCCTTAATGTATCAATAGCCATCATTAGGACTTGAAACTCTACTTTCATGACATTGTATTCTTCATGGGAATGACACTTTAGTTCTCACTTGAGTGACAATTGGTCCTACTTGAATGATAATAAGGTCTTTTTCTTGAATGACTATTTTCTTTCAAACTTGAATGACACTTCTTTCTTCACTTGAACAAATATTATTCACCTAAAAAATACCTTATCCTCCATTTAAACATTGTTTACTCGAATGACACTTTAATCACCACCCAAAAAATGCTCTCTCAAGTGATAATGATTCTTCAATAACACTTATATTATTTTTAGAATAGCAAATTTTCTTCAAATTGAATGATATCATACCTCTAATCCAATAATATTTCCACATGAATTGTGCCTTGCTTTAATGCAAATAAAACTTCCACTTGAATAGTTCTCTACTCAATTGGTACCTCTCTCTTCCCTTGAATAACACCTTACTATTCCCTCAAACTATAGTTACCATTTGAATTAGTTAGTTGCTAAATAGACAATTGACTCAAATTATTGGTTTAATTTTAACATCAATGTAGGATACTTGAATAAATACTAACCGCTAACACTTCGATTCTCAATTCATCACTTGAACAATGACTATTGGAATGACAAATACTTGAATGTCATGTTATACACTGGATCAACATAACTTTCTAGACTACAATCATTCTTCCATATTTAGCTATAAACCTATACTCTTGCATAAATACCAACCTATGAAATCTACAACATACAAGGCAATTACCATTCAAACATATACCTATAAAAATGCAAGGTAAAATGTTAATGTTATTGTCAATACACTTGTTAATTATACATCATAATGTTTTACCACTATACATATCTATGCAATCCTCTCTCTTACACGGGGATTTTAGACCCCTCTATATGTGTGTTATCATCCCTCTTCCCTTCCCTTTTCTCCTCTATATTTTCCAACCTCTCTACTAATTCCTTTTCTTTGCCCTCTTGCCGATTTTTCTTCTTCCTTTACCTGTCAATTTATCCACTTTCTCATTCTTATAAACATAGGAGGAGGCTACAAATAGGTCAAAACTTTACCACTAACTTTTAGTATTGGACATTCAAATACTAGATGACTAGTTTCTTGACATCAAAAGTAATTTTTAGGGAATCCTATGCCCCTTTCTCTGCCATAACCACCTCTTCCTATTGAGAAATGTTTGCTTTCTCTGATGATCTAGTTAAAATTACTTTGACTATACTCTTTCTTTAGTCTTCACCTACAAACCTATACTATTGCACAAATACCAACCTATAATTCCATGTTCACTTAAAAACATCCACTCTTGCACAAAATGAAGCCTATGTGATCTATAACATAGAATATATTTACTATTCAAACACATACCCAAACATATTTGAGATGAAATGTTAATGTTATTGTATATATGCTTATTGGCTATACATTATAATATTTTCTACTATACATTATTACGTAGGCCTCTCTCATTTACATGGGACTCTAGTGCATCTCTCTCTTTGTGCATCTTATCCTCCCTCTTCTCTCCTTGTTTCTCCTCTATGTTTGTATCCTCTCTACTAATTCTTTTTCCTTGGCCTCCTATCAATTCATATTCTTCTTTTATTTGTGGATTTCTCCTCTTCATATTTCTTATATACATGGGTGGTAGTTACAAACAGGTGGAAACTACCTTGCTTATAACCATCTTCATGTGTAAATTCTATTGCATAATTTTTTTTATAATTTTACTATTTTAATAACAAATAATTACCATTCTTATTTATCTACTAAGTAGTTCTCACTATCTTACATATGTCATCATTAAAAAGAATATGGTCAATTAAAAAAAAAAACTCTCTTTCAAATCATAAAAGAGAACCCAAACTAATATTTATAAAATATGAAGAGGAAGATGATTATAATATGCTACCATAACAAGTTACTATATCCATATTTACTCCTTAGCTTAGCCCCATTTCAAATATATACTTTTTTCCCAATCAATATTAAAATAAAAAGTCATTTTCAAAACTATAATTAAAAAATTAATAACATGAATTTTCATGTATTTTTATTGAATACGTTATGTGTCTCCCTTAGTATATCAACACATTACATACATATTATAAGGCCTTCTTCTCGTCTTTGGTCTAATTGAGGGAACCATCTTTCTCTAGCAGCTTGGTAATGGGTCTAACTTTGGTTATTCTCAATTATACTTTCATCTACTTTATAAGATTGGAACTATTTAGTGTTCCAAAATCTCCACTGTTGGACTAATTAGATGAAAGCTAAATTTTAATTAATATGTTTTTAACGGCTAAAACTGAATTTTGTTCATAAAAAAGCATGGTCCTGTTCACACCGTGATTACCATTTCCACTTCATTAAATTCGCAAGAACACAATAAACATTGTCATTTAACTATATTAATAAAAGTAATCTGTATAAAGAAAAGAATTCATTGTATTTAATACGTGTCTGAGAGTTGCCGTTTGCTTACTCGTTTATATTGTCAAGGGGCATGGCAATTGTTTAGAGCGTCAGAATTTAAAAAAGGTAAGAAGATGACAACGACATTATCTATCGATTGGTTCTAGTTTGATCCACCGCGGCCGCACACCCGAACCCCCAGCTGTAGCGGGTGGACCCGTGTGCATAAATTAATAAGCGCATTCCAATAATCCAAAGAGAACTCTGCAGTTGTAATACAATGGATATAATATCGTATTGGTGAGTACAAACATTAACAACTTCTAGCTGCGGAAGAAGAATAACAGTAAAGCGAAGGAGGAATGGGAAATCAAGAGGATCCCTGGAGGAGAGATTGGGACTGCTTTTCATATTGGAAACCATTTGACATGGAAGTGTCGGCGCACCACACAAAGATACCGTTGAGCTTCCCGCTGTTTTTGAGCGTCGTGCAGGCGTCGAAGAAGCCATGTGCAGGCGACAACCCTCCGCTGCCATCCGTTATGAAACTCGCCAGCACTTTCCCTCCGCTGTAGCGAGACGACTGATCATTGTAGTATTCGATGAACTGCGACACGGTGGTGCTCGAATCGTAAGCATAGAATTGGAAATTCACATAGTCGATGGCATTCCCGTACTTGCTCCACAACGCAGTGTAATGCGACTGTACATCGTCGTCATCGAAGGGAGCAATGGACGCGAATGAGATAACGTTCTTCTGCTTAAGCGTCGTGATCAGCTGCCCGATGCACTCCGCGAAGGTGTCGGGATCAGCCTCAAAATGTTCGTAGTCAATGTCAATGCCATCCAGGTGGTATTCCTGAATTATGTTTGTGAGAGACGACACCGCGTTTTTCACCCACGATGACACCGATGACGGTTTGAACTGCGCGTAGCCGTTACCCACGCTGTCGCCGCCCAAGGTGAGAGCGACCTTCACGTTGTTATGTTGAGATTTGATGGCCTGCACGGCACTTGGGCTTAGATTGTCGTTGTCCCAGAAGATGTTGAATTCCCCGTTTGTCGGCGACGAAGAGCCTGACGTAGTGTAGTCGATAGCGAAGGCAAGAATAAAGTGCATCTCCACGTTCGGGTTGATAGGAACGTCTGAGAACTTCACGCCCGTGAATTCTGCGCCTATGTACTCCCTGAAGACGTCCGGCTTGCCACCTGCAATGTCATTTAACACAACCGATACATAAAACATTATAGCCGTACGTCATTTTTACCACAACAGAACGCAATCATTCAATAAGGTCCCATTCTGAAGCACTATGTAATTACAAACAGTTTTCGTAAACAAGTTAATCTCAAGCTCACCCAGAGATTGATTAGGCATAAAAGCCAGCAGGAGGAAAAAGAAGAGGGCTGAGAGCTTGTACGTCTCCATATTCATCACCTCTCCGTAGCTCTAGCAGGTAGTGTTCAATCGAGATCGATACTTATTCAGAAGATGACCGCCTTATATGGGGTACTACATCAGTGTGCGATTATGTATATCGCTTGTCCACGAAGCAGGAAGACGACGTTCTATCATTTTCTGTTTGCGTGTAAAAACCGGCTGTGGAATGTAGGAGGTCATAACAAATATGATAATATTAAACACAAGGAGAAAATGCTTCTCTCATGACCGTACACTCTCAGACCATTGGTGGTCATTTTCTTTTCACCAATTTCCATCTGCATCATAATCATATAGTTCATTATTTCGAGAGCTCAGTTCTTATACTACTTACTCACAACATTGCAAATGGAAAATTGGAAGCATCTAGAGATGTAGAGGAGGGCTAGATCCATTTTCTTGTCGCATGTCGTTCCGTTTCCCTAAAGTTCCAATCGACGCAGATATCGTGAATTGACTAGAGAAGCCATTCATGAAACACGTCATAAATCTCATGCGTCAGAAATCATATGCGATTGGTCGAAAAAAAAAGTCTCATATATCGTAATTTCAACGAAACATAAGTAAAGCCATAGATCGGAATATCAATTTCCTCAAACCCCCATGGTCCACGTCTTACCGGTTTAAGTGTTGAGAAGAATTTACTCGAGAGAGAAATGTATTGAGCGTGTGGTTATAGTGGCATTGTTGTACGTTGTATATCTGTGTCGTCCATGTGTTGCGCATTACGCAATTGTTGTATTCAACGGGACGACCCGGGAGAACAGCGTAGGCAACTTTGCCTTTGGTGCAAGTAACCCTCGCAACTTTGCCTTTGGTGCAAGTAACCCTCGCAACTTTGCCTTTGGTGCAAGTAACCCTCCTGAGTGCTTTAAATTTAAGTTTTATTAGTGCTTTTTTTTGCTTTTTTAAGAAAACATTTATGCACATCACTTCTGAGTGTTTTAAATTTAGGTCTTCCCAAAAAAAACCTCAAAACTCTGCTGCTCTAGTTTAATTTTTGTTTTTTTTATCCATCTTCAAGCAAGCTACTCCATCTGAAATATCTTGTACCAAATACTCATTAACAAGGTATTTAAACACACTTTAAACTAAAAAAAAATTCAAAGCTCATATGCTTTACATAATAACATATTTCTTTTAAAATCCACTTATGATCACTTCCGAATTTTCCTGTCATGTGATCTTAAATATTATTTGTTTTAAAAAGTGGATCACTTCCGAATTTTCCTGTCATGTGATCTTAAATATTATTTGTTTTAATATTTTAAATTTTATTTTTTAAAGTTTTTTTATTCTTGAAGGATATGAAATTATTTCTTTTCAAAAAATATTAATATGGAAACATGGTCACAAGTTGGGCAAGTATAATTTTTGCATGAGAACTTAAAGCCTTAACGTATTGTCCTAAAATTTTAAACGTAATTATTATTATTATTATTTTTTTATATTATTAAAAAACTATTTTTAAAACTCGCATATGTGAATATGTATATTTTGAAATTTGTATAATATTATATAAAATTGTAAATTTTACCTATAAATATAATCATAACTTACTTTTTAAAAATTTATATTTGGTAAAATAAGTAATGTATTAAAATTTAAGTCAACTTTTTTATTACTAAATAATATTAATAAGTATTTGTTTATATTATAATACATCCATCATGTTAAATTTGTTGTAAACTCATGTAAAGATTCACTCAAGTATTATATGTCCTTTGAATTAGTTAAACGTGTCAAGACTTAAAATAATCTCAATAAACCAAGCATTTAACCAGTCCATAAATAATTAATAGCTTTGTAAAAGACTAGTTCAAGACAACATTTAAAGTGTTTCTTTTCAATTGAAATAAAATAAATAACATAAAAAATTAAATTAAATTGGACCGTTTGAGCATGGGGATGATTATAATTTCAAATTTTATTATTCAATCTTTAAATAAATTTGATTAAAGATATGTATTATATAAAATGATAAATTTATAACTGCAGATCATTTTCATATTATTGAATTTATTGTCTTCATCTAATATCAATATGTTATATTTTAATGCTCCTTAGTGAATTTATGTTAGTTGGACTAAAAATGTTGATCTAAATAATATTTGATTGGTAGATTGAGAAATATTTAGATTTCGGATGTGTTATAAAATGCTTTTTTATGATTATGAGAATTGAATAAGTATTTTACTTCCACAAAAACATATCTGAACAAATTTTTATTTTTAAAAACAACTAATATTCACTAATCTAATTTTATTTTAATATTAAACTCATGAGGTCTCATAGGAAAGATGATGGAGTGGTTTAAGGTATAGAGTTAGAAGCATGACAAGTTTTATTTATTGAGTGTTTAAATCCTTATCATTTTATGTTTTTATCTTATTACAAGTCTTTATTTATAATAAATTATAAATTCACCAACCAGAAAAGAGTTTTCCTATAGATACTAATTAAAATTTATTAAAACCCATGAATGGGCATTGTTATATATACTTATATAAGGTCCAACCATGAAGGAAAATATTCAAAAAGCACCTACATTTTCCATATCACACTTATTAATAAGGATTGATTCACCATATTATAGAATTAATATTGGTCCAAAAGGTGAAAGGTTGTATGTCCATTTCTTCTCAATCAAGGATCATTTTTGTAAAATTATTTTCTTAAGATTTGTTCCTTTAGGTCAACACTCATGGCATAATGCATGTGTTCCTAGATCATAAATTATTTATAATAATGAAGGTAAACATCATAGTGTTATTAAATGCGATTAGAAATTTGATCTTATGGGACCTAATCCAATATTTGTTTGTATATAAAATATCAAGATAGGGAACAACTTCTAAAAAAATTATATCAAGATAAGGAACAACTTCGTAGAACTACTTGTGTATTTATAAAATATCAAAAACATGAATCTCTATATCATATATCAACAATCTTGTGCATGGATGGATGAAATTTTAGTATACAAGGACCCTTTCAACAACCACATGGTTTTTTTTTTGTAGAAATACTGCTTACAATTTCATTAAAATAAAATTAATACAACAATCAAGAGAGTCTATGAATCAATTGGAGACATTTTGACTTTTTAATGTCAGATGTCTTTCTCAACTCACTCATGATAACTCGATCGAAGACTTGTAATTTCTCTGAGATACATTTCAAAATTTTATAAGTAGCCTCAAGAACTGTAGTTGATGTTGCACTTAAAACCGATAAACACATGTCCTTCCAAAGTCCAAATATGATTGAAACTCTAACAGCATGCCATATTCCAACTAGATGAGAGGGGTAATGATAAGAGTCACCCAGGAGAGCTACATTCCACCATATGTGATTTCCAACAAAAAGAGCAATAGTTTGATCAAAACTATTCCATACTACTTTTGCAAGTGGACAGTCCCAAAAAAAATGCTTAATTGTCTCTTCTTTGTTGCATGTCATACAATGGATATAATATCATATTGGTGAGTACAAACATTAACAACTTCTAGCTACGAAAGAAGAATAACAGTAAAGCGAAGGAGGAATGGGAAATCAAGAGGATCCCTGGAGGAGAGATTGGGACTACTTTTCATACTGGAAACCATTTGACATGGAAGTGTTGGCGCACCACACAAAGATACCGTTGAGCTTCCCGCTATTTTTGAGCGTCGTGCAGGAGTCAAAGAAGCCATGTGCAGGTGACAACCCTCCGTTGCCATCCGTTATGAAACTCGCCAGCACTTTCCCTTCGCTGTAGCAAGATGACTGATCATTGTAGTATTCGATGAACTGTGACACGATGGTGCTCGAATCGTAAGCATAGAATTGGAAATTCACATAGTCGATGGCATTCTTGTACTTGCTCCATAACGTAGTGTAATGCGACTGTATGTCATCGTCATTGAAGGGAGCAATGGATGCGAATGAGATAACATTCTTCTTCTTAAGCGTCATGATCAGCTGCCCGATGCACTCTACGAAGGTGTCGAGATCAACCTCAAAATGTTCATAGTCAATGTCAATGCCATCTAGGTGGTATTCCTAAATTATGTTTGTGAGAGACGACACCATGTTTTTCACCCACGCTGTCGTCGCCCAAGGTGAGAGCGACCTTCACGTTGTTATGTTGAGATTTGATGGCCTGCACGGCACTTGGGCTTAGATTGTCGTTGTCCTAGAAGATGTTGAATTCCCCATTTGTCGGTGATGGAGAGCCTGACATAGTGTAGTCGATAGTGAAGGCAAGAATAAAGTGCATCTCCACGTTCGGGTTGATAAGCACGTCTGAGAACTTCATGCCAATGAATTTTGTGCCTATGTACTCCCTGAAGACATCCGGTTTGCCACCTGTAATGTCATTTAACACAACCGATACATAAAACATTATAGTCGTACATCATTTTTACCAAAATAGAACACAATCATTCAATAAGGTCCCATTTTGAAGCACTATGTAATTACAAATAGTTTTTGTAAACAAGTTAAGCTCAAGCTCACCCAGAGATTGATTAGGCATAAAAGCCAACAGGAGGAAAAAGAAGAGGGTTGAGAGTTTGTACGTCTCCATATCCATCACCTCTCCGTAGCTCTAGCAGGTAGTGTTCAATCAAGATCGATACTTATTCATAAGATGACCGCCTTCTATAGGGTACTACATCTGTGTGTGATTATGTATATCACTTGTCCATGAAGCAAGAAGATGACGTTCTATCATTTTTTGTTTGCGTGTAAAAACCAGTTGTGGAATGTAGGAGGTCATAACAAATATTATAATATTAAACACAAGGAGAAAATGCTTCTCTCATGACCCTACACTCTCAGACCATTGGTGGTCATTTTCTTTTCACCAATTTCCATCTGCAACATAATCATATAGTTCATTATTTTGAAAGCTCGGTTCTTCTTATCCTATTTATTCACAACATTGCATATGAAGAATTGGAAGCAAACAAAGATCTAGAGGAAGGCTAGATCCATTTGCTTGTCCTATGTAGTTCCTTTACCCGAAAGCTCGAATCGACGCATATATTTTGAATAGACCAGATAAACTTCTTCTCGAAGCCATCCATAAAACACGTCATAAATGTCATGCATCACAAATTGGATGCGATTGGTCGAATAAAATATGTCTGATATGTTCATATCATAATTTTGACGTAACATTAGTAAAGCCATATATCGGCATATCAATTCCCTCAAAGCCTAGAGCAACAGTCGTCGACGTCTTACCCACTTTAAACGTCGAGGAGAATTTATTAAAGAGACAAATATATCGAGTGTGTGGTTATGGTGACATTCTTCTACGTTGTATTTATGTGTTGTTCATGTGTTGGGCACTACAAAATTGTTGCCTTTAACGGGATGACTCATGAGAACAGTGTAGGCAACTTTGCCTTTGGTGCGAGTAACCCTCTCTAATAACTCTTCTCTCTATTATTAGGTGGTTTCCTAGCTTTGTATCTTTGTATTCTACATCTGGATCCCCATCATCTTCTAGCACACTCATAATCATTGCTATCGCTAAATGAATCTTGGTCCCCTTCCCTCATCATCATCAATATATTCTCGAAGTTCATTTTAGTTTTCCACATGCGCGCACTCTATTTTTTTCATTTTAGTTTTCCACGTGCGAGTTCTCTATTTTCATTATCTTTCTATCCCTAGGCACCTTCATGTGCATGTAATTCATTATTATATAGCAATCTCCTCATAATTTTTGTGTTCATTCTTTGGATAGGAGAATTTTAAAGTATGATGGTAGGTCTACGATTATTAGTTCTTGTTCTGCCACAAAATTTGAGTGTTGGGCAAGGATCATGACCAAATTCTTTCCTTTGGATAGTAGAGTTTTAAAGTATGATGGTGTACTACCACAAACTCTAGGTAGTAGGCTAGGATCATGACCAAATTCCTAAAATTACCTATTGCATTGGAGTTCCATCTATCTATATTGTATATTTAGTTGTTTGAGTATAACAAAAACCTATTTCGTCATAAATAGCCTCAGGTATAATAGCCTCGGGTATAACTATGACGGCTATCTCTAAATATTTTATACAATTTTTAAGGATGTAACTTTTTTATCTTGAGCATCACATAGAATGGAGGCAACTTCAAAATAGTCAATATTGGAGCAATTTACACTTAATACATGCATAGTTGGTTATGTGATGATTGTTTCACAATAAAATTTTGTTGCTTAGATACATAGGTTGAGGAGGAATCTAGTTATTTACCTTAAGTGTAAATTTACTTTTACTCTTTTAGTGATTCAAAGACTAGGTCTTGTTACCCAAGTACACCGAAGCTTCTAGCATGTGAACTTTAGTTGGTGTTTTCTTCATTTCTTTTATAATATTAAACATGACAAAGGGTTTCTCTCTTTGTGGTAAAATTTGTGAGCTGCCTAGGATTTTATGTACGATAGGGGTATTTTAGTTTTCTTTTAGCCTCGCTTTGTATTGGATGTCTTTCCTTATCACTTTCTCTTTTAGTCAGCGTGCTAATGTTTTTTCTCCCTCCATTTTTTGCTACTAGTTATTTTCCTTTGTCAACTCATTGGTCTTTATTATTTGGTGTCTCTTTGACATCTTTTTGAAGTTTTTTTGTAGCTTCCCCTTTGGTGATATCTTTCTTGTTTTGCTTTTCTTTCTTTGCTATAATAGGCCCTTCATATTTTAAATGTAGAGCTGGTCTTTCCCTTTTGAGGATTGTCATAGCTATCCATGTGTTGGCTTGCTTATCAATTGAATACTTTACACTCATTTTCCTTTTTCTCTAATTTTTACATACTATTGGTTGGAAAATATAGCATCATCTTTAAAATATGACTTTTTATCTGTTTCCATAGCATTAAAATTAGTTGGTATTACAAGTACATGACAAAGTTCATTGAGGAGGATACTTGGCTAGTTTTAATTGCATGTTAAACATGGCATTGTTAAGTTCACCACACAATTTGAGAATACTTAATGGCACTCATGCATTCATCAGGGTTGTACCTATCATTGCAAGGGAGACATCATACTAATTCTTCTTTTATTTTAATATTAACCATAATATTATGGATCTTGTGTGTTTCTTGCCTAACACCCTATCGAGTAACCTAATATTTTGTTATTATGTATTCTTTCATAGCTACCAATTCCATGTCTACTACTATTACTATTTTATAGCATTATTCTACTTTATCAATCTTTAGATTAATTCCAACATCTCATTCATTACAAAATTGCTATTGGATTCATTACTAGGGTTGGATGGAGTGGGAGGGGTTATAAGTAGTGGTTGCAGTGCTAATATGGATGATGCATTTTGGCCTAGATCGATAATCATGTATGGTGACTAGGAAGTATGAATAAAAGTATTAGGTTGAGAGTTTCTGATAGAAGAAAAGTTGGGCATAGTACTAGGCATTGGTGTATTTTGGAAAATTTGGGTGGCATAAGCCATTGGTGGGGTAGGAGGTATTCTCTCTAATTTGATGAGAATGTCATGGCAAATTGTTATTTTTTTAAAATGCTGCAACAAATATACAATGGTTAGTATTACAAACCATTAGCACAAAATTAGATTGTAAAACCTTGATGTAATATGGTAATGTTTTTTTATTTATTTGACCTAATATTCTACGAAATTAAATTTAAATTTCCTAATAATCTAGTATTAGAATCATGAATTTTTCTTCAAGAACTCCTTATATCATATTTAATTGAAACAAATTAAATATCCATTTCCCATGCTTGCAAAGCCTATGCATAAATGGTTTTACTATTGATGTCCAACTAGTCATTTAATTGTATGGTAATCACCTATACCATAAATTAACCTTATATTATAGAGAGTATATAAGTAAATATAGAATTATGTACTCCTCTTGAATGCAAAGGATTGACTTGAGTGTAGATATCTTGTTAAGGTGATCTAATATCATCTTGTTTATGTTCATGTCAAAGGTAGGTAAAGATTTTAAAGTTGCTATAGGAATATAAGATTAAATCAATAGGTTCAAAGGTCCTTGGAGATATAATTGTGATCTTTTTCTCCGTAGCCATCACTTGCATATTCTAAGAAATGTTTACATTAAGACTAATGATCCTATTGGTACTAAGGATTAAACTAGAGGAACATTGGAAGTTTTAGAGATTGCATGTAGTGGACTCTATATTAGAGTATTTATAGGAGGTAATTTTACATAAAAAATGTTGTAGGAAATTTATAAAGCTATTGCATGAAGAGAGGTTTATTCTTTTCATTGTTAATATTAGTGTACCTGGTACAAGTGATTGATGTGGATTATTGTAGGGGTTTGAATAGACCAAGTAAGGTTCATTAAGGCTATTAAATAACCTATTTACTGGATTAAGCAACCTATTTATGGTGGAATGAATCCTTATCTAACTTGATTGATCATGGGCATTTTTCCTTTTGACAAGATGGGAATGGATACTAGGATCTCTTCAAATTCATACTCCTTATTCACCCACACAACAATTTGCTATTTTCATTTTCCTTTAGCATTCTTTTGTTGATATGCAACTATGCCCACCTATTGTTTATATTTGTCTAGGTTTTGAACTTTAGACCATGTATTCATATTATTGTATCTATGCAAACATAATTATGGGCTTTAAATATTAAAAAAATACCAAATTTTAAAAAAATTTACTACTTGAGCAATTTGCTCACAAAATAGATTTTATTTTATTTTTATTTGTCGAAAACATCCCAAAAGGGATTCCACTTTCGAGAAAGATCCAAGGAGGAAGGGGTATCCTCTCACAAAATAGATTAATTTGCTTATGACTTCAAGTGATTTGCTTCTAGAATGTAGCCCTTTAGTAAACTATTAATTTGATAAATTCATTTATAAATTAGAGTGACATGCTCGTAACTTTGGGTGATTTACTTACTATGTGTATCTTTATAGTAAAGTAAAAAATTTGAGCAATCCAAAAAATGAGCAAAAGGAAATTGTTTGTTCATCTAAAATTAAAAAATCTTTGTAGAAAGAGAAAATTACCCAAGCAAATTGCTTGGAGTGTATCACTTGCTAGATTTTACATAGCCAAATTTTATCTTGTTTTCAACAAATTAATTACTTTATCAAGTGAATTGCATATTGTTTTGGACTTGTGCAAAACTAACTTAGAATCTATGTTAAGTGTTTTTTTCCATGGTAGATGCTTATGCAAGGTTAGATTGGAGTTTGTTTGCATTGTTTGAATGGTATTGAAGTTTTCTTTGTGAAAATTTTTGTTTTTAATGTTTGAGTTAAAGTTTTTATATACAAATTAATTACAATACTAAGAATAAAAATAAAAAATGGGTGGAATTTCAAGCAAAATTGGGTTTGGGACTAAAAATTCATGTAAATTGCATTGAACTCAACCTATGAAAATGCAAATAAAATCAAGCAATTTGCTTGCTAGATCAATTGAATTGCTAACTTCTATCAAATTTCAAACTTTCTTCCGAATTAGATCAAATCACTTGTAATGCTATATATAGCATTGATATCACTCCTTCATATAGATACTATAGGACAAGAAATAGTATAATATTAGGTATAGTTTTTTTGGACTTCCTAATTTTGGGACATATGATATAGAAGACTATGCGTACTTATTTCTAAAATGACAAAGTATTATAACTTTTGTATATGAAATATTTCATATTAAAAAAAGTAGAAGGGAAGTAAAAGTTAGTGAAACTAACTTTAAGAGTTATGAATATATCAACTTTTTTAAAATTGAAATTTGAGGGGGATATAAAAATCAACCTCCAATTCTATTGAATTATTTCAAATTCTTCAAATGATTGAGTATTTAGTTGTTAATATAATACTTTATCAAATAAATCGTTATGATCTATTTTTACCATAAATATATGGATATGGAAGTCTAATTTATAAACATAATACAATTCCTTTTATGAATCCTAGGTTGATTTCTACATAGGTAATTTGAGCATAAGAAACATTTAACATTAGTGATTTCACTTTTATAAAAGAGGTCAAAGTTAGGATATGGAAAAATATAAGAAAAGGTGAATGAGAAAGAAATGAACTATGATTTTTTATTATGAACATTTGTTTTTATTTTGAAAGAGTAAAAAATGAACAATAGAGCTATTGTATTTAGATCAATAAATAAGAATATGTTTTTCTTCTTCTTATAATTATTCATTGTATGACAAGTCTAATAATACAAAAATTACATAGAGATTGATGAAATTGATTTAAAAAAATCCTATTTATTTTATTGATCTTGGAAGGTTTTCAAGGTTGTATTAAAAATATTGAGTGGAACAAATATTATGAATAAAAGTCTCCAGAAGTAGGATGAAGAAGAAATCTAACCTACCTTGGAACTTTATCCATTAATGATGTTATATTAAAAAGTGATTTAAGGATCATAGAGAATATAAATATAAAAACTTCAAGTTCACATGCATACCTATATTGGATTGGTTGGTTCCCCAAAATAATATGTACTAATAGAACATATTATGTAGTTAGTTCAAAGGATGAAGGATAAAAAAATTATCCATATATAGAAAATTCATCGTATACCTTTTGATTCTATTAGATAGGATGCTCAGAAATGGTCGAAATAGTTAAATAGGAGGATTACTATGACTATAGCCCTTGGAAAGTCTTCCAAAGAAGAAAAAACTTTATTTGATACTATGGATGACTAGTTATGCATAGACCATTTTATTTTTAAGGGTTGGTCTACTCTATTGCTTTTTTTTGTGTGTGTTTCCCTACTATGGTTGCAATCTACTATCATTACATCAAATTTTATTCTTTCATTGTTTTCTTGATCACTTTATATTACCCTTATTTTAATATTATCATTTTACATTATTTTCTTATATTTTTATCAATTATTATTTCTTATTTTTTCTTTTATTAATTAATTATATATTTATAATATACATATAGATCAACAACAAACTAAAATTTACTATTTTATAAAGTTTTATTTCAATATTTTTCTTCTTACATTACTATGTTGTAACCTACCATGCCATTGTTATAAATGAATATAATCATTTGATGCAATTGCAAGGAGGGGTTTCAATTAAAAATTATCTCCGTACACAATCACTTTGATAAATAGGCCTTAATGTATCAATAGCCATCATTAGGACTTGAAACTCTACTTTCATGACATTGTATTCTTCATGGGAATGACACTTTAGTTCTCACTTGAGTGACAATTGGTCCTACTTGAATGATAATAAGGTCTTTTTCTTGAATGACTATTTTCTTTCAAACTTGAATGACACTTCTTTCTTCACTTGAACAAATATTATTCACCTAAAAAATACCTTATCCTCCATTTAAACATTGTTTACTCGAATGACACTTTAATCACCACCCAAAAAATGCTCTCTCAAGTGATAATGATTCTTCAATAACACTTATATTATTTTTAGAATAGCAAATTTTCTTCAAATTGAATGATATCATACCTCTAATCCAATAATATTTCCACATGAATTGTGCCTTGCTTTAATGCAAATAAAACTTCCACTTGAATAGTTCTCTACTCAATTGGTACCTCTCTCTTCCCTTGAATAACACCTTACTATTCCCTCAAACTATAGTTACCATTTGAATTAGTTAGTTGCTAAATAGACAATTGACTCAAATTATTGGTTTAATTTTAACATCAATGTAGGATACTTGAATAAATACTAACCGCTAACACTTCGATTCTCAATTCATCACTTGAACAATGACTATTGGAATGACAAATACTTGAATGTCATGTTATACACTGGATCAACATAACTTTCTAGACTACAATCATTCTTCCATATTTAGCTATAAACCTATACTCTTGCATAAATACCAACCTATGAAATCTACAACATACAAGGCAATTACCATTCAAACATATACCTATAAAAATGCAAGGTAAAATGTTAATGTTATTGTCAATACACTTGTTAATTATACATCATAATGTTTTACCACTATACATATCTATGCAATCCTCTCTCTTACACGGGGATTTTAGACCCCTCTATATGTGTGTTATCATCCCTCTTCCCTTCCCTTTTCTCCTCTATATTTTCCAACCTCTCTACTAATTCCTTTTCTTTGCCCTCTTGCCGATTTTTCTTCTTCCTTTACCTGTCAATTTATCCACTTTCTCATTCTTATAAACATAGGAGGAGGCTACAAATAGGTCAAAACTTTACCACTAACTTTTAGTATTGGACATTCAAATACTAGATGACTAGTTTCTTGACATCAAAAGTAATTTTTAGGGAATCCTATGCCCCTTTCTCTGCCATAACCACCTCTTCCTATTGAGAAATGTTTGCTTTCTCTGATGATCTAGTTAAAATTACTTTGACTATACTCTTTCTTTAGTCTTCACCTACAAACCTATACTATTGCACAAATACCAACCTATAATTCCATGTTCACTTAAAAACATCCACTCTTGCACAAAATGAAGCCTATGTGATCTATAACATAGAATATATTTACTATTCAAACACATACCCAAACATATTTGAGATGAAATGTTAATGTTATTGTATATATGCTTATTGGCTATACATTATAATATTTTCTACTATACATTATTACGTAGGCCTCTCTCATTTACATGGGACTCTAGTGCATCTCTCTCTTTGTGCATCTTATCCTCCCTCTTCTCTCCTTGTTTCTCCTCTATGTTTGTATCCTCTCTACTAATTCTTTTTCCTTGGCCTCCTATCAATTCATATTCTTCTTTTATTTGTGGATTTCTCCTCTTCATATTTCTTATATACATGGGTGGTAGTTACAAACAGGTGGAAACTACCTTGCTTATAACCATCTTCATGTGTAAATTCTATTGCATAATTTTTTTTATAATTTTACTATTTTAATAACAAATAATTACCATTCTTATTTATCTACTAAGTAGTTCTCACTATCTTACATATGTCATCATTAAAAAGAATATGGTCAATTAAAAAAAAAAACTCTCTTTCAAATCATAAAAGAGAACCCAAACTAATATTTATAAAATATGAAGAGGAAGATGATTATAATATGCTACCATAACAAGTTACTATATCCATATTTACTCCTTAGCTTAGCCCCATTTCAAATATATACTTTTTTCCCAATCAATATTAAAATAAAAAGTCATTTTCAAAACTATAATTAAAAAATTAATAACATGAATTTTCATGTATTTTTATTGAATACGTTATGTGTCTCCCTTAGTATATCAACACATTACATACATATTATAAGGCCTTCTTCTCGTCTTTGGTCTAATTGAGGGAACCATCTTTCTCTAGCAGCTTGGTAATGGGTCTAACTTTGGTTATTCTCAATTATACTTTCATCTACTTTATAAGATTGGAACTATTTAGTGTTCCAAAATCTCCACTGTTGGACTAATTAGATGAAAGCTAAATTTTAATTAATATGTTTTTAACGGCTAAAACTGAATTTTGTTCATAAAAAAGCATGGTCCTGTTCACACCGTGATTACCATTTCCACTTCATTAAATTCGCAAGAACACAATAAACATTGTCATTTAACTATATTAATAAAAGTAATCTGTATAAAGAAAAGAATTCATTGTATTTAATACGTGTCTGAGAGTTGCCGTTTGCTTACTCGTTTATATTGTCAAGGGGCATGGCAATTGTTTAGAGCGTCAGAATTTAAAAAAGGTAAGAAGATGACAACGACATTATCTATCGATTGGTTCTAGTTTGATCCACCGCGGCCGCACACCCGAACCCCCAGCTGTAGCGGGTGGACCCGTGTGCATAAATTAATAAGCGCATTCCAATAATCCAAAGAGAACTCTGCAGTTGTAATACAATGGATATAATATCGTATTGGTGAGTACAAACATTAACAACTTCTAGCTGCGGAAGAAGAATAACAGTAAAGCGAAGGAGGAATGGGAAATCAAGAGGATCCCTGGAGGAGAGATTGGGACTGCTTTTCATATTGGAAACCATTTGACATGGAAGTGTCGGCGCACCACACAAAGATACCGTTGAGCTTCCCGCTGTTTTTGAGCGTCGTGCAGGCGTCGAAGAAGCCATGTGCAGGCGACAACCCTCCGCTGCCATCCGTTATGAAACTCGCCAGCACTTTCCCTCCGCTGTAGCGAGACGACTGATCATTGTAGTATTCGATGAACTGCGACACGGTGGTGCTCGAATCGTAAGCATAGAATTGGAAATTCACATAGTCGATGGCATTCCCGTACTTGCTCCACAACGCAGTGTAATGCGACTGTACATCGTCGTCATCGAAGGGAGCAATGGACGCGAATGAGATAACGTTCTTCTGCTTAAGCGTCGTGATCAGCTGCCCGATGCACTCCGCGAAGGTGTCGGGATCAGCCTCAAAATGTTCGTAGTCAATGTCAATGCCATCCAGGTGGTATTCCTGAATTATGTTTGTGAGAGACGACACCGCGTTTTTCACCCACGATGACACCGATGACGGTTTGAACTGCGCGTAGCCGTTACCCACGCTGTCGCCGCCCAAGGTGAGAGCGACCTTCACGTTGTTATGTTGAGATTTGATGGCCTGCACGGCACTTGGGCTTAGATTGTCGTTGTCCCAGAAGATGTTGAATTCCCCGTTTGTCGGCGACGAAGAGCCTGACGTAGTGTAGTCGATAGCGAAGGCAAGAATAAAGTGCATCTCCACGTTCGGGTTGATAGGAACGTCTGAGAACTTCACGCCCGTGAATTCTGCGCCTATGTACTCCCTGAAGACGTCCGGCTTGCCACCTGCAATGTCATTTAACACAACCGATACATAAAACATTATAGCCGTACGTCATTTTTACCACAACAGAACGCAATCATTCAATAAGGTCCCATTCTGAAGCACTATGTAATTACAAACAGTTTTCGTAAACAAGTTAATCTCAAGCTCACCCAGAGATTGATTAGGCATAAAAGCCAGCAGGAGGAAAAAGAAGAGGGCTGAGAGCTTGTACGTCTCCATATTCATCACCTCTCCGTAGCTCTAGCAGGTAGTGTTCAATCGAGATCGATACTTATTCAGAAGATGACCGCCTTATATGGGGTACTACATCAGTGTGCGATTATGTATATCGCTTGTCCACGAAGCAGGAAGACGACGTTCTATCATTTTCTGTTTGCGTGTAAAAACCGGCTGTGGAATGTAGGAGGTCATAACAAATATGATAATATTAAACACAAGGAGAAAATGCTTCTCTCATGACCGTACACTCTCAGACCATTGGTGGTCATTTTCTTTTCACCAATTTCCATCTGCATCATAATCATATAGTTCATTATTTCGAGAGCTCAGTTCTTATACTACTTACTCACAACATTGCAAATGGAAAATTGGAAGCATCTAGAGATGTAGAGGAGGGCTAGATCCATTTTCTTGTCGCATGTCGTTCCGTTTCCCTAAAGTTCCAATCGACGCAGATATCGTGAATTGACTAGAGAAGCCATTCATGAAACACGTCATAAATCTCATGCGTCAGAAATCATATGCGATTGGTCGAAAAAAAAAGTCTCATATATCGTAATTTCAACGAAACATAAGTAAAGCCATAGATCGGAATATCAATTTCCTCAAACCCCCATGGTCCACGTCTTACCGGTTTAAGTGTTGAGAAGAATTTACTCGAGAGAGAAATGTATTGAGCGTGTGGTTATAGTGGCATTGTTGTACGTTGTATATCTGTGTCGTCCATGTGTTGCGCATTACGCAATTGTTGTATTCAACGGGACGACCCGGGAGAACAGCGTAGGCAACTTTGCCTTTGGTGCAAGTAACCCTCGCAACTTTGCCTTTGGTGCAAGTAACCCTCCTGAGTGCTTTAAATTTAAGTTTTATTAGTGCTGTTTTTGCTTTTTTTTTAAGAAAACATTTATACACATCACTTCTGAGTGTTTTAAATTTAGGTCTTCCCAAAAAAACCTAAAAACTCTGCCGCTCTAATTTAATTTTTGTTTTTTTTATCCATCTTCAAGCAAGCTACTCCATCTGAAATATCTTGTACCAAATACTCATTAACAAGGTATTTAAACACACTTTAAACTAAAAAAAAATTCAAAGCTCATATGCTTTACATAATAACATATTTCTTTTAAAATCCACTTATGATCACTTCCGAATTTTCCTGTCATGTGATCTTAAATATTATTTGTTTTAATATTTTAAATTTTATTTTTTAAAGTTTTTTTTATTCTTGAAGGATATGAAATTATTTCTTTTCAAAAAATATTAATATGGAAACATGGTCACAAGTTGGGCAAGTATAATTTTTGCATGAGAACTTAAAGCCTTAACGTATTGTCCTAAAATTTTAAACGTAATTATTATTATTATTATTTTTTTATATTATTAAAAAACTATTTTTAAAACTCTTATATGTGAATATGTATATTTTGAAATTTGTATAATATTATATAAAATTGTAAATTTTACCTATAAATATAATCATAACTTACTTTTTAAAAATTTATATTTGGTAAAATAAGTAATGTATTAAAATTTAAGTCAACTTTTTTATTACTAAATAATATTAATAAGTATTTGTTTATATTATAATACATCCATCATGTTAAATTTGTTGTAAACTCATGTAAAGATTCACTCAAGTATTATATGTCCTTTGAATTAGTTAAACGTGTCAAGACTTAAAATAATCTCAATAAACCAAGCATTTAACCAATCCATAAATAATTAATAGCTTTGTAAAAGACTAGTTCAAGACAACATTTAAAGTGTTTCTTTTCAATTGAAATAAAATAAATAACATAAAAAATTAAATTAAATTGGACCGTTTGAGCATGGGGATGATTATAATTTCAAATTTTATTATTCAATCTTTAAATAAATTTGATTAAAGATATGTATTATATAAAATGATAAATTTATAACTGCAGATCATTTTCATATTATTGAATTTATTGTCTTCATCTAATATCAATATGTTATATTTTAATGCTCCTTAGTGAATTTATGTTAGTTGGACTAAAAATGTTGATCTAAATAATATTTGATTGGTAGATTGAGAAATATTTAGATTTCGGATGTGTTATAAAATGCTTTTTTATGATTATGAGAATTGAATAAGTATTTTACTTCCACAAAAACATATCTGAAAATTTTTTTATTTTTAAAAACAACTAATATTCACTAATCTAATTTTAGTTTAATATTAAACTCATGAGGTCTCATAGGAAAGATGATGGAGTGGTTTAAGGTATAGAGTTAGAAGCATGACAAGTTTTATTTATTGAGTGTTTAAATCCTTATCATTTTATGTTTTTATCTTATTACAAGTCTTTATTTATAATAAATTATAAATTCACCAACCAGCAAAGAGTTTTCCTATAGATACTAATTAAAAATTATTAAAACCCATGAATGGGCATTGTTATATATACTTATATAAGGTCCAACCATGAAGGAAAATATTCAAAAAGCACCTACATTTTCCATATCACACTTATTAATAAGGATTGATTCACCATATTATAGAATTAATATTGGTCCAAAAGGTGAAAGGTTGTATGTCCATTTCTTCTCAATCAAGGATCATTTTTGTAAAATTATTTTCTTAAGATTTGTTCCTTTAGGTCAACACTCATGGCATAATGCATGTGTTCCTAGATCATAAATTATTTATAATAATGAAGGTAAACATCATAGTGTTATTAAATGCGATTAGAAATTTGATCTTATGGGACCTAATCCAATATTTGTTTGTATATAAAATATCAAGATAGGGAACAACTTCTAAAAAAATTATATCAAGATAAGGAACAACTTCGTAGAACTACTTGTGTATTTATAAAATATCAAAAACATGAATCTCTATATCATATATCAACAATCTTGTGCATGGATGGATGAAATTTTAGTATACAAGGACCCTTTCAACAACCACATGGTTTTTTTTTTTGTAGAAATACTGCTTACAATTTCATTAAAATAAAATTAATACAACAATCAAGAGAGTCTATGAATCAATTGGAGATATTTTGACTTTTTAATGTCAGATGTCTTTCTCAGCTCACTCATGATAACTCGACTGAAGACTTGTAATTTCTCTGAGATACATTTCAAAATTTTATAAGTAGCCTCAAGAACTGTAGTTGATGTTGCACTTAAAATCGATAAACACATGTCCTTCCAAAGTCCAAATATGATTGAAACTCTAACAGCATGCCATATTCCAACTAGATGAGAGGGGTAATGATAAGAGTCACCCAAGAGAGCTACATTCCACCATATGTGATTTCCAACAAAAAGAGCAATAGTTTGATCAAAACTATTCCATACTACTTTTGCAAGTGGACAGTCCCAAAAAAAATGCTTAATTGTCTCTTCTTTGTTGCATGTCATACAATGGATATAATATCATATTGGTGAGTACAAACATTAACAAATTCTAGCTACGAAAGAAGAATAACAATAAAGCGAAGGAGGAATGGGAAATCAAGAGGATCCCTGGAGGAGATATTGGGACTACTTTTCATACTGTAAACCATTTGACATGGAAGTGTTGGCGCACCACACAAAGATACCGTTGAGCTTCCCGCTATTTTTGAGCATCGTGCAGGATTCAAAGAAGCCATGTGCAGGTGACAACCCTTCGTTGCCATCTGTTATGAAACTCGCCAACACTTTCCCTTCGCTGTAGTAAGATGACTGATCATTGTAGTATTCGATGAACTACGACACGATGGTGGTCGAATCGTAAGCATAGAATTGGAAATTCACATAGTCGATGGCATTCATATACTTGCTCCATAATGTAGTGTAATGCGACTGTACGTCATCGTCATTGAAGGGAGCAATGGATGCGAATGAGATAACATTCTTCTTATTAAGCGTCATGATCAGCTGCCCGATGCACTCTACGAAGGTGTCGAGATCAACCTCAAAATGTTCATAGTCAATGTCAATGCCATCCAGGTGGTATTCGTAAATTATGTTTGTGAGAGACGACACCATGTTTTTCACCCATGCTATCGCCGCCCAAGGTGAGAGCGACCTTCACGTTGTTATGTTGAGATTTGATGGCCTGCATGGCACTTGGGCTTAGATTGTCATTGTCCTAGAAGATGTTGAATTCCCCATTTGTCGATGGTGGAGAGCCTGACATAGTGTAGTCGATAGTGAAGGCAACAATAAAGTGCATCTCCACTTTCGGGTTGATAAGCACGTCTGAGAACTTCATGCCAATGAATTTTGTGCCTATGTACTCCCTGAAGACATCCGGTTTGTCACCTGTAATGTCATTTAACACAACTGATACATAAAACATTATAGTCGTACATCATTTTTACCAAAATAGAACACAATCATTCAATAAGGTCCCATTTTGAAGCACTATGTAATTACAAATAGTTTTTGTAAACAAGTTAAGCTCAAGCTCACCCAGAGATTGATTAGGCGTAAAAGCCAACAGGAGGAAAAAGAAGAGGGTTGAGAGTTTGTACGTCTCCATATCCATCACCTCTCCGTAGCTCTAGCAGGTAGTGTTCAATCAAGATCGATACTTATTCATAAGATGACCGCCTTCTATAGGGTACTACATCTGTGTGTGATTATGTATATCACTTGTCCATGAAGCAAGAAGATGACGTTCTATCATTTTTTGTTTGCGTGTAAAAACCAGTTGTGGAATGTAGGAGGTCATAACAAATATTATAATATTAAACACAAGGAGAAAATGCTTCTCTCATGACCCTACACTCTCAGACCATTGGTGGTCATTTTCTTTTCACCAATTTCCATCTGCAACATAATCATATAGTTCATTATTTTGATCGGTTCTTCTTATCCTATTTATTCACAACATTGCATATGAAGAATTGGAAGCAAACAAAGATCTAGAGGAAGGCTAGATCCATTTGCTTGTCCTATGTAGTTCCTTTACCCGAAAGCTCGAATCGACGCATATATTTTGAATAGACCAGATAAACTTCTTCTCGAAGCCATCCATAAATCACGTCATAAATGTCATGCATCACAAATTGGATGCGATTGGTCAAATATAATATTTTTGATATGTTCATATCATAATTTTGGCGTAACATTAGTAAAGCCATAGATCGGCATATCAATTCCCTCAAAGCCTAGAGCAACAGTCGTCGACATCTTACCTGCTTTAAACGTCGAGGAGAATTTACTAAAGAGACAAATATATCGAGTGTGTGGTTATGGTGACATTATTCTACGTTGTATTTATGTTTTGTTCATGTGTTGGGCACTATGAAATTGTTGTCTTTAACGGGATGACTCGCGAGAACATCGTAGGCAACTTTGCCTTTGGTGCGAGTAACCCTCTCTAATAAGTCTTCTCTCTATTATTATGTGGTTTACTAGCTTTGTATCTTTGTATTCTACATCCGGATCCCCATCATCTTCTAGCACACTCATAATCATTGCTATCGCTAAATGAATCTTGGTCCCCTTCCCTCATCATCATCAATATATTCTCGAAGTTCATTTTAGTTTTCCACATGCGCGCACTCTATTTTTTTCATTTTAGTTTTCCACGTGCGAGTTCTCTATTTTCATTATCTTTCTATCCCTAGGCACCTTCATGTGCATGTAATTCATTATTATATAGCAATCTCCTCATAATTTTTGTGTTCAT
>JAQPPZ010016431.1:0-167043 GCA_028583015.1 Wollemia nobilis
CATATTATAATTGTATTTATCAAGGGTGCATCTTTCCAATCGCACCCCATCCTTCATATTTATGTACATCACCATATTCATTTTAAATCATCGAACAATTATTCAATATATAATCTATTGCAGGTTTTTCCTCAATATTAAAAGTGATTCAACAGTCAAAGGCGATATATTCACTTGCATTCAACCTTCATACAATTAGTATTCTAACATTTGGATCAGAGCCATCATCCGCCTGCCACTGTTTACCCTCCGCTACCATACTCCAACGAACGCTGCAAATAATTTTTTTTTTTACCCTGATACCTTCCGCTGTCCTCACCTCTTCAACGCCTCAAAACAAACACCCACCATAACAGTTAATCCACTCTCACCACTGCCATAAGCTGTCAAACAAAAAATCATTGCCTCAGCTATTATAACAGTGCCCGATCTAGCCGTCAAATCATCGTTGTTCTAAGCTTTTGGTGATCCCACGGACGTCTCGCTATTTATATCGGGATAAAAAAGTAGACGAAGTCAAAGGCCCTGCAAATACATTTTAAGCTCTTGCTCCCTCGGTGAACGCAAACAACATTCAGACGACATTAATCCGTGTCATAATCCTCGCCAAAATTTAAATCTTCGCCAAAGGACTAAAACGCAAAGGAAAAAAATTATTAAGTTACGGCGACGTCCGAAACGCAGAGGGAAAACATAAAAAAAAAAATTGCTAAAACAACTTATAAAGTTGTTAAAACAAAAAAATTATTTAATTTTAATTTTTTGCTCACCTGGTACCAAGTCACATTGATCGTTACCTACACCAACCGCAATGGCCGAAGGACGACGATCACTGGATTCCATCCACGAGAAACACGATAGGCTCGCTGAAGAAGTTAACCAGGAAAGAGAGGAGAATTCTCGTACCACAAGAGAACTCTTCGAAAAAATATTTGCAATGGATGTTAAACTTGATGCCATCAATCAAAATCAGGCAACATCACATGCAAACTCAACCAACAATGGGTCATCAAACCGAGCAATGTTAGGAGGTCCACAAACTTCCATTCTACCATGGACGACCAAATTAGACTTCCCAAAATTTGAAGGCGGAGACCCTACAAACTGGATCTACCGAGCAGACCAATATTTCTCACTGAATCAAATTTTGGAAATGCAAAAAGTGCATATCGCCTCCTTCCATTTGGAAAACGATGCCATCCAATGGTACCAATGGTTCGAGAAAACTAATGGCACTCCGACGTGGTCAACCTTTACACAGAACCTATTAGTACGATTCGGCCCTAGCAAGTTTCAAAGCTTTACAGGGGCCCTCACTAAATTATGCCAAACCACTTCGATAAGCGAATACCAAGCAGAATTTGAAAGGCTAGCTAATCGAACATCCGGATTAGACGTTGCCTTCTTTCAAGAATGTTTTGTCAGCGGATTAAAAGAAGAAATTCGAATTGAGGTGCAAATGTATAACCCTACAAACATGTTAGAGACCATCGGCTTGGCGAAATTAGCGAGAGGACAAAATCAAGGCACGGAATCGGTTCACAAAACCAACTTGGGGGAAACCATCAAACACTTATACCAACCCCAAACCAATGCAAAATGGATGAACCCAAAACTCCTACACAACCCCCAAAATTAACCCCGCTCTACCAATTAAGCGTCTGAGTTTCGAGGAAATGAAGGAAAGACAAGCTAAGGGTCTTTGCTACCATTGCGATGAGAAATTTGACAGAAATCATAAATGTGCCTCACGAAAATTATATATTCTAGATGCCACGGAGGAAGGAAATTCTACTGAAGAGGAACCTGAACTCGAAGTAGAGGTATTATCCAACACACTTGAAAGTGACGAAGAAAATGCACCAAAGGTTTCCTTCAACGCCCTTGCCGGATTTTTTGCCCCTCAAACAATGCGAGTTAAAGGGTATTTTAAGAAACAAAACCTTACCGTGCTCCTAGATTCTGGTAGCACGCACAATTTTATCGATCCAAAGGTGGCTAAACAAGCAAATTGTTTTATATACCCTTGCAATAACTTCGAAGTGATGATTGGAAACGGCGAAAAAATTGCATGCAAGGGAAAATGCAGAAATATAAAACTAACTATGGGGGTTTATAACATGAAAGGCGACATGTACGTCCTACCCCTAGGTGGGTGCGACATTGTACTAGGCGTACAATGGTTACGAACCTTGGGCGTAGTCCAATGGGAATTTGATGAACTATGGATGAAATTCACAGCAAAGAACCAAACCTATATTATCCAAGGCCTGAAATCAGGACCTTCCCAAATCGTCAGCTCGCATAGAATGGAGAAAATTATCCAAAAAGGAAACAAAGGAATGGTCGCCCAATTATTTTCAATTCAACCTAGTCACAAAGAAGACGAGACACCAGAGTTACAAAATATTTTAGACCACCATAAGGCGGTATTCAATGAACCAAAAGGACTACCTCCACAACGAAGTCACGATCACACTATTCCACTATTTCCAGGGCATCAACCTCCTAATATTAGACCTTATCGTTATCCATACCTCCAAAAGACCGAAATAGAGAAATTAGTACAAGAGCTTCTTAAGGCAGGAGTCATTAGACCTAGCAAAAGCCCTTACTCCTCTCCAATTATTTTAGTTAGAAAAAAGGATGGCTCGTGGCGTTTATGTGTCGATTTTTGAGCGCTTAATAAAATGACCATCAAAGATAAATTTCCTATTCCGGTCATAGACGAGCTATTAGATGAACTCCACGGGGCAGCTTATTTTTCCAAGTTGGACTTACGGTCAGGCTACCACCAAATACGAGTCAATGAAAAGGATATTCCTAAGACGGCCTTTCGCACTCACGAAGGGCACTACGAATTCTTGGTGATGCCATTTGGCCTTACCAACGCTCCTTCTACCTTTCAAAGTCTAATGAATAAGGTATTTCACCCTTTCCTTCATAAATTTATATTAGTTTTCTTTGATGACATTTTGATTTATAGCAAAACATGGGAAGAACATTTGGACCATGTTAGACAAGCGTTCCAAATCTTGAAGGAAAATCAACTTTATGCAAAAATATCAAAGTGTTCCTTTGGAAAACAAGAAATTGAATACTTAGGGCATATTGTCTCAAAGAAAGGCGTTATGGTAGATCCTTCCAAAATCGAGGACGTGAAAAATTGGCCTATTCCAAAAACCTTAAAAGCTCTACGTGGGTTTCTTGGACTAACGGGATATTATAGAAAATTTGTCCAAAATTATGGTAAAATCGTTGCTCCTCTAACAACATTACTTAAGAAAAATGCTTTCAAATGGTCGCCTAAAGCGGACGAGGCCTTTATCACCTTGAAAACTGCAATGTGTACCACCCCTGTTCTAGCCATGCCCAACTTTTCTAAACCGTTCGTCATTGAAAGTGATGCTTCAAGAATAGGAATGGGAGCCGTACTCATGCAGGATGAAAGGCCTCTAGCTTTTATAAGCAAAGCATTTTCTCCTAAGAATTTAGCTCGCTCTACGTATGAAAAAGAGATGTTGGCGATTGTCCATGCTATTCAACATTGGAGGCCTTACCTTATTGGCCAACATTTCATTATACGCACCGACCATCATAGCTTGAAGTATTTTTTGGAACAAAGGACTAATACCCCGGAACAACAAAAATGGGTTACTAAACTTCTTGGCTATGATTATGAAATTACATATAAAAAGGGCAAGGACAACATGGCAGCCGATGCACTTTCTAGAAAATTTGAAGATATGCCTCAAGTCCATGCTCTTTCCTCCCTTATTCCTAAATGGGTAGATGAGGTGCATGAAGAATGGATAAATGATCCTACTATCCACGCCTTAATTCAACAACTTCAACATAATCCTAGTAGCAAACCTCCATACACTTGGAAGGACAATATATTAAGATACAAAGGGAGGATGGTCCTCACCCCCAATTCAACTTATCGACAAAAACTTCTTCATGAGTTACATACCTCACCCACTGTAGGCCACTCAGGGTTCTTAAAAACCTATAAAAGAGCCACTACCTCCTTCTATTGGGTAGGAATGAAAAATTACATCAAAAACTTTGTAAAAGAATGTGAAGTTTGCCAAAGACAAAAGGGGGAGACCCTCGCTATTCCAGGATTACTTCAACCTCTTCCTATACCCACCAAAACATGGGCAGATATTTCTATGGACTTTATTGAAGGATTACCAAAATCAGGAGGAAAAACAACCATTTTCGTAGTCGTTGATCGTTTATCTAAATATGCCCATTTTTGTCCAGTGGCTCATCCTTATACCGCTAGCACTATAGCCCACCTCTTCCTTGATAACATCTTTAAATTACATGGTATGCCCTCCACAATTATTAGTGACCGCGACCCAACTTTCACTAGCACCTTTTGGAAGGAATTATTCAAATTACAAGGTACTCAACTTCGTATGAGCTCCGCTTACCATCCTCAAACCGATGGCCAAACAGAAGTTGTAAATAAATGCTTGGAAACATACCTTCGATGTTTTGTTTCTACTCAACCACTCCATTGGGTAAAGTGGCTTTCACTAGCGGAATGGTGGTATAACACTTCATACCATACGTCCATCAAAATGACTCCTTATGAAGCACTATATGGTCAAACACCACCATCCCTCACTTCCTATATTCCAGGGACTACAAAAGTCCATGCGGTGGAAATGGAACTTGCTAATCGAGATGACATACTACGGATCCTAAAAGAGAACCTACACACCGCCCAACATCGCATGAAGCAGCAAGCCGATCAACATAGAAGCGAACGTAGTTTCCACGAGGGTGATATGGTTTTCTTACGTCTCCAACCTTACCGACAATCCTCTCTTAAACAAAAAGGTTCTCAGAAGTTAGCACCCAAATTTTACGGGCCGTATAAAGTTCTCCAATGTATTGGGACCGTTGCTTACAAACTTGAGCTTCCTCCCTCTTCCAAACTTCACCCCGTATTTCATGTATCTTGCCTTAAGCTCGCAGTTGGAACCCATATCACGACACAACCCATTCTTCCTGAATTCTCAGAGGATGGAGTACTTCTAGTCGAGCCAGAAGCTATCTTGGATCGCCGCTCTCGTCACCTTCGTACTCGCGATATCACGAAAGTTTTAATCCATTGGAAAGGTCTACCTTTAGAAGACGCGACGTGGGAAAATCTTCAAGATATCCAGCAGCAATTTCCAAATTTCCAGCTTTGAGGACAAAGCTCCTTTAAGGGGGGTGGCATGTTAGGACCCTCCTAACATATTATAATTGTATTTATCAGGGGTGCGTCTTTCCAATCGCACCCCATCCTTCATATTTATGTACATCACCATATTCATTTTAAATCATCGAACAATTATTCAATATATAATCTATTGCAGGTTTTTCCTCAATATTAAAAGCGATTCAACAGTCAAAGGCGATATATTCACTTGCATTCAACCTTCATACAATTAGTATTCTAACACATTGTTTGGCTAGATAAGAATCTAACCTTTCCATTTTTATTTGTATTTGTGCTTAGCAGGATAGGTTTTACATAATTTTACAATATATTTAACAAGTGCTACCATAATTATGTCCTAAGTAGTCTATAAAGCTATGGTCTTAAACTATACCTAGTTAGATTTTGAAACATTTTTACAAGGGTAAATAACTCTATATAATTGACATATTAAAGAAGGTTCCAATATTGTTGGCTAAATCCTATGACCTTACAATAATTCAAGATGTAATAGTTTTTTATCTACCACCATTGTTTGTAATATATGCTTGCCCAAATACTTTTTGGAGTAGCTAGGACACATAGATTTGGATCAATGTGATATTACAATCCCATGTATCATAATGTTGATTCAAATACTTACCTAAGAGATCAAGTCACAATATCAAAAGATATGTGGAGAAACAAATAGATCTAGTAAGTGAAGTCTCTAAATATGCATGTTTGAAGATATTTGATTCACCAAAGAAGAAATATATTGTTATTAATACTTCATAGGAATCCACAACCCTAACATAACAAATTTGTTAAGAAAGAGAAATTATCAAGATCCAATGGTTGGCTATAAATGGTATCGAAGACTAAAGAATAATGGGTTGAACTAAACATGGCCAAAAAATCAAAATACACCAAAAAGTTACCTAAGTGCAAGAAAGGGATGTGATATATTAGATCCCAAATTAGTAATTAAAATTCTCCTAAGGAATATGTGAACATTCATTAGTAATCTGGCACATTGGTTAATACATAAAGGAAAGTTATCTAACAAATCATGATTGCCCACATTAATTCCATATATTTTGTGCTAAGTAATCTTATAAATTAAATGTCCCAAAAGGCCAAATCCATGTCAAGCCCTAACTAATGCTAGCTACATGCCTCATAATACGTATTAAAGAATAGAACTTAATTTTGGCATCATACAACTAGCCCAAAGTAGATTTCAATGAAATGGTAAAGTTTATTTTAATGCCATGACAAAGCATACCATGATTTTATGTAAGATAGTTGGTATATAAATAAAACCTATAGTATATAAGTACAAATAAGTAATTTCCACTTACTACAAAAAGGTAATTTTGAAAAGAGTGTTAGGCAGCTCACATGTGTGAGATTTTAAATACAAGCTCAAATCACTCTAGGTTCAAATTTTTGGATTCATGGGAAACATTTTTTTTGAAAATAAGAAAGCATAGATCCAAAAAGACAAAGGATTAATAAACCAAAAGATTATATAAGAAATATCTTCCATTCAATATTGTATCATCACTCCTAAATCTCTCAAGAGTTTTGATAGGGTTCTCATCCTATAATGAATCATAGTAGAAATATGATTACTATTCTAATCATTCTTCTTTTTTTCCTCCAACTACTTGAGGAATTTAGCACCATACTAAAGATTTAATTACATAATCAGAGGAAAAATAAAATAAAAGGAGCCACCTAAAGATTTTTTTAGACTAATTAGAAAGAAACACACTCAATTATGTAGAGGTCTATCTGACTAATCCTAAGAAAGAATTAGAGCATGCATCATAGAGTGATTTTAAAATACACATAGCTCTACACACTTAAAAAAACCAACCAAAAAACTATCCTTTGACTCGATGAGGTAAAAATGGGGAGAATATACATCCTTATCGTTATTTATATTTAATCCCTTGGTATGGTAACCATGGAACATGTTTAAGACCAAGCAACAATATGAAACAAGAGTGAACCTATATTCCATCATGTGAGTTTTATAATCCTTTCATTCATGCACCATATTCCTCATTTTACTCTATGTTATGTCCTTACCCTTGTCAAAACCCCATCCCTTTTTATCAACTACTTCGTTCACCTACTTTCATTCACACATTCCCCATATTGTCTAATGCTTTTTCTAACTCCATAGACCAATGAATAGGCTAGTTTAAATTCAATGGAAGTAAAAGGAGCCTTAGCTGACAAAGAAACTGTGTAACATGACACATACATGAAGATAAGTTATGAATTGTTTCTTATGTTCCATATCAGTTCCTTGATTGTGAAAGCATATGCAAGGTATCATTATAAGAAATACCAATCTGGTGAGAGACATCTCTATATAAATACCTCAATATGAACTATATAGGAAAACTAAAACTGACAAGTGATAAGTGGCACCAACCAATAAGGATAGAGATGAAAAATGACATGCTCAATCATTGGTATTGTAAAATCATAAAAAACAATAACATATAAGTAATAAAATAAGAAATATATGTTGTAACAAGGCAATTGACTAAATAAGAAGAAAGAGCATGTTTATGAGATCTTCACACAAATGAGGAAATTTTTCTATGTAATGCCAAATATAATAAAATTTGAGTTCAATTAATGCCCCAACTATCATGACCATATGTAAGATGCTATAAAAAGGATTGCATACCTATAACCATGCATGAATTTTACCTTCACATTGGTAGCCTAATATAGAGTTACCATGCATACATTCAAAAAATTGAATCATTGGACAACCATCTACAATCCTAAATAAGAGTACATACATAGTTTTGTAAGGAATAAGGCATCCCTGTGTAGACACCTAAAACGTGTCATGTCGATGGCGACTACTCATATGGACATGCTACAAGATCATATGGAATATCTTAGATAGAATCCAAGATAGAGCAGTGGTTCTAACCACTCAATTTGGGCTCCTTGGCCTATTCAGTTTGAACCGCAACTGATACATGTGGTCTATAGTCTGAACCACGGCTAAGACATGCAGTTTATAGTCTAGACCTTTGTTGTCATCTGCGGTCTTAACCAGTTGGCCTTCAGCTGAGACATGCAGTTTATTAGTTGGCATTCATCTAAGCCAAATCAGTTTGAATGGCTATTTGATCTAGAATAAGGTGGTCAAAGGATAGAAGCTTCCAATACAACTGTCCTAACCACCCCTTCTTGTTCTTGTCTTCTCCATAAAGTGACCCCTAGCCCTTGGGTAGTCCTATAAGTACCCCTCAAAAATAGGGCAAAAATATCAATGGAGTATGGGAGATTAGAGCAGCCCTATCAAATTGTACACTCACCTAAGAGTATTGAGAGATATTTGTTGCCAATTCCTTTGCTAATTCATCAAGCATCATGTCAAATTGTGCCATGGATGCCCTAAGGAGCTAGAATGCCAAGAAACATCAATTTGGGAAAATAGAGGCCCTATCGAGCAATTCAACCGCAAAATTTGTCAGAGGACACTGAGGTGACCCTTGATCATAAATTGGACAAGGAGGATCAATACCATACCCCTAATTTGGAGAGAAAAACTACTTGGTTTCTCACCATGGCTTTCAGCCACAGTTTACAGTGCATACCGCTCATTAGAGCTACGATTTGCAATAGGTGATAAATATCCTTACTGTTTCTTTTCTAGTATGCTTAGTTAGGTTAGATTAGTTAGTTTAGTGGATTAATTCATATTTAGATACAATCTGAATGGTATATTTAGGGTTTAATCAATATTATTTTCATCATAGCAAGTAGGACATTAATGGCTTATTTTCATGCTCACATGCTTAATTTCATGCAATTGATCCATTAGATAGATAGTTATGCTTCCTGCTGTCATATTTATAATAATATTTATGAATCTTGCATAATTTTAATATGTTTTATCCATCTTCTTGATTTCGTAGTTTCTATGATATCTTTACTCATATTTTCCTCAAAGGGCCTCATCATGAGAGGTTGCCTATTTGTATAATGCTTTTGTGTTGTTTCTTAACCATAGGAAAGTAGGTTTGAGGGAGAATAAATCATTCAATTCCTTCCTCAACATGAATAAGAGGGCTAACTCCACCCTAGAGTAGTTTGTGACTATTTGGAAGAGTATTAATAGTGTGCCTAACCCATTGGTGGGTTTGGAATTATATCAATTATATCAACATTTTGGGTGACCCTAAGAGGGGCATGATAGTAACTGAGATCCATTTTTAATATTAATAAAAGAAATATCCATTTCAGTGTTATATGCAATCTTGTTTTACATTTTATGCTTTTATGTTGGTTTTGATTGATGCATGATATAGGTGCCTACTTTTTGGGATAGGTTAGAAGGTGATCATGGTGGAACTCCGCAAAATAAGCAATATAATTGTTGTTTCTATTTTTTTTGGAATTGTAGGTATAGATCACAACTATCAGCTATAGGCCAACAATTGAACTGCAACTCCAACATGTAGTTTACAATACAGACCATAGACCAGACCTGTGGTTTACAGTTGGTAGAATAAACAATAAAAAATAGAGTATAGATCGAATGTGGACCTAAGGTAGGTCCCACTTTTCACCCTCTGTTATTTTTCTATCTCTGTGTTTTTCCAAAGTGATCAATTTTGTAAATATTACTAGGAAATTAAGAAAAGAAGAAATGAATTAGGTCCTAGGTTTCAATTATTTTTTACATCATTAGAAACTTGTTGCTAGGAATAACGAACCTTTGAGTGCAGTCTGCACTAGAATACAACGTGCTTGATAAAATTATATATTTTTTTGCATTCTTGAGGTCTAATCAGGGGCTATATCATCGTAATTGCATTATCAAGAATAATTTAGGATATAGCATGCATCTCGTCTAAAATGAAATGTTTATTTTTCCATATCATGTAGGAAACAATCATTTATGTTGTATTATGCATTTTTATTTATGCAAAATTATTAAAACGAACCACACACACCATATTTCACTTAAACACTAGTGAGTTAGGAGTCACATCCAACCACTAGTAGGGTTCAATGAATGTGGGCATAATTTCCATCCGTTGGCCCAAATCCTATGTACCCTTGGATACTAGACCAATATCGGATCCAAAAACCTTTCATACCATGGAAAATTTGCATGTATTCTCTTTGGAGGGTATAATGCTAACTAGGGAAAAACGGGTGAGGATCTAGGAGGACCTGTGCTCCTTATCCAAGTGTGGACCTTCATTACCACACATGGGAGATTTACACGACTTGGAAGTCACATCCAGGTTGTCGAGCTATGAGCATACAAGTGAAGTCAATTTAAACTAAGAATATCATTCAACACTTTTTACAACATGATAAAGATTTCTATACTGATACAATAAACTTGAAACAATATCAAACAAGCTAGAGCTCACTTTTAAAAATTAATACAAGATAAACACCATTGTATACCTTGTTTGTGTAATAAATAATAAATCTAGATGCTAGGTACACTATGGTGGAGACATAGGACGATCAAAAAAGGTACAAGCCTAAATCCCATGACCAAGCCCCAATAGATTCACATCAGCACATGTTGAATCCTCGCCCACATGCACTTCTCGAATGTCATTTGGTAAGCATTAGAGGAGATAACTCGACAAGAGGGGAACTTACTAAGAATATGCCCAATAGATGAGTTTCTATGCATTCTTCTAGGCATAGAATAGAGCAAGGAGCCTCTCAACATGAGGGTGTTCCACTCGAAAGCCATTACCAAGATCATGTTGCATGTGCATCCATAGGATCAGCCGAAGATTACATTATCCAAGGGTCTAAGTTAGTACCCTTACATCATAATTCTATAGGAGGATCCATGGATCCACCTTCAAAGTATAGACAGGATCGAGATCTACCCATTTAGGGGTATGCAGACAAGGTCGTCGTTGAGCATAGGCCTATGCAAAATCTCACACATGGTGGACATTGAAATATAACTATTGATATGGCTAATGTGGGAGCCAATGGCACACCACCACATGAGCGATGGAGATCTAGATAGTTGGATGACTTAGATAGCATCCTTGAGCAGCTAGGATATAAGCCTTTGGCTCTACCCACTCGTGCCCTAAGTGAGCATAGTGTGAGTTCTATTAGGACTTATAGAGAACATGGAGAGACTTATAAGAACCCTCATGTGATACATCCACCATCCATACATGGTGTCACAAAGCATAGAGTTTAGTAGGATGCTAATGCCATATTTACAGACAAGGGTAAAAGAATCATAAATCATTCAAATGGGTATAGAACCCATAAGGTCGCTCACATAGAGCATTCATACCAGAGGCCTGTCATAGCAAATGACCTTTATAGATCACACAAAATTGTATCTGAGTAGTGATGATAGGTCCTCCAAGATCAATTGGAGGATGCTCACCTAGAAAGGCAGTGTATTAAAGAAGAGAATCTTCAATCATAGAGGCTCATCAGACAAAGACTATACGAGCAACGCATGCATGAGGAATGCATCCTTGCCTAAAATGAGTGTGTAGAGTAGGAAGATAGGTTAGCCAGGGCTGGTCTATATACTCATGTGGATAATAGAGAGCGCATTTAGAGAAAGGATTTTTCACAAGCTAATGTGCAATAGGAGCGCAAGGACACTCATACTCATATTAGTGCCCTACCAAGAGAACAACCACCACCGTTTGAACATGAGAGGCAAAAACAATATGAGGAAGAAGAGGGAGTGGGAAATGATCAAGAGTATCCTAAAGACTCCCAATTTGAGGAGGAGGAAGAGCAACGCCCTCCACCTTGACAGAGGAAGAATATACCTCCAAGATCACCCCCATAGTATCTTAGGGAGGAGGATTTTCTATCCTCGAAGGATTATAAAGCCGTAGCAGCTAAAGTAAAAGTGATTGAGAGGCAAGGCGCAACTGTTCAAAAGCTAAAATTAAGAAATATTCACAATGAGCCTTTGGACCCCTTGATACCTTCTCCTACCTATCCTGAGCATTTTGTTATACCCATGCTAGAAAAATTTAAGGGTGGCAAAGATGCACAAGAGCATGTCACAAGATTTTTGGATGCCTAATTTCCAAATCATGAGAAATAATGCCTTAATTTTTCACACGTTTGTCATGACCCTCTCAGGACCAGCTCAGGAGTGGTTCAACTAGAAAAATAGGCACATCATTACCAGTTTCAAGCAACTGGCTGACGCTCTCCTTGAATGATTTTATTTTGGTGTCAAGAAATAGGCTAACCTTTCCTATTTGGTTGTGTTAGCTCAATGCGATGATGATACAATTGAATAGTATGGAACGATATGGAGTAGGTTAATTGCAAAGCTACCATTCCCTATTCCTTCCTAAAAATTGACCCAAATTTTTACCAAGAGTTGTGCCAAGCATATCTTGCTATTGTTGCAATTGCAGTAGTATTTAACATTCAAGGAGGCTTTGTTTCAAGCCAAGGTAATTGAAGATATAAAATTGCAAGAAGGTAAATTGAAGCTTAAGAAAAGGAAAGAGGGTCCTAAGAAGAGCTCCACAAAACTTAAGGGCAAGCAGACCCATGTCAACCAAGGGGTACTAAACCTCCAGAGAGAGGATAAAAGGTAGCAAAAGTAGAATATTAGGCCCAACCTCCTCCTGCTCAGTACAAAAAGCACAATAATAATTATAAGGGCAATAACAAAGAGCATTTCCCACCTCGCTAATTCATGCCTTTGATGGAATCATTAACATCGATATTCCACCAATTGTGTGAGGCCAAGGCAATAAAATTTCCCAAAATTAAGATGGTCGATCCAAATCAACCCAAGTCAAAGGGGTACCATGATGACCTATTTTGCATCTTTCTATAGACACTTAAAATGCACCATGATTAGGGTGACTACTCATATGGAAATGCTACAAAACCATATGAAGGATCTTGGATAGACTCCAAGATAGAGCAGTCATTCTAACCACTCAATTTAGGCATTCTAGCCTAAGCAGTTTGAACCACAACCTAGACCTGTGGCTTCCAGTCTAAACCATGGTTGACACCTATGGTCTATAGTCTGGACTATAGTTGTGACCAATAGTTTGAATTGGAGTTTAGTTAGGCCTTCCATATGATCCAAATCAATTGGAACGGCCAAGATATATAGAAGGAGGCAGTTGGAGGACAAAATATTCCAAAGGCTTCCATCCCAACTGTCCTAACCAACCTTCTTGGTCTTGGCTTCTCCATGAAGCCACCCCTAGCCCTAGGGGCATGCTATAAATACCCAATTTTTCAATAGGGAGGAGAGGATGAAAGAGAGATAATTTGTATAGTGAAGCACTGGAGAATTATCAAGCAAGCTAATTGACTAAGAAAGCAGCAAAGCCCTGTCAAATTGCATAACAACATTGTGCATTTGAGAGCCCCTTTGCTATCCATCCAAAGAATAATTAGCCATGGATGACCTAGGTGCCTAGGAGGATCAAGAAATGCAAATCTAGGCAAACGAAGGCCCTTCATAGTGATTTGACCACCAAATTTTTTAGAGGATGACAAAGGTGACCCTTGAACATCAATTCGAACAAGGAGGTCAAGCCCACTGCCCCTAATTCTGAGGGCAAACACATCAAAGGTCAAACCACAATTTCCAACCATGGTTTATAGTGTAGACCACCCCTCACAGCTATAGTTTACAACAGGTTAGAGATCACCTTACTCAATTTGCTTTTTACCACATAGATTAGTCATGTTAGTATTTTCATAGGTTTAATTGCATTTTTAGAGAAACTCTGATCGTAGGAATTAGGTATTTTATGCGTTGTAGTGGGTAGGAGTATATTGGATCTTTTTGATGTTTTATTGCTTCTAATTCGATATTTTTTCAATGCATCATGTGCTTATTCATGTCTTGTATGTTGTAGTATAATTCTTGATACGATTAGAATAGCTTAAAACCTTTCTTTATGCTTTCTTGTTTCATTATTTTAATGGTATTTACATGTATGATTCTTTAAAGGGCCTCATCATGAGAGGCTATCAATCTCTATAATCGTGCAATGTTTTTTCTTGTTCACATGGAGATAGGTGCAAAAAGGAGCCTATATCATAATCCTTCCACATCATGGAGAAGGGGGTTAGCTCTACCCCAAGGCATTTTGTGAGTAATCACCATAGTAACAAATAAGTGCGCCTACCCTGTTGAGGGCATTTGCAATTGTAAATATCTGTATCATCTTTGGAGTGACCTTGAGCGGGCATTTTGTAACCTGGGATCCTTTGAAATATCAATACAAGAAAACTTTGCATTAGTTGGCTTTATTTGTTTTATTTGTGCATTTTTGTGTGGATCTTTATGTTTTACGATGGTATAGATTAGTACACTAGCTAGGCACATGCTCTACAATTATATCATATGGTGATCACGATGGAACCCTGCCATTTTAGCCTTGAATTTTGACTATTCTTGGCTTTTTATTTCCACAGGTTCTAATCACAGCTTTCAACTATGATTACTTTTTGGCCCGTGGCTGTAACCTACGATCTCCACTACAGCCTGTAGGTCAGACCTGCAGTTCATAGAGGAAGAAGTAGACAAAAAATAATTAAGTGTGCAATAGAGCAGGAGCTGAGGTAGGTCCCAATTTCACCTTCTGTATTGAACTTTCTACTCTGCATCTTTCTAGAGATCATCAAATCACTACAAATTAGGAACAAAAATATAAGGGGTCAATGAACAAGTCCTAGTTTGTGTTTGATTTCCATTTAGTGGAAAGGAATTATTGGGAATAGTGAACCTCTCAGTGTAGTCTGTCCCTAAATACAATGACCTTCATAAATTTTATGTGTAATTTGCATGCTTGAGGTCCAATCAGTGGCCATGTCATTATAATTGCATCATCAAAATATTATGTAGGACATTAGCATGCATCTTTTCTGAACTTGAAATGTTCCTTTTATTTTCATGTACATCATGTAGGAATGGTCATTATGCTCTATGATGCATTTGTCATTTTTGCAAAACAAAAGGAACCACACACACCATGTATCATCTAAACATCAGTGGCATTGGGATCTCGCATCCAACCTACTTGATTGAGATCAACAGTGGATGTCATTACCACTTGGTTGTCTCATTTGAAATTGTATCATTAGGACCCGCTTATTGCCAAGGCCAACCCAAGAATTGTCCTATCCATGCAAAATAACATGCACTCTTCTCTAGAAGGGTGTATCATTGCACATAGTATGTTGGGTGAGGGTTGGTAGTACCTATGCTACTTAGTTTAGTATGGATGTCATTACCATATTTTGCTTGTGTGAGTATATAGGTGAAAGCCAATTTAAATGAGTTTAAAATCCAACAATATTTCAAAACATGCAAGAGTTTCTAATACTGATATAACACATCTAAAAACAACATCAAACAATTTAGGGCTCATAATCAAACATTTAAAAGAGATAATCACCATTTGTTTACATTGTTTGCATAATAAAATACATCTAGATGTTAGGTACACAAATTGTGAACACATGGGGTGATTGGAAAAGGTCTAGGACCGATGCCCATGATCAACCCCCAACTAGTTCACAGTAGCATGTGTCGAGTACTCATACACATGAGCGAACCGAATGAAGTTCGACAAGCATTAGAGGTGACACCTCGACACGAGAAGATCCCATTGAGTGGACCCCTGATAGAGGAGCTTTAGTACACTCCTCTAGAGATAGGACTAAGCACGGAGATTCTTAGCACAAGGATGCTATGCCCCAAAGCCATTACCGAGACCGCACTACACACGCATCCACAGGATTGGCTGTGGAATATTTGGTGCATGGGACCAAGTTGGTTCCCATACATACTAGGTCCATAGGAGTTTCTAACCCTCCACCATCAAGCGTATAGAAAATTCAGAGATCTACCCATTCAGGGGCAAGAGGATAGGCTCAATTCTGAGCATAGGTCCACCCATACTCCCATGCATGGCTCACCACGTAAGATCACCATTGATATATCAGAGGTGGGATCTAATGGAACATCATCACATGAGTGGTAGAGGTCTAGATAGCTATATGGTCTAGGTAGTGTTCTTGAGTAGCTAGGCTACAAGCCTATAGCTCCGACCACTTGTGCTCTGAGTGAGCATAGTGACAGTTGTATCAAGATCACTAGAGAGCATGGAGAGGCTTCTAAGTGCCCTCATGTCACATGTCCACCATCCATACATCTATCTGATGGGTACAGAACCCATAAGGTATCTCACATAGAGCACACACACCAGAGGCCTCCTATGACTGACCATATCAATAGATCACATAGACTGGTGTTTGAGCAAAGATGTCAACTCCTCCAGGATCAATTAGATGATGCTCACCTAGAGAGGCAACATATTGAAGATGAAAATATTCAAGTGCAAAGGCTCCTATGATAGAGATTATATGAGCAACACATGCATGAGGAGTGTATTCTAGCTCGAAATGAGCACATAGAGTAGGAGGATCGACTAGCTAGGGCTGGCCTATACCCTCCCGAGGATCATAGAGAGCATGTGCATAGGAGGGTTGTGTCCCTAGTCGATATGCATGAGGATCGAAGAGATGCTCGTACTCATGTCAATGCCCAACAAAGGGAGTGACTATCGTCACTCAATTATCTTAGATAGAGGCAGCATGAGCACATAGATGCAGACAGATATGATCAGGGGTACCCTAAGAGTTGTTGAGTTGAGGAGGAAGATCCATGTCCTCCACCTCCATCAAAGAAGACATTACCTCCTAGACTGCCTCCATGGTAGCTTAGGGAGGACTTTTTGTCTTCTAAGGCATACAAGGTTTTGGTCGATAAGTTCAAAGCAATAGAGAGGCAGGGCACTGCTATGCAAAAGCTGATACTTAGGAAGATACAAAATGAACCTCTAGATCCCTTGATGCCTATGCCTCCATATCCTAAGAATTTTGATATGCCTTGATTGGAAAAACTCAAGGGTGATGAGGATGCACAAGAAAATATTATGAGTTTTTTGGACACGTGTTTCTAGATAGAGATTCAAGATGCCTTGTTGTTGCACACTTTCATTATGAAACTTTCTGGCCTAGATTGAGAGTGGTTCAACCAGTTGAAGAAACATAGTATTACTGGTTTCGAGTAGTTGGTTGATGCATTTCTTGAATGTTATTCATTTGGTGTCAAGAAACAGGCCAACCTTTTCTATTTGGTTGTGCTAGCTCAGTGCGACAATGAGCCCATCGAGCAATATGAAAATATATGGTGAATAATAATGGCAAAGCTATCATTCCCTATTCTTGTAGCCAAATTGAACCAAATGTTTACAAAGATTTGTGCCAAGCACATCTCGCTACTATTGTAGCTACAAAAGCACCCTACATTCAAGGAAGCTATGGCACAAGCCAAGGTGATTGAGGACATCAAGTTACAAGAAGGCATATTGAAGCTCAAGATCAAGAAAGAGGGGTTTAAAAAGAGCACTACAAAATAAAAATGCAAGTAGGCCCACGTGAATCAAGTAGTACTAAATCTCAGAGGAGAGGACAAGGGACAACAGAAGCCTAATTATTAGGCTCAACCTCCTCCTATGTGTTACAAGACATGCAAAAATAACTATAAGGGAAAACACAAAGAAGAGAACCCACCTTGCTAGTTCACACCCTTTATGGAATCGATGAATTTGATTTTTCATTAATTGTGCGAGGCCAAGACCATACGATTTCCTGAGGTCAAATTAGTAGATTCTAATTTACTAAAGTCAAAGTGGCATCAAGATGATCTATTCTACATATTCCACAAAGCGAAAGGCCATGACATCGAGACATGTTGGTCCTTCAAACACATCATGTAGAACATGATAGAAAAGGGAGAGCTGGTAATACTAGGCAACCCATAGGTGCTCGACAACAAAAACATAGGGATTTTCAAGAATCCATTACCTAATCATGAGGTGCCTCATAAAAATGCTAGCCAGATCAATCAAGTGCGAATCTAACCACCTACCCAGGGGTTCATAGGTATGGTCAATGTTGTTATGAGACACGAAAGGTATGATCAACTGAATTGACCTTGTGCTCCTATTAGAATACAAGCTATGCCAGATCAACGGCTAGCTCAGAACATTCCAGGCCCACCAGCTAAACTGGTGGTGACCATAAGGAGTAGGTTATTTTAGAACCTGTAGATAGCTCATGCGAAGTTGTTAATATATGAGCTTATTCAATAGTCCCCTAGACACAGGGAGACTCTTATGAACATTTTGAATTCCATTAAGGTACAGTCCCAAGATCCCCATGCATTTAAAAATTTTGTGGGATATGTACAACAATGTCAAGAACCCATGATAAAATTTTATGATCATGAAGTGAAGATGGTTCCTACTATTACGGCTGACCCACCACTACATATTATCATGTGTGTTAACCACATGCCTTTCAAAAGGGTCTTGATCAACACTAGGTCCTCAATCAATATAATCATGACCAAGGCACTAAGCCACCTCAAGTTACCCAAGTCACACATTGTGCCTAACACCTTTATGTTAAGAGCATTTAATGATGCGCTATGCTCGACGGTTGGTACAATTGTTCTACCTATTTAGGTGGGACTCAAGACCATATCTATGATGTGTCACGTGATAGAGGGTGCCATGTAGTACAACATTCTACTCAGGAGGCCTTGGATTCGTGAAATGCATTGTGTCCCCTCTATCTTGCATCAGTGTGTGAAATACATTCACAAGGGACAAGTTCACGTAGTGTCCTCGAATGAAGAACCATTCAAGTTCATGAACCTAGCAGATTTTCCTAGGGATTTTTTACTCCCGTCAATGCACTTGGATATCTGACCTGTATCATCAGTCACGATTCTAATAGGTAAAATAGTAGCCTATGCTCAACCATCGACATCTGTGTCACACAGATCTGAGCATACAACTACAACTTCTCTAAAGCTAACTGCATCGACAATGCACCAGCAAGTCGAGAAGCTAAAGGCAAAATTGGGTGAGAAAGTGGAAAATCATGTGCCCAGATCAGTCACCAATGAGACTCCCACTCCCATGGATGTGGAAGAACCTCAAGAAAAAGCCGAGGAGGCACCTCAACCTACTTCACCTGCATCTTTAGTAGGGTCATATGCACCATAGGTGACCGTTCATTTTGCTAGCACAGGGTTTCATGAGTATCTTTTGCAAAATATTACTTTCATACCTATCCTAAAAACTACACATGAGATGGGCTTACTACACGCCCATAGATTTTTGATTGGATCTGTAGGGTCATTGGGTGAGCTACCCAACCAATCAAACTTTGTCTATGTAGGTTTGGATCAAGCACCCACCAAAATGTCCATAGATGAGAATGATGACAAGCCATTTCCTATGAATGTGTGCTATATATCCAACCAAGAATATGCCGTGTGCATTTTTGAGTTGTATCATTGGCATGGACGTGGCCTGGGTATTTTTGAATAAGGATGCAGAACTCCGCTTGAACCTAATTATCAATTAGATATTGATAGGTTTGGGTTAGGGTTACAAGTATAGGGTCATGATGATTTGCTTGCTACATCCTTAGATTGCATGTACTTGATTCTGGGGGATGATGTGGATTTTACTCCATATCACCCTGATCCTTCTAGATGTAGGAGGACTCACCAGATGCTATCATTTGTTACCTTAGGGCTGCCTGATTCATACCATGATGGGCCCTTAGAGGACAATCCCATAGACAACCTAGGTAACCAAATCCATGGTGCTACCAATGACACTAGTATGTAGGGGCATGACCCCAATGCTATAGGTGATATCAAGTTAGGAGATCTTTGCAATGATGATGGAGAGGAGTCCACCTCCAAGATGAGTGGACCTAGTTATGATGTGAATGATGAGTCCTTAAACGATGATCAATATGAGGAGGAAATCAAGCTAAACTTTCTAGGTCTGATGTTTATACGCCATATGCTACCTATGGAACAAGTGGAAGAGACGAACGAGTGCTTCATAGTCAATAGTGATTATAAAGGTAAAACAAAGGAGGCTTACTTAAAGCCTTGCCCAGCTGACCTCCCACTATGTATAGATACAATAGAGTGGCCCATCCATGGTAGTGACCACAGTGATGTAGATGAGAGGATCGATCCCAAGCTCATGTATCCATAATATCTATTGCCTAGGGAATCAAAGCATGTTATGGAGGAATTCCCTCCCAACACTGAGCACTTTGAGGAAGGAGTAGCACTAGTTTATGTGGTAGTATCATATATATGATTGTTCTATAAAATTTATCTATATAGTGATGATAGCGATCATAGAATCAGATACATGGGACCACATCTACCTAATCACTCCTTAGAAGAGGGAGGAAGTGACAGATTGTATTTGTATAGTGATGATGAGGACTCGATGGAGATGGCCTATTTGGGACCTCACCACTTACATAATAGGCCTCCACCTAGAGGTCCCCACCTATTACAATTGTAGGTCTATGTCGAGAGATCAATCTCCATAATAGAATGAGGGAAAGAAGAGAGATCGAAGAGAGGTATTAGGAACTCTTTCCTGATCTGCCTACGTACATAGAGCTCCTTGAGTCGAGAGATCCCATTTTGTAGCCAGTGCACCAGAAGGATCTAGTTATATGGGCATCCCATAGAGAGGATCCATTTGTGCCCATACCTTTTGAACCAGATCTCAAGTATAGAAACTACACCTCAAAGATAGAGTTTTTTCTATGTGGTTTTAGATATCAATTCCATTCCATCAATATGGTCTCCATCAATTTTACCACTCTGCTCCGTAATCCAGCAGATCCATCCAAACCACTACATTTGAACATGGATGCTATCGATTGGGATCATGTTGACTCACTAGTCCAGCCTAAATATTTCTTCCAAAATGAAGAAATGCTACAACTATTTCATTTCACACTAGGTCATGCTCATGATGTTTGTCATGCCGAGAATTCTTCCCAAGAGGAACATGTGACCCGGTTGATGACATCCATCTGATTCCTACACCTCACCAGCTTGAGGAGGGATCACATATGTCAGTAGAGAAAACCTTTGATGTGGATATCAATAAAGATCCCACAAATTCAAAGAAGGTTATATTTGGAGAGAGTCTCACTCTAGATGAGTGTGATAGCATCATCCCTCTACTAAAAGAGAGACCTGATCTCTTTGCTTGGACTTACAAATACATGTTGGGTCTAGATCCAAAATTGGTTACTCATAAACTTTCACTAGATCTATCAAAGAAGCCAGTCAAGCAAAAACTTAGGAAGATGAATCCAATAGTAGCCTTAATGGTAAAAGACAACTTGCAAAAGTTGTTGGACGTAGATTTCGTCATCTCCATCGACTATTTAGAGTGGGTATCCAATATGGTGCCTATAGGAAAGCCAAATGGAAGGGTCTGTATTTGTATGAATTTTAGAGATATCAACAAGGCAACACCAAAAGATTCATTTCCATTGCCAAATATCGATGCTCTAGTAGACACCACTGTAGGTCATGAAATGCTCTCCCTTATAGACAATTTTTTTGGATATAACCAGATTTAGATTAAACCCGAAGATCAGCATAAAACCACGTTCATAATGCCATGGGGGATATTTTGCTACAAAGTTATTCCATTCGGTCTTAAAAATGTTGGTGCCACATATCAACAGGCTATGACATATATTTTTCATGACTACATGCATAAAATATTAGAATATTATATCAACAACTTACTAGCTAAGTCGTTCCTACAAGCAGAGCATGTGGAGGTCCTAAGGAAGGTCTTTGATCACCTGATAGAGCACAATGTTAGGTTGAATCCTAAGAAGTGTGTATTTGGTGTAACTTTAGGAAAAATCTTGGGATTCATCATTTCTAAATGAGGTATTGAAGTACACCCAGCAAAGTTCATGGCTATTCTAGAGATGCGTCCTCCCACTAATATCAAATAACTAAGAAGACTTTAGGGCAAAGTAGCATCCATAAAGTGATTCATCACCCAATTATCGGATAAGTGTCAACCCATGAATCGACTACTACACAAGGGAGTCCCATTTGATTGGGATAAGGACTGCCAATAAGCCTTTGCTAAGATTAAGTAATCCTTGGCAATGCCGCCAATACTAGCTCCACAAAGGCCATATGAGTCTTTTCTGCTATATATATCGGCAACCGAATTTACATTAGGGACCATGTTAGCCCAAAAGAACATGCAAGGAAAATAGCAAGCCATATATTACATCAGTCGCACCATGGTGAGTTATGGGTCAGGATATGCATATGTTGAAAAACTTTGTTTAGTAGTAGTGTTTGCTACTAGGAAATTATGGCATTACATGCTAAGTCATACCACATATGTTATATCAAAACAAAATCCTTTGTAGAACATGATAAGCAAGACATATAACACACATATTGCAAAGTGGATCATGCTATTGATAGAATTTGATTTGTAATTCATCAGCCAAAAGTACATCAAGGGATAGGTTATAGCTGATCAAATGGCTGAGGCACCACTATCCAACAGTAGATCTCTAAACATTGAGCTTCCAGATGATGCGGTCTTCATAATATCTGAAGATCTAGAACTTGAGAAACTAGAGAATAATGTTGACATGACATTTTTCTTTGACGGTTCGAAGTGTGAGCAAGGGGGTGGTCTAGGAATAGTGTTTTTCATGCCACAAGGAGCTCCAATGCCCTTGTCATTCAAGTTAGAATTTTTGTGCATCAACAATAATGCTGAGTATGAAGCCCTACTTTTGGGCCTCCACAAAGCCATCACCATGGGTATTAAAAGACTAGACATTTTTGGTTATTCTTTGCTTATAGTTAACCAGGTTAAGGGGATATTTTAGTGTTAATGTCCCATACTAAAAGCCTACAAAGATCTTGTTGCCACTTATCTAGCTAAACTTGAATGGTATGACATTAAGGCAATTACTCGTTCATCAAATAAGTTCATAGACACCATGGCATATTTTGGGTCCTTAATCCCTTAGAATCCATCTGTTGAGTTTACTACCATCCATGTTAGAATGCTTTCGCACCCAGCAACGAAGTGTGCAACCTTTTATAATAAAGAGTCAGTCAACATTATTATCGTGGAACCAACAATTGATTGGTTCTATAGAGCAAAAGATTTTCTTAAGCAAGCACCCTAGGAGTCATTGACTTCTTAGAGTCCCACAGGGAGGGTACTACCATTCACCACAAGGTTGTTTCCTAGTATGCATTTGTAAAGTTAAATACATAGGGGGAGTAGGCCATCTTAGTAGTTGAATCTGAGGCTTGTCAATGTTAGATGTTGCAAATCCAAGACTTCCTAAAATTTGGTATGATTCTAGAAGGATTTTTGTGTGCCACAAGATGCACGTTTAAATAGAAATTGACTAAGTATGTCTTGATATGAGACATTTTGTACTAACATAGCTATGAAGGAGTCCTCCTTCAATGTCTTGAGCCCTAAGAGTCATCTTGGGCAATCTCAGAATCTCATGATGGTACGTGCGATGGCCATTTTAGCGATATGGCTATCATCAAACGCATCCTTCACATGGGTTATTATTGGCCCACTATGGAGAAGGATTGCAATGTGTATGTCAATAAATATGTTAAATGTCAACATCATGCTAATCTTATGCACTTGCCATCATAGGCCTTACAACCCATTCAGGCAGCTTGGCCATTTTCTCAATGGGGATTAGATCTGATTGGCAAGATTTACCATCCATCATCAGGCCGACATACATTTATTATCATGGCTACTGAGTATTTCACAAAGTTTATGGAAGCCATTACCATTACAACGACCACTAGATCTCGCATCATAGAATTTATTCTTGAGCATATCATATATCATTTTGGGATACCATCTAAAATAATTTTGGATAATGGAACTTCTTTTAAGAACAAAACTATGCAGGATTTAACATCTAAATACCGTATTAAACATAGTTTTGCAACTCCATAATATCTACAAGCAAATGGGCAAGATGAGACCTCAAACAAGACTGTGGTTGCCATTTTGAAAAATATAGTGTAAAAACACCACAAGGATTGGCATATGCAACTGCCCCTTGCATTATGGGCTTATAGGACTAGCATTCGGATGCCCATTGGGGCAATGCCATTTTCACTAGTATATGGAACTAAGGCCATTATGCCCTTAGAGTTGGAAATTCCAACACTGTGCATTGCATTGAAAGAGTTCATCAATGATGACACCGCATGGCAAGCTCACCTTGATCAATTGATATTTCTTGATGAACATCGTGTGAATGCCCTCGAGCATCTCCATGTTTCTCAAGAGAGATTAAAACAAGATTACAATATCAAGGTCCACCAGAGAGACTTTAAAATTGGGGATATTGTGCTAAAAGAGAACCAACAAAACTCCAATTTGCTTCCTGACATGCGAGACAAATTTATGGCTAATTGGCTAGGGCCTTACATCATATATAAAAATATTAGTCTAGGTACCTATCACCTAACGTTGCTAGAGGGTGTGGAAGAGCTTGAGCCTCTCAATATCATCCATCTTAAGGTGTTCTATGCTTGAGATTGTAGTAAAGGCACCAAAGACATCTATAAACCTTTGGTCAACCCAAAAGCCCCAAGGGTTTTGTCTTAATCACTCGATCATCCCAAAAGGCCCTAATCTCTCTAATTAAGAAGCTTGGTCAAGTAAAAGCACCAAAGGCATATGTAAGCCCTTTGGTCAACCCAAAAGTCTTGAGGGTTTTGTCTCAACTTCTCGATCATCCCAAAAGGCCCCAAGCTCTTTGATTAAGAATCTTGGTCCAGTAAAGGCACAAAAGGCATCTGTAAACCTTTGGTTAACCCAAAAGCCCTAAGGGTTTTGTCTCAACTAATCGGTCATCCCAAAAGGCCCCAAGCCCTCTGATTATGAAGCTTGGTCAAGTAAAGACACCAAGGATTTCCAAAAATCACTTGGTCAACCTAAAGGCTTCGAGAATTCCTATAACTTCTTGGTCATCCCAAAAGGCTCCATGACCTCTTGTTGAGAGTTTGGTCAACTAAAAGGTTCCAAAGGTGGTTGTAAAACCTTTGGTCAATTCAAAAGGCTCCAAGGATTTCTAAAAATTTCTTGGTCAACCCTAAAAAGCTCCAAGGACATGTACCCATTGTTTGGTCAAATATGAAAGCTCAAAAGCCTATAAAAATCAAGAAAAATATATAAAAGTCCAAAAAAAATTGATAAAGCTTAAAATCCAAAAATATATGCATTTGCATTTTGCATTTTCATCTGCATTCACACATGCATTCACATCATCATATTGCATTTAGGTATTTGTCATCCATTGCATTCCATAGTAGAGTGTAGTGTGTTTATAAAAGTTTTACAAACAATCACACGTTTGTATGACAATCATGCACACTTGCATTTATCATAATTCATTGCATTCATACACGATACCTGTTGTGGAGACCTATGTACGTATATTAAGTTTTCCTACCACTTAGCCATACCTAGTAGGTTCTTCAGATATTGTAGAAATCTTGCTTTGTTGTTATAGACAAGGTCATTAGTTGGGATAGTGCCTCGACATATCAGAATCCCATCACTAAGAAAAACAATATAAAATATTGCTAAGACGAGAGAGGATGAAAGCCATGAAAGCAATTCTAGGTATCTAGAGAGATGGGTTTTCACGATCGGCTTATCTTGCGAATAGTCGGTTTATAAAGGTGTACTTTGGAAAAAGGACAAGAATTTTCCCTATAAATCCCAAAGTCACAAAAGTTAAAATCCCAAGTTACAAAGTGCAAAAAAAAATATACAAATTTCAAGTTCAAAATATAAAGTGACATAGTGAATCAAAAGCACTATAAAAATCCCTTGCTCAAATAAAATGGTAACATGTGGACTAAAAGTGATTTTTATCACTACATCTGAGCAAGTAAGAAGGGTGAGAACTTGAATCCCTGGATTGTACACCTTTTGAAATCCATAGAGTGATCCCCGATTGCAGCAATGGGTTGGAAGAGTCCTGCCTACAATCGAAGGGGTAGTTATATTGGATGATCCCCAAACATAGCAATGGGTTGAAAGAGTCCCACCTGCATTTAGAGGGGTAGCCCTAATCAATTTGCAAGATGAGCTAGCTCTAGGTACCTATAATTGTCTAGCTGTATAAGTCTAATCAAAGTGGAAACAAGGATGATATGATCATTTGAGGAACATTATCTCACATATGGGTTGAAAGAGTCTCAACTAACATATGGGGTACGCTTACGATCTATCTAAAAATTGATGCGTAGTCGTTATACCATCATTAATTCTCAAATAATCTGTCAATCCAGGGCAGTGTACAAGGCTATCTACGGAAGAAGTGAAACAATAACTTAGGTCAATCTAGGAAACAAGTATTTATTGGTGGACCAGTTTGTGGGGGTTTTGGAGCATTCCACTCTAAATTGCATGAATTAAATCTTAATCTAAGTGCGGTGGAAACTAATCATAACCGAGAAATGAAGTCCTAATTACAATTGCGGAATGAGACCAATTACACAAAATTACAATGAAAGTTTGATCCTAATTGCAAACTAATTACTTTTGCGAGAAATAAAGTCTAGATCTAATGTGGAAATAAAACATCAAAATTTAGAAGGTTGTCAATCCTGTTGATTTTGACAAGAAACAAAAAATGCAGAAACAAAAAAATGAAAAAAAAAAAGTGAAAGCGAAAGAAGATTGCAACTAAAAATAAGCACAAGATTTATTTTAACAGAATGAACTAATACCAAATATGTCAACTTATTCACAAGCAATACATAACAAGTCACAACCACCCAAAAACGAATAAAAACCCTAGTCCTCCTCCTAGGTCCGAAGGGCTAGCCTCTTTGTCTAGAAGAAGGGAAGTCCTCTCTTTATAAATCTTAATCACACTCATTACAAGTAAATGAAATAGAACGTGCACTTTATTGATCAAAAGACATGAGTACAAGAACAAAAATGTACGACACAATTTCTAGTTATACTCGATTAGCTTCATTACCTATTTTCATCTACCTATTTCTCTACCTCCCTCTCTAGCTCAACCGAACGGGAGCAATATTTATAGCTATCCTATGATCGTATTACAAACAAAGAATATCTCAAAAGATCTAATCCTAAAAGGAACAAATCGGTTTTATCCTAGAAGAGGCTAAAACCCGATCTTTCCATAAGAGGCTTGGTTGGCAAGCGACAAAAATAGATGGCAGAATCCTACTTTCCAACCTTATTCCCTTTTTTGTCTTCAAAAACGGTCAAAAAGGCAAAACACACCTTCATTCGAAGATAAGTGTCTTCATTCGAACGCAGTCATCCGAAATCGCCATCCGAAGATCACTCATTCAAGATATGCAGCTTAATTTCGAAGATCCGCTCATCAAGATGCCGCATTCTTCACGAAGATCCGCTCATTCGAAGATCGTGTTTCTTCATTTCGAAGATATAGTCATCAAGAGCTAATAACAAAGGCTTTCCTTTGATTTCTTCACATCCTCGGTGGTTTATCTCTTAAGATTAAAGGCCATCCTTCTCATGGAATTCCAGCCTTCTATTTATGGACATGGAATTTACATGGGAAAATTTCGACAAAGACGTTGCTTGCATGCGATTTAGGTGAAGTAAAGCTTGAAACAAATCAAAAATATTAGTAAATGCTTTATTCTAAGCATATCTCATTGTAGCAAAAATAACAAAAGAACACAAAACTATGCAAAAAGAAATCAGCATATAATATCTCAAATCATTGATCATGCAAAAGGTTAATATACAGCATATTAAATCAACTTAACTAACATATCATATAAAACATAAGAGTTTATAGGCATTTTTAGTGTACAAAACATGTTATGATTGAGGCATTTCCAGGCCTCATCAAAAATACTCACATGCACACACAAGGATTATGAATAATTGGGTCTATCACGACAAAAGCCTTGTCCAATATAAGCCTGGTATAGTTAGTATGTGATTTTTGGAGAAGTCTACTAGGGTGTTTGAGTCTCAAGGAAAACCCTAAAAGAACATGCTCCAATAGCAACAAGATACCACATATCATTAGACTACAAAAATACGAGTCATTCATTCATCAAAATACATTTTACAAAGCACAATCAAATATATAGGATAGATATCGCATGAATATCAGAAATGATGTTTAGATGACCATTGACTATATAGTACAAAATGACATAATCATTCATTAGCATTTTAACCAATCCATTTCACTGTATTTCATAAATGGGTGATTAATTGATTAAGTTCTTGTAATAAGAATTATCAATTATTTGGCATGATTGTTATACATTCTACGGTGTCATATTTTAAAAATTGATATACATAGTTTACATTCATTCCTTATGTTTTAAGTGATTAAAGCATACAGGTTCATCTCCATTAGATTATGATTCCATACATAATGCATTACCATACATTGCATTGCATATCATAAACTACATAAAATATACACATGCCCATAAAGAAAAAATAAATATGCATTAAAAATAAACATTGCATCCATCTACATACATCATATGTCACACATCTAATCATCTAGATCACTGCATATCATCATCATAAAGTAGAAAATCTATCTAGTGCATAAAATCCATACATTGCATCATATAAACATAGCATTTAAATAAGCATTACATCCATGTGCATCAAATAAACATAAAATCAAAAATAATAAATAAACATGTACACATAATGAGCCATGAAATATCTTATCATATATATATATGTCAAAACGAGTACATAGGGAGTACAAAATACCTGTAGGCTACAACTATGTAGGTCCTCAACCTTACACACAAAATGATACATCAAAACTGTAGTCGACAACTACTATAAATTGGATCTAGGTTGCTCCCCCTGTACTGGAGCTCTCACAGCCTCCCTCTACACTATGATCTGGAGCCTACTCTCCCGGATAACCTAACACCTGTGGTGGATCCTGCTATAGATCTTACCTATTGCCAAAGCCTAATGCACCCAACACATGGGAAACTAGTAACTACAATAGCTAGTCCTCTGGCTGGAGGCCCCTGATGTTTATCTTGGATCTCTAGCCTTGGCCTATGATCTTATTGTATGTGTGCTAGAGGACCTATGTGTCCTCTTAGTCCTATGAGTCCTATGAATCGAGCTCACTATGGAATTCCTTGAGGCCCTATACCTGGTATGCTACAACTCTGTTATAAAAGGATCCTCAAGAACTAGTAACCCCTACATCTCTATGTAGCTAACTAGATGATCAACATGGGCAAGTTGGGCTACGTGCAACTCATTGGTCCTCATGACCATACCATGTAGTCATGTCACCTCAGTAGTCGGATCTTGTATAGCTGGTGTACCTACTACTGGTACCATAGGAGGCCCCATGATAGCCTAAGGAGGCCCCATAATAGCTCCCCTCACTGCTCATGTGAGATCCCACTCTACCTCTACTACAGTCCTCTATGCCTATGCCAACTCTAGGGTAGTTTGTAGTCTCTGCACCTAGGCCTCTACATTGGTAGCTTGAGTCATGAGCTCCTGTACCTGGCCTTGTGCCTCAATCAGGTGCCACTCCCTGTCAGCCACCTTCACTTCTAGAGTGCCAATGGTGTATCTCTCTCCTATTGCTACATGTGAAATCACCCAATATGACTTTGTAAGTCAGCAACCTATGACAACAACCATCCCTCTACGCTATCAAGAGGGACCTCACCCTCCTCTAGAGTGTCCTCCTTAGGATCAATCTTTGATAGGTCCTCAATGGTGGCCTCTATGCCCCAACCGCCCTTAGTATGCTGGTGCACCCTACGCCCGTCAGGTTATGCCTCTACCTCTGCTAGCTCTCAACCTAGAGGCCCAATCCCATGCCATCTAAATAGAGACCACCACCTATCATAGTCAGGTGTGGTCCCAGTTGTCTCAACCCCTGACTCCTAGAAATCGTCAGGTGCATCTCCTAGCGACATAGGAACTATCAGTAGGATATCCCTCTCTAGAGCTAAGTGTTTGTACCTCATGGGCATATCTGGTAGGTCCTACACCATGCCGAACTATCATAGGACACGAGAGAAAAACTGATACTCTCTCACCTATAGATTATGCTAGATAAGCCATCTATCTCAACAAGTCCATCACAACCACTCGTCCACCTTCGACCATACAGGACAATCCATGTAGGGGTGCTAGACGACATCCCCCAGCCCAAGTGCCACAAAACTGATGATGTAATGCTACGTATCCCCAGCATGAGCCCTACTATGGACACCCTCCTTAGCACACGGCCAACAAGTATCGTAGCATTGATGAGCGTCATCTAGGGTAGTTATGTGCAAATGTAGATCAATAGGATGCTTGATCCATATGTAATGCCACCCCCAAATATATAGCAAAATGTTGTAGCTGATGCCCTTATGGCTTTGCTCTGTAATATGGTACAGCTTTTGGTAGAGCTAACATAGTAAAGTGCTCCCCTAAGCTAGCAGTAGTGGATCCTCTGTTGAGCTCTGAAGCACCCTCCACATAGGGACTAGCATGTTCTAGGGAATAATTGCACTCGAGGATTCTGGAAGGACAATCTGAATGACGAGGTGCATAAATAGGGCCTCTCAAGCAAAGAATATGTCATCCCGATACCAGTCCTCAATGTGCACCCCTCCATGGTCTACATAATCCTATGCATCGGCACTCTAATAATCGAATATGGTAGCAAAAATGAGATCCTTTGCTGTATAGGCAGAGGAAACGACACCCTCATCATTGATAGGGATCCTAAAGATCCTGTAGATGTCCTCTAATGTGATCGTCATCTCACTAGAAGGCAGATGAAATGTGTTGGTCTGTGCATTCCAACATTGGGCCAACATAGTAATATAGGCCTGATCTACCCTAATGGTGGGTAGATCCATGACATAATCAAACCCGACGACTCAGAACCATGCTTAGTCATCATCCGACAAGGCCTCACAGAGAATCCTCATCAATTTAGCTATCGCACTCTAGAAGTTAACTTTTAAAAAGCAAAAACAAAAAAAAATCATGTAAGCTAAATCTAGCTAAGCAGAGCTAAATAAAACTACAAATTTTAGAAAAAAAAAACAAGCAACTGCAGCCTACAACTACAATTTGTAGTCCCTAATTTTCAAATTGGGAATCGTAGCTGCAACTTGTGGTCCCCAATTTGCAAAATTGGAGGCCACAGTTGAAACCTACGGTTCCCATTTTTCCAACTAGGAACTGCAACTTCCAACTGTGGTTTAGGTGTGGCACTCATTTCGGGTACCCTCCTAGACCACTAATGCATAAAAAAAATTAAATCCTAGTCTAACCTAAACTAGTGGGGTTCATTACTAGCAGTTTAATGAGGTTCAATTTTTGCATTTATTAAGTGTGGTTTATTTTACTCATATGGAGTGCGAGGTCTTAGTTTTGAGTTACCTTGCCCGCACCCTGCCATCGACTAGTCGATGGCTGATCAAGATCTACCATCAGGGAAGAACGAGTGTAAAGGTTGTTGAGTTTGACAACGTTCTGTATCAGGGAATATCTTCTCTCTCTCAGAGCTCTCAAATTTCTCAAGGTTGTAGGAAAATAATGAAAAATTGCCAATAATATTTCAATTTATAGGTTCTCCTAGTCTTTGTAGACTACAACTGACACCCGCGGTCCCAAAAATTTTGCAGTGAAAACCGTAGACCGTATTTGCGGTCCGCAATGAGTAGTAAATGCACTAAAAACCCACCGTGGGAAGGTTTGAAAAGATAAATTAATGACTCCCAGTGGATAAAATCAAAATAAATGATCAAAATTGCAAATTTGGTGACATTAAAAGCACTAGGATCAATCCAATAAATGCAAAATTAAAAAAAAAAATCAAAAAATGAAAAACCAAATGCGCATCGTATTCAGTGATTTATCCTATGAAATTGGCGGTTGTAGCGACTTGTGATCCATGCAATCCAAAAATATGAGTAGACCACAATAAGGAAATTTGGGGTAAAATTGTCATTTCTCTTATGAAATCTTTCAACAAATCATCAATATGATTCAACACAAGTCTTCTTGAATTTGTATTATCTTGACTCTCTAAGATGACTATCATAGCCTGACTACTCCATGGGAGAGAGATATGCAAATAATACTAAGCGTTGCAATCATAAGCTGAACAAGGCCTATCCAAGGCATTTAAACATCTCAAATACAAGGTTGTTCAGGATCATTCATTATGGTCAAGCAATTTTGTTGCTTTAGTCATTGTCATTACCCTCATTGACTCATCGCTTGAGGGGGTATTCATGTCATAATAAAAATCAACAGAAGATCCCAGAGATTGTAGATCCCTTGATATTGTCAAAATTGCATTCATCCTTGTGAATCATTGCTAACAACTATCATAAGCTTCCCCATCTTCTTGGAGTAAATAGCAAATATGAAATTTCATTTGTAGCTCTCATCCTTTGATTATATAGGCCCAACTCCTATTGTAGCACCAAAGCTACCCGAATGTCTGATGACGAGTGTAGACTTTTCAAATGTAAGCATTCCCACGTTGGAAGCAATGATTTCAAGATGCATGTCCTTTTCCTGGACCTAGGGCATCTAATGTTGATCAGACTAATGATCATCATAGAAACTACAACATCATTTTAGGAGATCTATTTTGCTCAGCATTGTTCGATCTCACACCGCATATCAAAAGGGGAATATATAGACACCTAAAATGTGACATGCCAAGGGTGACTATTCATATGGACATGCTACAAAACCATATGAAGGATCTTGGATAGACTCCAAGATAGAGTAGTGGTTCTAACCACTCAATTTAGGCATTCTAGCCTAAGTAGTCTAAATCGCAGCCTAAACCTGTAGTCTCCAGTCTGAACCACATTTGACACGTATGGTATGCAATATGGACTGTAGTTGTGACCTGTGGTTTGAATTGGAGTTCAGTTAGTGTTAATCTCACAATGACACTGAGAGGGAGGGTGAATCATTGTAGCTCTTTAAAACTTAAATCTTCAACTCTTAAAGTCGAAACAATGAAAACTTAAAACCAAATAAAGCAAGTATAAAAAGAGAACATCACATAACACAATATGTACCGAGGTTCACCGATTTGGCTACATCCTCAAAATGACTATTTGGACTCTCATCCAAATCCATCCTTTGCAAAGCACCAACTTTACAATCAATTTACTAGCACCCATTGGAAGGAGCACCAACCCTTGATTTATCTACACCAACAAAAAAAAGCACCAACCCCTGATTTATCTACACCAATAGAAAGGAGCACCAACCCATGATTTATCTACACCAACAGAAAGGAGCACCAACCCCTCTACCAAGCACCCACTTGATTTTGATATTTATAATAAAATGACATATATGAATCTTCTCTTCTCACAAAAAAAAAATTGACCGTTGTCTTAGCTCGTTCTGTCAAATGCTAAAATCTTTCTGGGTATTATGCAAAACTCTGTCTATGACCTCCTCTAAAAATTTCAGCCAAAAATAATATCGTATGAGAAATTTATGTCCAAAATACTAAAGTGACATTTTTCACCTTTTTCCCAAAAACACGGATTTTCACTCTTTATTTTTCTCCACACACTCTTCTCTCTTCACAAAATAAAATCACTCTCTTCAATAAAACACTTCTCACTTAAAATGCACACACTTGCATTCCTTTTCACTTTTCACTTTCTCCAAATATTATTTTATTTAATGAAACTTCTTAAAATAATATAACTCCCTTTTTTTATATTGAGAAGGCATTTCGTCAAACACCTCACATGCAAAGAATTGACACCTTACTCGTTATCATACTTAGGAGCCACGTGAAAACTCAAACTAAAAAAAAAATATGATCTATTTGATTCCTTGAAGGTGTATCAACACTGAAACTGAAACTCTGGCGACTCTTCAAGGTCAAAACGGCCAACTAAAGGATTTTGCACAAGTGGCACAAATTGACATAAAAGAGACCTGTAACATTTTTGTAAAAATCATAACTCTCACCTCGTAACTCATTTTTATCTGAAATTTGAAACATAGAATATTTACAACATTGAATAAGTCCAAACCAAAACTCACTACCTAAATCCTTACGGTTCGCCTAAACCACTTCCACAAAAATTGCTATTGACACACTTTTTCCAAAAAGAGCATTTTTGTGACAGTATTGGAACGCTTGTAATATTCACCTCATTTCTCTATTTTTTTTGAAATTTTGAAAACATGTTCTTGAAGATAACAACGACCTCCAGTTAAAATTTTGCTACATAAATCCTTATGGTTTGTTTGCAGTGCTTCTGACAAAACCTGCACTTTTTTCAGCCTGTACAACCACTTGCCAAATCATCCGCCAAGATACCGAAAACATCACCGATCAATCCAAACAATGTGTTGACATATACAATGCTATTCTAGACTATTTCTTGATATGCTGGCATGTTCCAAAATGATCCATCCTGTCCAACTGTTCCCATGGTGACTTTTGCAACTTTTTGACTATTTTGCTGCTTTGACAACTTTCTGACGATTTTTTCAACTTTTGCAAATTTGCATAAAAAACCTGTAACAACTTCACCCAAACATCAAAAACATCCTCATAAGCATTTTAAATAACTGTACATACTCTGAATAACATCTGAACTCCTGTACACTACATCAATCAATCTATCTGATTGTGTTGACAACAATGACAATACTGTCATTGCACCTTGCTCACCAATCTCCCCCTTTGGAATTGTTGGCAACACACGTGCAATTTCTTGTAATTCTTCTCCCCATTTCACAAAAATACAAAACAACTGCTAAAAAATCCCCCTGAGTCCATGCACAACATTCTCAGGCAAAAATTATTACACTTAGAAAAAATCACAAACATGAGTAAAAAGATAAACAAATACACAAATGCTCTCCTTGAGAATGTGGTCCTGATAGCTAGTCAATTCTTGGGAAGCGTTACCACTCCCAATTTATTATGAAGGTACTCAAATAATTCCTTGGGAAATGGTTTTGTGAAGATATCCTCTACTTGCTCTATTTTTGGAACAAAATCCAACTTAACCTCACCTTTTGCAACTTTCTCCTTCAAAAAGTGATACCGAATAGCAATATGTTTTGTGCGAGAATGCATAACCAGATTCTTTGAGATGTTAATTACACTGGTGTTATCACACTTAACTGAAATTGGCTCACTAAAATTAATACCAAGATCTTTTAGGGTTTTTTTCATCCATAATACCTGCGTACAACACGTTGTCGCTACAATATATTCTGCCTCTGTTGTGGATAACGAGACTGACTCTTGTTTCTTACTGTGCCATGCGACCAACCTGTCTCCAAGATAGAATGCACCTCCACTGGTACTCTTTTTGTCATCTACACATCCTACACAATATGCATATGAATACGCAATAAGGGTGAAGTCCTTACCTTTTGGATACCATAACCCATACTCCATAGTACCCTTGAGGTACCGAAGAATCCTCTTCACTGCTATCACATGAGTCTCCTTGGGACTAGCTTGAAATTGTGCTACCATGCATACTACCTACAAAATATCTGGTCTAGTAGCTATCAAGTATAGTAAGCTCCCAATCATAGATTTGTACATGGTTTGATCAACATGTGGAGATTTTTCATCCTTGCTCAACTTACAACCTGTCGTCATGGGAGTGCTAACTGGCTTAGAATCCTCCATTGTGAAATTTTTTAGCATCTCTTTCACATATTTAATTTGAGAAATAAATATGTCGTTCTCATTTTGATTAACTTGCAACCCGAGGAAATACAAAAGTTCACCAATCATTGACATTTCAAATTCTTTCTACATCTTATTTTCTAAATCTTTACACGACTCATCTTTGTTGCTGCCAAAGATGATATCATCTACGTATACAATAAGAACAATAAGATGGCCATTTTCTATTTTGACATACAAATTACTATCCACCATACCTTTCTTGAACCCTTATTGAGTAAGATAGTTGTCTAGCCTTGCATACCATGCTCGAGGTGCCTGTTTTAAGCCATATAATGATTTATTCAACTTGAAAACCAAGTTGGGATCATCACCAAGTTGGAAACCATGTGGCTGCTCAATATAAACCTCTTCTTCAAGTTTCCCATTCAAAAGTACTGATTTCATGTCCATTTGATAAACTTTGAAATTCTTGTAAACTGCTAAAGCCAGAAACATTCTAATTGCCTCTAGTCTAGCCATAGGTGCAAAGGTTTCCTCAAAGTCAATACCTTCAACTTGTGCATAGCCTTTACATACCAATCTTGCTTTATTCCTGACTACCTGTCCACCTTAATTCAATTTGTTTCGAAAGACCCATTTAGTACCGATTATATTTTTATTTGCAGGTCTTGGTACTAACTCCCAAGTTTTATTTTTCTTGATCTGATCTAATTCTTCATTTATTGCCTTCATCCAACTTTCATCTTTGCTTGCGTCAGAAACATTTTTGGGTTCAATGCTGGATAATAGAGAGTAGTTACTTACTACTCTTCTTCTTGTCTGAATACCAACTGTGGGGTCTCCAATTATTTGCTCTCTAGGATGATATTTCTACCAGCTGCTTGTTTTGAATTTCTTATTTTCTTCCACTTATGAATCACTATTTGAATTATCTGAGTCAATTTTTTGTTTCTTTTCTGTTTCCTTTTCCTCATCTCCTTCAATAACCTCTTCATAAATTGGGTAGTTCTCTTCATAGCTAATTACTCGTTCCCTACCTTAATCAAATTTAACATCGGAACTATCCACAATTTTCCTTAGCCTCTTGTTGTAGCATTTGTAAGATTTTATTTTTGATGAATAGCCAAGAAAAATACCTTCATCCACTCTATCTTCAAACTTACCAAGGTTTTCTTCAGTTCTTTTGATGTAACACTTGTTGCCAAAAAATTTAAAGTATCTTACTGTTGCCTTTTTACCAAACCACAACTCATAAGGAGTATTGCTTTTATGCATACTGAACATGCACCTATTTTGGATGTATACCACAGTATGGACTGCCTCTTTCCAAAATTTTTCGGCTACTTTGCTCTCAGTAAACATAGTCCTTGCCATTTCCTGCACTGTCCTATTCTTATTTCTACCACACCATTCTGCTGAGGTGTTCTGGCTACTTAAAACTGTCTCCTAATACCATATTTTTCATAGTACTCTGTAAAATCCTCTGAAATGAACTCTCCTCCTCTATCTGATCTTAAAAATTTAATCCTTTTTTCTATTTTATTCTCAACTTGGTTTTTGAAAACCTTGAACATCTCAAAAGCTTCTGATTTATGCTTCAAAAATAGTACCCATGTCATCTTGGAATAGTCATCTATACACAACATAAAATATTTGTCACCACTTATGCTTTGCATTCTCATGGGTCCACATAAATCAGTATGTACTAGTTCCAAAGGTTTGCTTGTGTAGGACTCTTTTGTTTTAAATGAGACTTTAGTTTTATTCCCCTTTTGGCATGAAGCACAAATGCTATTTTATGGTTTGCCAATGGTGGGAATATCTCTCACTACCCTTTTTGAGCTAATTTTTACTAGATTGTCAAAACTGATATGACCGAGCCTCTTGTGCCACAACCAATTTTCTTCTTCCTATCCAATCAAGCAAGCTCCTTATAAAGTCTCTGAGAGAGTACAGGTTTCCAGATTTCCTCGATCCAGTTGCTATCAACTTTCCACTGTTTGCTTTTCTAACTGCACAACCCTGCTTCTTAAAAATCACTTCATGACCTCTATCACAAATCTGACTTATGCTCAACAAGTTATGCTTCACACCAACCACAAACAAGACTTATTTTGACTTGATTTTTCCATCATTGATCTTAAATGAGCCTTTGCCAACTATCTTAGCTCCATCATTATTTCCAAATTTTACTGAACCACCTTCATATTGTTGTAACTTCTCAAATTTTTTATTGTCACCTATCATATGACTAGAGCATCCACTATCAAGTATCCATGGTGCAAATTTATTCTATGCTTTAAATGTTGTTTGTACGATCAAGGATTCCTTTTCTTCCTTAGATCGCTCTTTTTCTTTCCACTCTGGTTTGATTATATTTTTGGGCTCTTGTTTTGACTTTTCTTTTTCAGTAACTTGTGCATGTTTTTCAAGAAATTTTCTATTTTGTCTCATTCCATTTGGTTGAAATTTTCTTCCCTGAAATTGATTTGATGCAAATGTACTTCGACAATTTCTTGCAATGTGCCCAAAATTATGACAGTTATAACATTCTACTGCATAATCCATCAAAGGTGAAAAAACATTTCTACTGGTAAAATTCCTTGGTCCTACATTATACTTGCAATATGAAATCTTATGTCCATAACCATTGCATTTAAAATAGTAACCAGAAAAGAGAGGATTGAACCTGGGTGATAGTCTTTTCCATGTTGTCATAGGAGCCATAATCTTCTTCTTCTTTGATGTATGACATTTGTGAATCCATCATTTTCAATTCTACTTTCGTGCCTTGCATTACTACTTTCTTTTGCATGAGTCATTTTTTCTTGATCAACCTGTTTCTTATCTTAATTATTTATGGATTCTTCATTTATGTCCTTTGATCCATTTGATGATTCTCCTTCATCAAAACCCAAACAAAATTTGATGCCTGTAGTCTTTTGGTTATTTATGATCTTATCCAACTTCATAGAACTTTCTTCATGTTTGTGATAACAACTAATTTTATGATTCCTCTCTTCTATCTGCATCCTTAAACCAACAATCTCTTCTTCTAGCTTGCTGTAATAATCTATTTTCATGGTTATTTGCACTTTAAGATCTTTAGATATTTTCTTGGATTCTTCTATCTATACTTTCAAACTGGTTATGATTTCATTTGCATCCTCAAGCTTTCTTGAAGTTTTCTTATTCTTTTTTCTTTCTATCTTCAATTCATCCAGAGCTGCAATTAGTTCCTCTTCCAGATTTACTTCTGCATCAATATCTTTTTCATCACATTGCTGTTCTTTTTCTATTTTTTCTTCTTTGAGTGCCATAAAAAGAGCTTCACCTATTTCCTTTTCATAATCCTCACCGGAGCTATCTTCTGATGAACTAAAATTCTTGGAGATGAAACTTTTCTTCTTGAAGTTGCCTTTTCTAAAATTTGTTTTTTTCTTCCAGTCACTTCTTTCTTGGTGTGATCCTTCATCACTTTTGTTCTTCTCATTAAGTGGACATTTAGCTACAAAATTCCCAATGCCTCCATAGTTGAAACATTTAAATGGTAACTTTCCTCTGTATTTTCCTTTTTCCCCTTTTTAGTTTTTGAACAAAGTCTACTTCCATTTCATCTGATGTCTCTTCTTCCTCATATTCTTGTTTTGCTTTCATATTTTTATGGGCTTTAAAAGCAACTTCTCTATAGGTGGGTTTAGATTTTCCTATTCTCATCTCATATGCAATCAAAGAACCATGCATCTCATCCATACTAAAAGAATTTAGATCTTTAGATTCTTCTATAGCTGAAACTTTAGAATAAAATCTTTGGAAAAGAGATCTTAATACCTTTTTCACAATGACAAAATCTTTGATTTCCTCGCCGAGTCCTCTAATCGCATTAATTACTTCATTAACTCTCAGCATATATGCATCTATGTTCTCATCGTCATTCATATTTAATACTTCGAACTGAGCTCGATGTGTTTGTAACTTGGCCTCCTTGATCTTAACATCTCCTTCATGAATGCTCCTCAATTTGTCCCATATTTCTTTTGTTGTTTTACAACTCATAATCTTTACCAGTTCACTGTCCACTAATCCGCACATGATAGCATTCTTTACTTTTGAGTCATTCTCAAACAATTTCTTATCGGTAGCATCGGTTGTAGAAGTGGTGGGTATTGTGTATCCACTATCTACTGAATCCCAAATGTTGTATCCCAAAGCACAAAGATATGTCTGCATCCTGAGTCTCCAAAATGCATAATTAGTTTCGTAAAAAAATGGTGCTTTATTTGATGAGAAGCCTTCACCACCTGCAATTGTGTCACTTCCAAGATCACCCTATTCGGTTAAGCTTATTCAGGAACCTCACTTTGATACCAATTGTTAGTCTCACAATGACACTGAGAGGGGGGGTGAATCAGTGTAGCTTTTTAAAACTTAAATCTTCAACTCTTAAAGCTAAAACAATGAAAACTTAAAACCAAATAAAGCAAGTATAACAAGAGAACATCACACAACACAAGATGTACCGAGGTTCACCGATTTGGCTACATCCTCAAAATTATTTTTTGGACTCCCATCCAAATCTAGCCTTTGCAAAGCACCAACTTTACAATCAATTTACCAGCACCCACTGGAAGGAGCACCAACCCATGATTTATCTGCACCAACAAAAAGGAGCACCAACCCCTGATTTATCTACACCAACAAAAAGAAGCACCAACCCATGATTTATCTACACCAACATAAAGGAGCACCAACCCCTCTACCAAGCACCCACTTGATTTTGATATTGATAATAAAATGACATATATGAATCTTCTCTTCTCACAAAAAAATTGACCGTTATCTTAGATCGTTTTGTCAAATACTAAACACTTTATGGGTATTGTGTAAAACTCTATCTATGACTTCCTCTCAAAACTTCATCCAAAATTGATTTCGTATGAGAAAGTTATGCCCAAAATACTAAAGTGATGTTTTTCATCTTTTTCCCAAAAACACGGATTTTCACTCTTTATTTTTCTCCACACACTCTTCTCTCTTCACAAAATAAAATCACTCTCTTAAATAAAACACTTCTCACTTAAAATGCACACACTTGCATTCCTTTTCACTTTTCACTTTCTCCAAAGATTTTTTTTTATTTAATGAAACTTCTTAAAATAATATAACTCCCTTTTTTTATATTGAGAAGGCATTTCGTCAAACACCTCACATGCAAAGAATTGACACCTTACTCCTTTTCATACTTTGGAGCCACGTGAAAACTCAAAAAAAAAACAAAATATGATCTATTTGATTCCTTGAAGGTGTAACAACACTGAAACTGAAACTGTGGTGACTCTTCAAGGTCGAAATGGCCAACTAAAGGATTTTGCACAAGTGGCACAAATTGACATAAAAGAGACCTATAACGTTTTTGCAAAAATCATAACTCTCACCTCGTAACTTGGTTTTCTTTGAAATTTGAAACATAGAATATTTGCAACACTGAATATGTCCAAACCAAAAATCACTACCTAAATCCTTACGGTTCACCTATATCACTTCCACAGAAACTGCTACTGACACACTTTTTCCAAAAAGTGCATTTTTGTGACAGTCTTGCAACGCTTGTAAAATTCGTCTCATTTCTTTGTTTTCATTGAAATTTGGAAAACATGTTCTTGAAGATAATGACGACCTCCAGTTCAAATTTTTATACATAAATCATTACAGTTTGTTCGCAGTGCTTCTGAAAAAACTTGCACTTTTTCAACCTGTACAACCACTTGCCAAATCATCCGCCAAGATACCGAAAACATCACCGATCAATCCAAAAACTGTGATGACATGTCCAATGTTGTTCTAGACTATTTACTGATATGCTGGCATGTTTGAAACTGATCCATCCTATCCAACTATGCTCATGGAAACTTTTGCAACTTTTTGACTATTTTGTTGCTTTGACAACTTTCTGATGATTTTTTTAACTTTTGCAAATTTGCACAAACAACCTATAACAACTTCACCAAAACATCAAAAACATTCTCATAAGAATTTAACATCACTATACATACTTTGAATAACCTCTAAACTCCTATCCACTGCATCAATCGATCTATCTGACTATGTTGACAACAATGAAAATACTATCGTTGCACCTTTCTCAACAGTTAGGCCTTCAATCTAAGCAAAATCGGTTGGAACAGCCAAGAGATCTAGAAGGAGGTAGTTAGAGGATGAAATATTCCAAAGGATTCCATCTCAACTATCCTAATAAACCTTCTTGGTCTTGGCTTCTCCATGAAGTCACCCCTAGCCCTAGGGGCATGCTATAATACCCCCCTTTTTCAATAGGGAGGAGAGGACGAAAGAGAGATAATTTGTATAGCAAAGAGCTGGTAAATTATCAAGCAAGCTAATTGGTCAAGAGAGTAGCGAAGCCCTATCAAATTGCATAATGACCTTGTGCATTTGAGAGCCCCTTTGCTATCCATCCAAATACCAATTAGCCATGGATGCCCTAGGTTCCTAGGAGGATCAAGAAACACAAATCTAGGTGAACGAAGGCCCTTCACAATGATTTGACCACCAAATCTATCATAGGATGACAAAGGTGACCCTTGAACATCAATTTAGACAAGGAGGTCAAGCCCATTGCCCTTAATTTTGAGGGCAAACACATCAAAGGTCAAACTAGGACTGTCAACCATGGTTTATAGTGTAGACCACCCCTCACAGCTGTAGTTTGCAACAGGTTAGAGATCACATTACTCAATTTGCCTTTTACCGCATAGATTAGTCATGTTAGTCTTTTCATAGGTTTAATTGCATTTTTAGAGAAACTCTGATCGTAGGAATTAGGCATTTTATGTGTTGTAGTGGGTAGGAGTATATTGGATTTTTTTGATGTTTTATTGCTTCTAATTCAATATTTGTTCAATGCATCATGTTCTTAATCATGTATTGTATGTTGTAGTATAATTCTTGATATTATTAGAATAGCTTAAAACCTTTTTTTATGCTTTCTTGTTTCATTAGTTTAATGGTATTTACATGTATGATTCTTTAAAGGGCATCATCACGAGAGGCTATCAATCTCTATAATTGTGCACTGTTGTTTCTTGTTCATAGGGAGACAGGTGCAAAAAGGAGTCTATATCATAATCCTTCCACATCATGGAGAAGGGGATTAGCTCTACCCCAAGGCAATTTATGAGTAATCACTAGAGCAAAAAGTAAGCGTGCCTACCCTGTTGAGGGCATTGGAAATTGTAAACATATGTATCATCTTTGGAGTGACCCTGAGAGGGCATTTTTGTAACCCGAGATCCTTTGAAATATAAATACAAGAAAAATTTGCATTAGTTGGCTTTATTTGTTAAATTTTTGCATTATTGTGTGGATCTTTGTGTTTTACGATGGTATAGATCAGTACACTAGATAGGTATGCGCTTAACAGTTACATCACTTTCACCGAGCGAAGGGTCATGACATCAAAGTATGTTGGTCCTTCAAGCATATTGTGCAAAACATGATTGAAAAAGGTGAGCTTGTAGTACCAAGTAATCCACTAGCGTTGGACAACTATAACATGGAGATTTACAAAAATCTACTTCCAAACCATGAGGCGCCACACAACAATGTTGGTCATGTCAACTAGGTGCACATCAAACCACCTACCTAGGGGTTCATAGGTATGGTTAATTTTGTTACAAGGCATGGGAGATATGAGTATCTAAATCAACCATGTGCTCCCATAAGAATACAAGCCACATCAAATAAAAAATTGGCACAAAATATTCCAAGCCCACCAATGAGACTAGTGGTGACCATACAAAGCAGGCTAATCCAAAACTTGCAGATAGCTCCTACGAATTTGTCTATATATGAACTAATATAGCAGTCCCATAGGTATATGGAGACTCATGGATATTTTGAGGTCTATCGAAGTACAATATGAGGATGCTCAAGTGTTCACAAATTTTGTGGGACATGTACAATAATGCTAGGAATCGACGATCCAATTTTATGATCACGAAATCAAGATGGTTCCCACCGATACGGTTGACCTGCTATTGCATATTATTGCATGTATCAACCACATGCCATTCAAAATGGTCTTGATCGGCACTAGTTCATTGATCAACATCATAACGACCAAGGCATTGAGTCCCTTGAAGCTGCCTAAATCACACATTGTAACAACTACATTCACATTAAGAGTGTTTAACAATGTGTTATGTTCAACGGTTGGCATGATTATCCTACCTATTCAGGTAGGCCTAAATACCATCCTTATGATGTGTCATGTGATAGAAGGAACCATGCAATATAACATCCTATTGGGTAGACCTTGGATTTAGGAGATGCATTGCATTCCTTTGATATTACATCAATGCATGAAGTACATCAATGAGGGATAGGTTCACGTGGTGTCGTCAGATAGAGAACCATTTAAATTTGTAAACATGGCTGATCTTCCAGGGAGTTTCATACTCCCATAAATGCACTTGGATGTCCAGCCAGCATCACCAGTTAAGCATCTAGAATAAAAACAAAGAGTATATTCTCAACCATCAATATCTGTGTCACACAAATTTGAGCACACTGCTGCTACTTACTTGAAACCAATCGCATCAGCAATGCCTCGAGAAAATAGGAAGTTAAAGGTGAAATTGGGTGAAAAATAGAAGAGACATATGCCCAAACTAGTCATTGAGGAGGTTTCCATCCCTATGAAAGTGGAGGAAACCCAAGATATAGTCAAGGAGGAAACCCAAGATATAGTCAATAGGGTCATCTGCATCTTGGGTGATTTTACATCTCGCCAACATGGGGTTGGGTGAGTATATTGTGCATAATGTAATATTTGGACATATTTTAGAGACTACACAAGATATGGATCGACCACATGCCCATTGCTTTTTGGTTGGATCGGTGGTACCATTGGGAGAGCCACCTAATTAGACTAACTTCATTTACACTGGGCTAGATCAGCTTCTAACACAAATGCCTATGGATGAAGATGGAGACGAACCTTTCATAGTAAATGTTCATTATTTATCCAACTCGGAGTACTCCATGCATATTTTTGAGCTATATCACTAGCATGGGTATGAACTTGGCCTATTTGAACAAGGGCATAGGACTCCTCTCAAGCCATGTTATCATCTAGAAACTGATAGGTTTGGATTTGGATTATAGATACAAGGACAAGGCGACTTGCTCACAGTATCCTTAGATCACTTGTACCTTAGTCTAGGGGATGATGTGGACTTTAACCCATATCATCCTAACCCATCCATCTTCTAGAGGACTCACCCAATGGTATCTATCATCACCATCGAGCCACTTAAAGAAAATCATGAAGAGCTCTTAGAGCGTACTGATATAGAGTGGAACCCTAGAGACAACCTGGGTCATCAAATTCATAATGCAACTAAGGACAGAGGTGTGCAGGGGCATAACCCCATATTTTTAGGTGATATTGAGTCAGGAGATCTATACAACGATGATGGAGAGGAGTCCACCTTTGAGATGAGTGGACCAAGTTATGATGTTGACAAGGAATCTTTGAACAATGATCAATCGAAGGATGAAGCTGAGGTGGCCTATCTAGGGCCTTTGCATATGCATCACCTAGCACCTGCAAAGTTGATACATGCTATTAAAGAGACTCTTCACAAAATTGATCATTTGGGGGAAGAAGCAGGGCCAGATTTATTTGTAATGTCACATTTATGGTAAAATTATTTGATTTTCTAAATAGTGATGATAGCCATCAGGAAGTAAGATTCATGGGACTTCACTTTCTAGAGCATCCCATATGAGTAGGGGTGAATGATGGATTTTGGTTGTCTAACAACGACAAGGAATATGAGTTAGAGAGGGCTACCTTGGTACTCCTTATTTATGTTATCATCATCAACCCATCGACATAGATGAGTTCTATCGTCAGTTATGTGTTGGTCCTCATTTGAGAGCAAGACTATTAAACATGGATTAAATTTATCGGTTGTTTAATCGTCCTCCATCGATCTACATGGAGCTCCTTGAGCTAAATGATCATATTTTGTAATTAGTGCATAGGGAGGATCCAATTGTCCAAAGTTTGCATAGAGAGGACCCATTTGTGCCCCTATCATTAGAGCCATATCTTAGGTATGAGGACTGCATCAATTATGTAGAAGTTTGTCCATGTGGTTTTGGAGACCAATACCATTCCATCAATATGGTCTCCATTGCCTTGACCACTCCACTTTGCAATCTAGTAGATCTGTCTAAACCATTGTATATCAATATAGATGTTATCGATTGGGATCACGTTGACTCGCCTATAGAGCCTAAAGATTTCTTCCCTAACGAAGAAATTTTGCAACCATTTAATTTTGCACTAGGCTGTGCTTACGATGTGTATCATTCTGAGGATACTTCCAACATGGAACTTATGAACCTAGTAGATGACATTCATTTGATTCCTACGCCTCATCAGCTTGAGGAGGGACCGCATATGTCAGTAGAGGAAACCTTCAAGGTGGATATCAGCAACGATCCCACCAATTCAAAGAAGGTTAAATTTAGAGAGAGTCTCACTCCAGATGAGTGGGCCACCTGTTGAGCAAGGGGTTGCAAGAAGTTTGTCATTATTGTCAACACAGGCAGTTAGATCCAATGATGCAGTAGATAGACAGTTCAAAAGCCATTCAAATGCGAGAGAATAGAAATTCGAAGGATAGTTAGATTATGTAAAGTGCAATTCGGGAAAACGAAGTGACCGTTTCAAAAATTCGAAGAAAAAGACAAGTTAGAAAAGGCGATATCGCAACATGTTCTTTGTCGCGATTTCATGACAAGTCAGAGGAGAGAGAAAGAGAAAAATGTCATGATTTCGTGACAAAAATGAGGAGAGAGAAAGCACAGCCGAAAATGTCACGATTTCATGACGAAAATGAGGAGAGAGAAAGCATAGCCGAAAATGTCATGATTTCGCAACGAAAATGACGAGAGAGAAGGCGCAGTCAAAAATGTCATGATTTCATGACAAAAGTGAGGAGAGAGAAAGCGCAAGGCAAACAGTCACAATTTCGCGACATGTTGGAGGCCAAGAAGCTAAGTCGAGAAACTATAGCGATTTCGCTACATGTTGAAATTTCGTAGCCGAAGCAAGGAGAAAGCGTTAAGTTGAAAAGTTGATGTCCCTAGGGTTACAACCGACTATGTCTTAAGAATTGATCTTGATTTTTCTTCTATAAAAGGAGGGTTGTTTTGAGGTTGAGCTAAAAGAAAAAGAGTGCGAATGCGAGCAGAGTGATTGTGCAAGTGAAATTTGTGTCGAGTAGAGTGTGAAGTCACAGTTAGAGTTGAAGCGAAGTGTGCATTTCATGATTTTGTGAATTAAGAGCACGATGTGCAGAGGTGGAGTTATAAGTGCGAAGTGATATCGGCCATACAGTAGAAGTGGATGATAATATGATTGCTGCAGAGAGTGCGAAGAAGTTCACAGAAGTCTCGGACAGTGTGAAGCGTGTTGTGCAGTATAGAAAAACGACGAAGAAATATCATGAGAATTTTATTCTGTAATTTTCTTAATCATTTTTAACTTCCAAGTTGTAGCTTGGCAAAAGGGGTTGGTGCCTCTTTCCAGTGGGTGCTGGTAAATTCAGAGTTGGTGCTCCATTCTATTGGAAACATATAAAGCTAAGGGGTTGGTGCTCCTTCTAGTTGGTGCCAGTAAAATATTTTGTAAAGTTGTAGCTTTGCTTTGACTAGATTTGGATGGTAGTCCAAGTAGTCGTTTTGAGGAGTAGCCACATTGGTGAACCTCATTAATTTGCTGTGTTGTGTGTCATGCTTTCTTGCTGCATTTGATATTTCGTTTATCAGTTTTAAATAGTTGCTAGATTTAAAACTATATATATTAGAATTTTTAAAGATCACACTAATTCACCCCCCTCTCAGTGTCACCGTGATTACAACACCACCCTCATACCTATATTGAGAGAGAGACCAAATATATTTGCTTGGATGTACAAATATATGCCAGGTCTAGATCCAAAATTGGTTACTCATAACCTTTCACTATATCTAACGAAGAATTTGATCAAGAAAAAACTTAAAATATGCATCCAAAAATAGCCTTAATGGTGAAATATGAGCTACAAAAGTTTCTGGACATAGAATTTGTAATCTCCATCGACTATCTAGAAATGGGTGTCCAATATGGTACCCATAGGAAAACCTGATGGAAGAATTTGTATTTGTATGGATTTTAGAGACCTCAATAAGGCAACACCCAAAGATTCATTTTTGTTGCCTAATATCGATGCTCTTGTAGATGCAACTACATGTTATGAAATGCTCTCCTTAATGGATGGTTTTTTTTATTACAATCAAATTCGGATTAAACCCAAATACCAACATAAAACCATGTTTATAATGCCATGGGGAACATTTTGCTATAAAGTTATGTCGTTTGGCATTAAAAATGCTGGTGCAACATATTAGCGGGCCATGACATACATTTTTCATGACTATATGCATAATATTCTATAATATTACATGGATGATTTTTTGGCCAAGTCATTGCTACATGCTAAGCATGCGAAGATCTTAAGAAAGGTCTTCGATCACATAATAGAATATAATGTTAGGTTGAATCCTAAGAAGTATGTATTTGGTATAACTTTTGGTAAGCTATTAGGATTCATCATCTCAAAATGAGGCATTGAAGTTGACCCAATGAAGGTCAAGGCCATCTTAGAGATGTGTTCTACCTCCAATATTAAAGAGTTAAGGAGCCTTTAGGGTAAATTAGCATCAATAAAGCGATTCATCATGTATTTATTAGATAAATGTTGACCCATGAATCGACTACTACATAAGGGGGTCCCATTCAATTGGGATAAGGACTATCAAGCAACTTTCATTGAAATAAAGCAATACCTGGTGATGTCACTAGTACTATCTCCACCAAGGCTAGATGTGCCTTTTATGCTATATATATCGGTTACTAACTTTACATCAGGTACCATGTTAGCCCAAAAGAATGTGTAAGGCAAGGAATAAACCATATATTATATTAGTTTAACCTTAGTGAGTTATGAGCTAGGGTATGCATATGTAGAGAAACTATGTTTAGCAATAGTGTTAACTACAAATAAATTACGACACTATATGCTAAGTCATACAACATATGTTATATCAAAATAAAATCCTTTGTAGTACATGATGAGTAAGATGTATCATAATACATGTACTACAAAGTGGATCATGCTATTGATAGAATTCGATCTGGAATTCATAAGCCAAAAGTCCATTAAGGGACAAGTCATAGTTGATCAATTAGTTGAGGCACCACTATCAAATAGTAGACCTCTAACCATAGAGCTTCCGGATGATGTAGTATTTGTCGTATCCGAAGCTCCCGAACCCAAAGAACCAGAGAAAAATGTTGATATGACTTCATTCTTTGATGATTCGAAGTGCGATCAAGGAGGTGGTGCAGGAATAGTGTTCTTCACGCTGCAAGGAGCTCCAATGCCCTTGCCATTTAAATTATGTTTTCTATGCACCAACAACAACGTTGAATACAAAGCCCTATTGCTGGGCCTCCACACTTCCATCACCATGAATATTAAAATATTAAACATCTTTGGCAACTCCTTTCTCATAGTAAATCAAGTTAAGGGGCTCTTTTAGTGTTGATGTCCAATACTAAAAGCCTACAAAGATCTTGTGATTACATATTTAGCTAAATTGGAATGGTATGACATCAAGGCAATCCCTCATTCATCAAACAAGTTTGTAGACACTATGGTATCTTTGGGATCCTTAATCCCTCATAATACTTCTATTTATTTAACTACCATTCATGTTAAAATGCTCTCGCATTCTACAACAGAGTGAGAAGCCTTTGATAATAAAATTTTAGTAAACATGATTAGTGTAGAACCAAAATTTTAATGGTTCTATAGAGTTGAAGAATTTTTGAAGAAGGCACACTAGGGGTCATTAACCTCCTAGAATATGAAGGGGAGTGGTACTACCATTCACCATAGGATTGTTTCCTAGTATGCATTTGTAAAACTAAATACGCAGGGGGATCAAGTCATCTTAGCAGCCGAAGCTGAGGCTTATCAAAATGGATGTCACAAATTCAAGACTTCCTAAAACTTAGTATAATCCCAAAGGGATTTTTGAATGCTATAAAATGCACATTTAAATAGAAAGTGAATAAATATGTATTAATAGGAGACATATTATACCATCGAGGTTACTATGGAGTTCCCTTTTATTGTCTAGATCCCCAAGAGTCATCTTGGGCAATTTCATAAGCTCATGATAGTACATGCGATGGCCATTTCAACGACATGCCCATTGTCAAGTGCATCCTTCGAATGGGCTAATATTGGACCACTATGGAGAAGTATTACAATGTGTATGTCAAGAAATGCATCAAATGCTAGCATCATGCTAATCTCATGCACCTGCCATTGCAGGCCTTATAGCCCATCCAACCGACATGGCAATTTTCTCAATGGGGATTAGATCTTATAGGCAAGATATCTCCTCCGTCATCGGGCTGACATACATTTATTATCATGGCTACTAAGCATTTCAAAAATTGGATGGAAGAAATACCCTTAACAATGACCACTAGAGCTCGTATAACATAGTTTATACTAGAGCATATTATAAATCATTTTGGGATTCCATCCAAAATAATATCAAATAATGGAACGCCATTCAAGAACAAAAATGTGAGAGATTTAACATCTAAATATAGAATCAAACATAGTTTTATGACTCCATACTATCCACAAGAAAATGGGTAGGCTAAAGCTTCAAATAAGACAATGGTGGCCATCTTGAAAAATACGGTCCAAGAAAACCACAAAGACTGGCATATCCATCTACCCCTTGTATTATGGGCTTATAGGACTAGTATTCGGATGCCCACTGGGGCAACACCATTTTCACTACTATATGGCACTGAGACCATTATGCCCTTGGAATTGGAAATTCCAATGTTGCACATCACATTGAAAGAGTTCATTGATGACAAAACCATGCGACAAGATCGATTGGATCAACTGATGTTGCTTGATGAACATCGCGTGAATGCCCTAGAACATATCCGTTTTTATCAAGAGTGACTAAAATTAGCTTACAATATCAAATTATAGTAGAGATACTTTGAGGTTGGGGATATTGTCTTGAAATAGAACCAACAAAACTCTAATTTACCGCCAGATATGTAAGAAAAATTTGTTGCTAATTGGCTAGGACCTTATATCATATTTGAAAATATTTGTCTAGGTACCTATCACCTAATGTCGCTAGGGGGTGTTGAAGAGCTTGAACCTCTCAACATAATCCATATTAAGGTGTTATATGCTTGAGAGTGTAGGAAAATGCTCCAATGGTTCCTAAAACCGCTTTGTCATGTCAGTAAAAGGCTCTGAGAGTTTTCCTAAAATTACTTGTTCAATCCCAAAGGCTTCGAGGGTTGTTAAACATCGCTTTGTCATCCTAAAAATATCCAAGCTCTTTTATGAGTAGTTTGGTTAATCAAAATATTCAAAGGCATCTGTAAGCCCTTTAGTCAAATCCCAAAGGCTTTGAGGGTTGTTAAACACCGCTTGGTAATCCTAAAAATATCCAAGCTCTTTTATAAGTATTTTAGTCAATCAAAAGCTCCAAAGACATCTATAAGCCCTTTGGTCAAATCCCAAAGGCTCCGAGGGTTGTTAAAAACCACTCGGTCATCCTAAAAATCTCCAAGCTCTTTTATTAATAGTTTGGTCAATCAAAAGCTCCAAAGGCATCTATAAGCCCTTTGGTCAAATCTCAAAGGCCCCAAGGGTTGCTAAACACCGCTCGGTCATCCTAAAAGGCTCTAAGCTCATCTATGAGTAGTTTGGTCAACCAAAAGGTACAAAGAGTTTTTGAAAAACTACTTGGTCAACCTACAAGCTCCAAGGATTCTTAAAGATCACTTAGTCATCCCAAAAAGTCCCAAAGGTGTCCATAATCTCTTTGGTCAATCCCAAAAGCTCCAAGGGTTCCTAAGAATTGCTTGGTCAATTTAAAGGTTCCAAAGGCATGTACTCACCGTTTGGTCAAATATAAGGGCTCAAAAACTCATAAAAATTATAAAATCAACAAAATCAAAAAAAAATGGTAAAGCATAAAATTCAAAAATGTTTGCATTTGCATTATGCATTTTCATTCACACATGCATTCACTTCATTACATTGCAAATAAGCATTCATCATCCGTTGCATTCTGTAGTAGAAGGAATTGTGTTTGTCAATATTACAAATGACACCATGTTTGTGTTTTAATGATGCGCCTCTACATTTATCATAATCCATCATTCATGTGAGTAATTGTGTTTTTCAACACAACCCATAATGTTGCTATGAAGAATATACTTAGGTTTTCTGGTCACTCAACCATACCTAGAGGTCTTATCAAGAGTTTATAGAAAGCTTACTTTGCTTTTGTAGCTAAGGTCCAATTAGTATAGCCCTTACCATATCATAATCCTATCACTAATCAACAAATTAAACAATCCTAATAAGTATTAGGGGAAGATGAAAGCCACAAAGCAGGACCGGGTGTCCTGAAGTGAAAAGAGTTATTCTTTCTTATCCACCTTTGTGAACGGTATGGTAAATTTTGGAAGTTGGAAAAAGGACAAGTATATTTCCTACTCAGAATCCCTTGCTTACAATAAAAAGCAATATCCTAGAGTAATATCCCACATCAATCCCAAATATTGATACCCTAGATCGATATCATAGATTGACATCCCAGATTGATATCCTATTTTGATATCATAGATCGATACACTCAATAGATATTGCAAAAACAATTTCCCCCCAAAGTAAAATCCCCAAAGGAAAGTTTCTAAAGATCAAATGTAAATTATAGAAAGTTAAGATCAAATGAAGATCAAAAATAAAAGTTCACATCAAGATCAAATGAAGATCAGAAATCAAAGTTTACATCAATATCAAATGAAGATCAGAAAGAAATTTCAAATGAAGATCAAATGAAGATCCAAAGAAATTCAAAAGCCAAAATGAAATTGACTTCCTTGCTTCACTACATATGAGCAAGTATCTCAAAAAAATGAAAAATAAAAAAGAGGGAGCAAGCTTGAATCCTGATAATTCCCATCACTATTGTACCTTACGCATGATGATATGTCTGATGCATTAGCACCTCACTTATGAAAAAGAAAAATATTTGAATGTGGAAGAGCTAGCTTCAGGTGTCCTGTATCACCTAGTGGTCTAGTCCAACTAAAATCTAAACCTAAGATTGGATAAACACTTGCGGATCCCCTATCTTAGCAATGGGCTAAAAGAATCCTACCTGACATCGGGGTATGCTTGTGCCTTATCTTAAAATATTCATGTGCACACATAGGGATAATGAATAGTTAGGGCATATCCTAGTGAAATCCTTATATCTTAGAAGTCTAGTGTGGTTAGTATACAACTTTTGATAAGTCAACTAGGGTGTTTGAGTTTCATGGAAAACCTCAAAAATATCTCTAATAGCAACAAATGTCAAATATCACAAACCATAAAAAGTAAATATCATTTGCAAATCATCAAATTGTAAAGTATCCAATAAGCGATACATCATTAACAATAAGCACAATCAAGATATAGGATAGATACTAGATGGATATCAAAAATGATATTTATACAACCACTGACTATATTGTGCATATCATTCAAAGTGCAAAAAGAAAATAGAATGACATATTGCATCATTCACATCATAACACTGCATATCATTACATTTCATATATGGGTGATTAATTTATTAAATTTTTATTATGAGAATTTCCAATTACATTCATGATTTTTACACATTTTGTGGTGTCGTACATTATATTGTTAAACACATATTGCATCCATTCCTTATTTTTTAAGTTATTAAAGCATATAGGTTCATTTACATCAGATTACCATCATGTAAATAAAGAATTACATACATTAATGCATACAATAAAGCAATATCAAATATGTGTTAAAGAGAAAGCATCACATCCATATCAATCCATCATAAATAGCACATCTAAACATCTAGATCACTACATATCATCATCAACATAAATAAAATAGCTATCTAGTGCATGTCATCCATACATCACATCATATAACATCAAATTAACATAAGAATTGCATCCATGTGCATCACATAAACATAAAATCAAAAATAAATGAGTACACATAATGAGCCAAAATGATCAAATCTCATATATATATATATATATATATGTGTGTGTGTGTGTGTGTGTGTGTGTGTCCAAAATGAGTACATAAAGTATATCAAAAATGCTCGCAGGCTACATCCGTGTAGGTCCTTGACCTTACACACAAAAATAGTACATCAAAATAGCAACCCATGTATATGCTATGGATGTTTTGCACCCCCAGTCGGAGAGTCACCAATATCACCTTTGTCATCCCTGTGCCTCCTGTGAGAGCTAGCACCATGTGTACTAGAGGACCTATGTGTCCTCTTATTCTTGTGAGTCTTGTGACTCGAGCTCATGGATGACTACCATGTAGTCCTGGATCTGGTCCATTGGGACCCTAAAGCATGTGGATCCTCTAGAACCTACCCACCTATTAGTCTAATCCATCCCTCCAACTGAGAGCTACCATCACATCACATAAATCATTCCCCTATTGTATGATGGAAGTAAGCTTCCTAATCTCAGCCATAAGATCATGGCCTCTTAGTAGTCTTAGTACTGGTGCTAAAGGTGGTGCCATGACAACACGAGAAGATGATGGGTCACCTATCTGAGCTTGAGACTGAACCAAGTCCCTCTCTGCTATAGGCACCACCCATTGTGCCTCTATCAGTTCAAGTGCTTTGGTAAGCTCTTGAACTCGCCCCTCTACTATTGTAGCCTGGTCTATCATAGTTTTGGCCTACCCTTGGGCCTCCTAAAGCTACCTCTCCTTGTTAGATAACTTCACCTCTAACATGGTGATAGATGTGTCTTGCTATAAATTCTAAGACTGTAGCCACCCAACCTAGCCTCTACTTGAGCTAGTAGCTATCCTACCTCACTATTTGGAGGTACCTCACCCTCATCTAGGCCCTCATACTCAGCCTCCACTAGTGGTGCATCATTTGCATCCCATTTTCCCTCAGTTCATGGGTGCACATTGTGCCCCCATGAATCATTCATTGTTGCCTCATCAACTTGATCAAGAGGTCCGGATCTCTACCACCAAAATAAGGACCACCAAGTATCATACACTAGGGTGGTCCCAGTAATAGCAACTCCAGACTCCTAGAAATCATCTACAACATTGTATAGAGTTGTAGGTAGAACCCATTATAGATTGGTCTCTATAAATAGCCGCCTATAGATAATAGGCAACTCTAGAATGTCTTGTACCATGTCAAATTGTCGTAGGACTCACGAGTAGAACTAGTACTCATAGATATCAACCTTGTGCCTGAGTAACCATCTATCCCATTGAGCCTAACATAGTCACTCACAATCCTCCATCCATGCAAGGCAATCCATGTATGGATGCCACTAAGTGTCCCTAGGGCTTAGTGCTACAAATTAACTGATGTAATGATAAATGTCCCCTACATAGGACCTGGTCTGGAACCCCTCCTCATAACAGGGCCAACATGTAGCGTAGTACTATAGATCATCATCAATAGAAGTAATATCTAGGGGTAAATCTATAATTTGCTCGATCTGGATGTGTTGCCAACCCTAGATCTATAGGAGTAGACTACAACTAATGCCTACTCGGCTCCTACTAGTAATCTAAAATAGCTCCTGGTAGAGTTGGCATAGTAATGTGCTCCCCCAGGCTAGGAGCAATGGTTGTCATACGAAGCTTCGGATGACCCTCCTAACATAGACCAAAATTTTCTAGGGGATCCTCACACCTAAAGAGTCTGGAAGGATAATATGAATGATCATGTGCATAAAAACTATCTCTCAGACACATAATACCTACTCATCGTACCAATATCCGATGTGAACACCTCCATGATCAATATTTCACTCGGACTTTGGGGCTTTGATCACTAAAGATCTCATAAAAAATAGCTCCCCTACTCTGAAAGGTAGAGGAAGTGATGGCCTTCCCATAAATAGGGATCCTAAATATCCTATAGATGTCCTCAAGAGTGATGGTCATTTCACCTATCGATAGGTGAAATGTTTTGGTCTAGACATTCCAGCTTTGGGCCAATGCAGTCATATAAGATTGATCTACCCTGATAGTGGGTAGATCTAAAACATAGCTAAAACCTATGGCTCTAAACCACTCCCTCTCCCTATCATTCAGTAGTGGATGAAGAGTGTTAAGGAGCTCTAGCTCCCTCACTCTAGAGGTTAGTCTCTACAAAGAGATATAGTATAAGGAAAAATCTAACTAAAGGCTAATTAAATAGCTAAAAATGACCTAAAAAGAGATAGATCAAGCAAAAAATAACTAACAATGCAAAATTATGCTAAGAATGATAAAAAATTTAAATAATACATCTCATAGGTGCAATAAAATGGCATCAACTGCAAAGAAAGTCATAAAAAAGTTGAAAATTTTGAAAAGATTTTACAAGAAAGGGAACCATGGGTCAAACCCACAGTCCGCCTAATGGTAAAATTTTTGACCTTTGTAATTCAAACCTAACTACAGATGATACCTACGATCCCAAATCGGTCAAAGGGGAACCATAGCTGGTAGCTGCGGTCTAGGAACACGACTCATTTCAGGTCTTTTCCTAGCCAAAAAACAAAAAAAATAATAATAATATAATAAAAAAATTAATCTAAGCTAGCCTAACCTAGGGTGTGGTTCATTGCCAATAATTTAGTGTGATTAATTAACCAATTAATAAATTTGTTTTGTTATATTGGTAATGAATGCGAGGACTTGGTTTCGAATTACCTTGCCCACATTGAGGCCTTGACTAGAAGAAGTTTGTCCATGGTCTACCATTATTATGTGTGAAAGGTAATAGGGTTTCAGTTGCATTAAGTTTAAACTCTCACACCTCTCAGAGCTCTTCAAATTTTAGTCACTATCAAGGAATAATGAGGAATTTTGAAAATGATATATTTTTAAACCTTTTCCTATTTTTGTTAGACCGTAGCTGACACCTGTGGTCCTAGGATTAGGGTTTTCTGCTCGCAGGTCAGACCTGCGGTTCCCAAAATTTGAAAATTCCAATCGTAGACTACAACTATGGTTTGCAAATAGTATAAAAAATAGCAAAAGCCCACCATGGGAGGATCTTAAATGATAAATCATATTTTCATAATGGATCAAATTTCAATAAAAGCAATCAATTTGCAAATTTGGTGATTTTTAAGCACCAATATTAATCACAAATTAAAAAAAACAAAAAAATCAAATAATCAAAAGCCAAATGCACCTCGTATTCAATTATTTACTCTATGCACTTGGTGGTTGTAGCGACTTGTGATCCATGCAATCTAGTGAGATGATTAAATAACCATAAGGACATTTGGGGCAAAATTGTCATCGTTGGTTTGATATGCTTCTTTTCAATCCTAAAGAAGGTCTTTGAGGCTGGACTGCTCCATGGGAATGAGGTGTTTCATGTCATTTCTTCTATGACATTATTTTTATAAAATCATCAATAAATTTATTCAACACAAAACTAATTAAGTGAACTAGAAATGTGCAATATATTTTTAACAGTTGGAATCATAAACTGAACTAGGCATAGCCAAGTAATTAAGTGCTCAATTCTAAGTTTGTTCATATCATTCATTGTGGTCAAGCAAACTCATCGCTTCATACATTGTCATTACCCTCATTGAGTCATCGCTGGAGGGGGTAGTCATAATATCAAATCATAATCAAATTCAGCATAAGATCCCAAAGATTGTAGATCCCTTATTCTTTTAAAAATTATGTTTGTCCTTACGAATCATTGTCAACAACTATCATAAGCTTACCCCTTTTCTTGGGGTAATTAGCAAATATGATACATTAGTTTGTAACTATCATCATTTTGTTTATATAGGCCTAACTCCTATTGTAGCACTAAACTAAGAAAACTTTAAAAAAATCTTCAAACCAATTGGAAGAATGTTTCCAGATCTCTTCATGGCAACTACTCATATGGAGAAGCTACAAGAACATATGAAGGGGTGCTTAGGATAGACTTGGAGATTAGAGCAATGGTTCTAACCACTCAATTTGGTCTCCTTGGTCTATTCAATCTGAATCACAACTAAGACCTATAGTCTACAATTTTAACCATAGTTGAGACCTACGGTTTATAGTCGTTGGCCAATTGACCTTCATTTGATCCAAATCGGTTTGAACGACCATTTGATCTAGAAGAAGGTGGTTAAAGGATAGAATCTTCCAATCCAACTATCCTAACCACCCCTTATTGTTCTTGGCTTCTCCATGAAGCCACCCCTAGCCCTTGGGTAGTCCTATAAGTATACCTCATAAATAGGGTAAAAATATCAACGGAGTATGGGATATTAGAGCAGTGAAGCCCTATCAAATTGTACACTCACCTAAGAGTATTGAGAGATTTTTTGCCAATTCCTTTTCTAATTCATCAAGCATCATGTCAAATTATTCCATGGATGCCCTAAGGAGCTAGAATGCCAAGAAACATCAATTTGGGAAAACGGAGGCCCTATCGAGAAATTCAACCACCAAATATATCATAGGACACTAAGGCAACCCTTGATCATCAATTTGACAAGGAGGATCAACCCCATACCCTTTATTTGGAGAGAAAAACTACTTGGTTGCTCACCATGGCTTTTAGTCATGGTTTATAGTGCAGATTGCTCATTAGAGCTATGGTTTACAATAGGTGATAGATCTCCTTACTGTTTCTTTTCCAGTATGATTAGTTAGGTTATATTAATTATTTTAATGGATTAATTCATGTTTAGAGACAATCTAACCGATATATTTAGGGTTTAATCAATCTTTTTTTCATCATAGCAAGTAGGACATTAATGACATTTTTTCATGCTAACATGCTTAATTTCATGCAATTGATCCATTAGATAGATAGTTGTGCTTCTTGCTTTCATGTTTCTAACAATATTTATGAATATTGCACAAGTTTAATATGTTTTATCCATATTCTTGATTTCATAGTTGTTATGATATCTTTACGCATATTTTCCTCAAAGGGCCTCATCATGAGAGGTTGCCTATTTGTATAATGCTTTTGTGTTGTTTCTTGACCGTAGGAAAGCAGGTTCAAAGGAGACTCAATCATTCAATTCCTTCCTCAACATGAAGAAGAGGTCTAACTCCACCCTAGAGCAGTTTGTGACTATTTGGGAGAGCATTAATAGTGTGCCTACCTCATTGGGGGCTTTGGAATTGTATCAATTGTATCAATATTTTGGGTGACCCTAATAAGGGTATGATTGTAACTGAGATCCATTTTCAATATTAATAAAAGAAATATCCATTTCAGTGTTATATGCAATCTTGTTTGTCATTTTGTGCTTTTATGTTGGTTTCAATTGATGCATGAGATAGGTGCACGCTTTTTGGGATAGGTCACCATGAGCACAATGTTCTTGAGTGCTTTGAATATTTATGAAATGTGATCTTCTAGGGCGAATAAGAGCCTAAGGTATCATTCTAAGACCTAAATTAATTGTTAGCTATCATGGATTATGCTCATGAGATTTTAATTTTGTTAAAGGTACATGAAGCCATGTATATCTCTCTTTTGCTTTCTCTTCCTTTATCCATATTTTCTTCCCCTTTGAACCCTATATATCTATATATATTTCTACCATTACTGGTATGTTTACCTCCAAAATCACTTCCCTTATCATCTATGACTTAGTAACAACTGTCTTCTCCATATATTGTTACTCCCACTTTGTGTTACAAAGTTTTCATTTTCATTTAATACTAATTGTTCTTTTTTAGAATATTTCCTCCACCCTATTCTATGGATATTCCCATATTTTGTAGGAAAATGGGATGGATTTGTAGTAGGAATACTATATTCTACATGTTCTAAAGACCCCTATTATAGCTATAGAATCCATGTTTCCCTCTAACATCCCCATTATTCTACTTCAATTCTCATTTCTAAAATTATTTTATTTCAATTAGGTTACTCAATACATAGGACTTACTATGTTCTCTATTTTTGCAAATAAAACAATTCCTAGAAGTAACCAATAATGTAGGTGAATTTCACCACCTAAATCTTCAATCTTTGTAAATAACCTACTTGTTGGTCCACTCTCCAATTTTCTTCTTGACTTTGTCCAACAACCAATTCCAATATTTATTTTTTTGCCTTTGAATATTTATGGGAATACCTAAATAAGTGATTGGAATAGAGGTCTTCTTATATCTTAATTTATCCAAGACCATGGATTCATGTCTAGCAGAGCAGTGAAAGAAAATAACTTTAGATTTGTCTTCATTGATCAACTACCCAATAGCCTTAGAAAAATAGCTAATGATCTGCTTAATATTAGAAGCTTCCTTAACTGTAGCTTTACCTAAAAGAGTAGAGTCATCCACAAATTGAAGATGAGAGATAGGTCTAGCTCCATGAGCAATGGTAACTCCCTCAAGGGTTTTGTTTTCCCTCTTTTTGGTTATAGTCCTACCCAAGCATTCAACAAGAATTATGAATAAATAAGGGGATAGCGGGTCACCTTGCCTAATACCTCTAGAAGCTAGGAAATACTGAGAAGGCCTACCATTGATAAGAAATAAATAGGAAACTGAAGAGATACAGCCCATAATCCAATCCATCCAATCCTTAGAAAAACCAAATTGCCTCAAAAATTTGATAAGGAAGTGCCAATCCACTCTATCATAAGCTTTGGATAAGTCTAACCGAATGAACATAGAAGGAGAATTTTGTATATCCATGGAATGGATGGCTTCCTGAGAAAGAACTATCTCATCTACTATTTGATATCCTTCCACATATCCCCCTTTGCTTTGGGGAAATAATATTATGCAAAAGAGGCTTCAACCTTTTTGCCATGATTTTAGTAATGATTTTGAGAAGAACATTACATAAAGTAATAGGTCTAAAAGCTGAGATATGATCAACCTCTTGAGATTTTGGAACAAGAGTAATATAATTTTTATTGATAACCTTCAAAATTTCTTTGGCTTTCCTGGCTTCTTCCACCACCTCTAATAAATCAACATGAAGGATATCCCAGAACTCTTGGTAGAACTCAATAGGAAAACCATCAGGACCTGGGGTCTTCCCTTTTTGAATTTTAAAAACTACTTGTTGAAGCTCATTGATAGTAACAGGAGAAGTCAAAAAAGAGTTCTCCTCAGAAGTGAGAAGAGAAGGGATTGGTTGAAGAAAATTTTGTTGTGAAGCTGAGTCAAGAGGAGTAGTAGCAAAAATATTGGAAAAATAATCAACAATAATAGAGTTCATGCCATCCCAAGTATAAACAACATCTCCAGAATCTGATTTTAAGGAAGAAATAAAGTTGTAAGATCTTCGAGCTAGAAGAGATTTGTGGAAGAAATTTGTGTTTCGATCTCCTTCTTTGAGCCATTGAATTCTAGATTTTTGCTTCCATAAGATTTCTTCTCTTTTTTCCCATTCCTCTAACTGAGTTGTGAGTTTAATTTCATCTGCACTTCTCTTCTTTGTGAGGCCATCTAAACAAATTTTCTTATTCAAATTTTCAATATGAGCAATAACTTCATGTTTTTTTTATGAACATCCCCAAACTCTTTCCAGTTCCAAGTCTTGATTTTGGATTTAATGTATTGTAGTCTTTTGGCAAAATAGAACATCTTAGTCCCATGCCTAGGTTTACCTTCCTTCCACCATTGTTGCACACGAGGTCTGAAGGAAATGTCTCTAAGCCACATTAATTGAAAATGAAAAGGAGAGAAACTCACATTGGTTTTCCACATTTCCACCATGACTGGCCAATGATCCGAACCAACATTATTAAGAGTCTTCAATTTAGGAATGTGACCATGGATTAAGAAATTTTTAGAGAGCAAAAACCTATCCAATCTCTCCATTATACAAGCCAAGCCTTGCCTTCTATTAGACCAAGTCATAAGGCCATTATCTAGTTGGATATCCACAAGATGGAGGTTTGCAATATATTCACTCATGAGGTCAATGCTTTTATCTAAATTTCTATTTCCCCCCCTTTTCTCATCCAGAGAGAGGATGGTATTGAAATATCCTCCGATCAAGATCCAAGCTTTAGGAAAATGAGAGATAATATAAGTAATATCCTTCCACTGTCTTCTTTTTCCCTCCAAAAAAGTCGGGGCATAAACAATAATGCAGAGCATAATCTGGTTGGAATGTCTACTTTGAATAGCTATAGCCAACAAACCCCAACTACCAACCATATGGTGAATAACTACCTCTTTTGGGTCCCAAACACAATCAATGCCACCCAAAGTTCCTTGGGAACTGAGGGAAACCACTTTTCCAAATGGCCAAATTTTACTGGCAATTAAGTCCATATCCTCCATTGACATCTTTGTTTCTTGAAGGAAAACAAGATGTGGATGATTTATCTGAATCATTCTTCTAATTTCATTTTGTTTTGAAAGACTCCCTTTGAGTCCTCTAATATTCCAAGTGATGATCTTCATTAATACTAGGGCTAAAAAAGTTGGGAAGGGCATTAATCTTACCTTCCTCTACAAGCTTTTCACTTTCTTTTACCATATGATATTGATTGGTCTTGCGACCTACTTTTTGATTAGAATCCATCTTCAATTATTTTTCCCTGTTTCTTGACTTATTCCAATTGAATCTGAGAAGGCTTCTAACCTTGAAGAATGCTCATACACAGCCAAAATTTTTCTAGATAGTTCAATGGAGTCTATATTGGGAATTACATTATTTGAAGTTTTGACATTTGAAATATTGTTTTTCTTGTGTAAATTTTCTCCTTTTTCTTATGTTGAAAACCTTTGATTTGTTGGTTTGTCTCTGAGTTCTTCCCTTCATATTTAAATTATGTTTCTAAGATTTTAGTTTCCATTATTTCCTCTTCCTCACTTGGGACATCATTTGTGGAAAGGATTTCAAACATATTAGCAAATGACTTTGATTGATCCTTCATAACTGGTTTTTTCTGAGTGTTCTTCTTCTTAGGTATTTGGAAACCTGCTGAGTTTATATATTTTTTCTTTTGATTAGGAATTTTATTTGGGCAAGCACTGGCCAAATGACCATATTCATGGCAAATTCTACAACGAAAAGGAATGTTCTCATAGTCCACTACTTGCTCCCAAGTGTCTTCCCCAAATTGTAATGTGATATTTTTAGGTAGGGGTTTGTCAAAATCCATTAAAACACAAATCCGAGCATAAATAATATGTTTAAAATTTTGAGTACAATCAGCAGTCATCATAAAAGTTCCTAAAGAGTTTCCAATTGAAGAAAAAATAGTAGGATTCCAAAATTCAATAGGGAGGCCAAAGAGTCTAACCCACACGGGAGCTATAGAAGGCATCTCTTCTTCGGATTTAAATTTAGTATGCTAGGGCTTCATGAAAAGCCTTGCCCTTCCAAAAAACCAAGGACCCCCTTAAAAAAATTTCTCTCTATCTTCATTATTAGAAAATAAAACAAGAAAATAACCATTTGGATAAATAGAAATTTGTAACTCACCTTTAGTTTTCCAGCTTTTTGCAGCCCAAGCTTTGAAAGTAGATAGACTCGAATGAAAACCCATGAACCAACAAATTAGTCCTCTTTTTTCCAAATCTTCAATTCCAGTCTGAATGTTATCCATATCAAGTTTAACAATAAGAGTTCCATCAAGCTACTTTAAGACATCCTGACTCTATTTTCCTGGGATCAATCTTAGGCATTCTTAGAGGTTTATGGGAAGCCCTAATATTGATATTAGCATTGGGTTGAGGTTGTCCACCATGAAGGGCATCCCTAAAATTCATTTTTGGGACTAAGTCTTCAAAATTCTTACCCTTGATAGGGGTTTTTACAATAGAATTATTTTTTGGGTGCACCTTAGCACCAGATTCACTTGAGATATGAGACATTTTTTGATCAACTTCTTGAAACTTGTTTTGTGATCTCTTTAATCCTTGCCCTAGACATCGTGGAAAGGTATGATTTTCACTTTTATTTTGTGCAGCAAATTGGAAGCCATTGTCACTCAAGTTCATAGTATGATCTATTGAAAGAAAAATTTCTAACCCATATTGTATCCCCTGCAACATTTCCTACTAAAATATTGAGCCTAAACCACAAAAATATTTGCCGCTAGGGCCCAAAGGCCCTAAAAACCAACCTTTGGAGCTACTTGCACTCAACCCAGATGAAACCCTCGCATCGTCGCTTGCCAAATATATTTTTCACACATAGGGATGCGCTAGGATCTATGTTGCTCCAAATGATATGAAAATTGGTGGAGACATTCTAGGGTTTTTTAGGCATCTGCCCTCAAAATTTCAGCTCAATTTGAGTTCGGATGAGTGAGATATGGCTGAAACAAGTTTGACATTTTAGGCAGGACACGTCTCACCTATTTCCACTCCGAAATAAAACTCTCAAATTATTTTTAATTAATCAATGTGTTAGTTGACCTATATCTCTCTTTTTCTTTATCTTCCTTTATCTATATTTTCTTCCCCTTTGCACCCTATATATCTATATATATTTCTACCATTACTGGTATGTTTACCTCCGAAATCACTTCCCTTATCCCCTATGACTCAGTAATAACTGCCTTCTCCATATATTTTTACTCCCACTTTGTGTTACATAGTTTTCATTTTCATTTAATACTAATTGCTCTTTGTTAGAATATTTCCTCCACCATATTCTATGGATATTCCCATATTTTGTAGGAAAATGGGATGGATTTGTAGTAGGAATACTATATTCTACATGTTCTAAAGACCCCTATTATAGCTATAGAATCCATGTTTCCCTCTAACATCCCCATTATTCTACTTCAATTCTCATTTCTAAAATTATTTTATTTCAATTAGTTTACTCAATACATAGGACTTACTATGTTCTCTATTTTTGCAAAGAAAACAATTCCTAGAAGTAACCAATAATGTAGGTGAATTTCACCACCTAAATCTTCAATCTTTGTAAATAAGCTATATTATGACTTTTTTTTAACTTTATCATAATTTTATAATGTCATTAGTACAAAAATTGCACTTAAAGCATATTTTGAGCACAAATTGAGCTATCAGATAGGCTCCTAATGAAGATGCATCTATAGAGATAAGCTACATAGTAGTATGGAATTAAATCACGAAGCATATATGTTATCAAAAGAAGGTCAACAAGTCTCGGAAGGTTTCTTGTAAATGGAATAGAATAAGGATGAAGTTACTTCTTTCATCCACATATCATATCCCTAGTTTCTATGCTAGCTCTAGGTTCTTTACTATGGTCCTATTTCATTTGATAAGAACTTTATGTCAGTTTCTAACTATTTCTTTTCTATTCTGCTGATTTATTTTTTCACTAATTTCTATCTAGGTTTTTTTCATGGATGTTTTTTGGATGATTAAGTATTGATATATAAGGATATTTATCCTTAATATCCCCATGCTATTTTTAAGATGGAATTTTTTCCTCGTTGATCTTCTTAGCTATAATTATATTATAAATCCTAGTAATCTATTTTTATATGGGTTTCTGCTTATGCTAAGGCACCTAAGAAGTGTAATTTTATTTCACTCTTGAAATAAAATTACAATATTTCTTCTTGTAAAAAAAATTCAAATAGTAGGATAGAATATTGTAAATCAACTCAATACACAAGGAGTATGCATTTGGATACAAGAAATTCACCAAGGCAAGTATTTGGGCCGTGAGCAAAAGTGTTAGAGTTGAAACTTGACAAAGGCATTAAAATATAGTATACAAGCAAGGGAACAAAATTTCTATAGCTAAGACAAGCACAACAGAGGAAAAATTATGGTATTTGAGGTTTATTAAATGACTAGATTTTGATTTTGGCTAAGGCATTGATAATTAGATACAACTAAGTCTTAGAATCATAAGGCACTACAATATCATATTTTGTTATGATTTCAAACTCAAATTTTGGCTAAATATAGAAGGCATCTTGGATTTCTAAATTTTTAGTGCCATGAAGGTAATATAGATTTTGACACTTAATGCATTAGAATAAAAATTAGCCTACCCAAATGTAGCCTCAAATGTTTGACATTTGACATTAAGGAAGCCCATTGCCAAGTGTAAAATTATGGAGGAGTGTAAAGAGTAGGTATAACATTTTAGGTGATGAAGTCATCATCATGCATATCAAATCTAGCATAGATAAAAGCAAGGTTGGTTTGAAAATACTTCTAATACATGAATCTCAAAATAAATGTGTTAAGTTTTAAGACTAATATCTAGAATCTAATGACATGCATTGTAAAAATAATCAAGTGTAGACGATGACCAAACTATTTAGGTGATGATTCCATCTAGGTGAGAAAATAATTCTAGCATATAATAAGGTGAATTAACAATTTGATAAAGTGTTTGATGAGTTCCATACTATCAAAGGAGTTGATGTCATCAACATAACAAAAATATTTGACACTAAGGAATAGTTGGTATACTATACATTTAGCTAAGTTAAAGAGTCCAACACAAAGGAGACTAGTGTTATGATACCAAACCTTACAAGGAGATCTCAAACCCATCCTAATTAGTAATATTTGTTCATTTCAACTACTCACCTAACATCACCATAGTTAGAAAATCTCAACAATCAAAGGCTTGTCCATCACACACCTATCTCTGCATAGTTGGATCACAACAAAAAGGAGTGGAGGCAGATAAATTGGGTCATTATAAATGTACCACCTTTGGTACATAGTTAGATTAGGAGATTACTTTAGGGGGAAGTTAGCTACTTACTTCAAGAAATATAATAAATGCACAAGTATCAATGTGCAAGTTGTGATGTGCAAGGTGTCCCCTTGTACAACTAGGTAGAGTGTTGGCCAAGGAAATTATCTTCCTATATAAAGGGCTCATAGAGAGATCAAGTACATATCAAGCATATCAAGTTCATTATAGTAGAGAGTAGTAGATAGTAGTAGAACTTTGATATGAAGTACAATATAGTTATTTAGCTTACATTAATAGAGTGACCATCACCTCCATACTATATTGTATTTTTATCACTTTTTATTTATAGTATATTTTAGTCATATTGCATAATCACTTTCTTTCATATTTTTTGCATCTTACTAGGACCTGTATTAGATATCTCCCACTGCATATATCCTCAAAATCTAATAGTGGTATCAAATCCATTGTGAATTGAGAATATGAGTGCCTACATCCATCATAGTTCCTATTTGTATTTTTCAAATAGAACTCATCGTTGTGTACCACCACTTACAAAATTTATCATAATAGAAGTCTAATAGATAAATAAGAATAGGGAGAATCACCATTACTACTATTGACCTACATATTTACAAACAAGATATGCCATTGTGCATTTGTTGCATGCAAACATTAGCATTAGAAATTGATTAATAGAAAAATGCACAATAGTTAATAGGGTTAGAAAGGATTACAAGTGAGGACTAAAATAAATATCAATTATAAAAAAATTGAGATTACATTTGGCTAGAATATTTCCATAGAGTTATAGAAAAACTCATAAATACTAGGACTCAACATTCATACCACTAGATTGACAAATCAACTAGTGAATATTATTATCTCTAGAATTATAAATTCTTTCGTTCTAGTTTCTAATAATTTTTTGTAGGAAAAGAAGATTCAAAAAAATATTGGGAAGCTTCCTACAAGATATCTAGGAAGAATATCTTCTTAGAATTATTCTAGAACTTGCAACAACAAGGAGAAGACTAAAGATTTCAAATACCTCAAAAAAGGTCTCATTACAAGAGTTGCAATCCTGTAGAATGTAAAAGTGAAGAAAATACCACAATAGCCCTATAGAAAACTCAAGGAAGAAGAGACTCCAAAATATGAGTAAAGGAGGATATATGAGATTGGTGATCTCAATTTAAGATCAATACCTATAGATTGCAGAAGCAAAAAAGGCCATATAAACCTTGATCTAGAAGAAAGGGCCACAAAATCCTTAATTTTGAAGAAGAATTTAAAGAAGGTTCTTGATTTATAAGAAGAGTTATTGATTCAAAATAAGAATCCATAGAATATTTCTTGAATAAGACTTCAAATAAGATTTTAGGATTCAGAAGAAGAGTTTATGATTTAAAAGAACAATCTAGAGAAGAGTTCTTAGAAGAACTCATTAAAGAAATCCACTACTAAGGAGAAGCTCCTGATAGTGAAGGACTTTGGATGATTGTAGCCATCTAAAAACAAGCCCAAAAGGAGAATAATTTATCAAAGAGTGCCAAATATAGAAGAAGAATCCAATGAAGACCTCAAGACATTTAGAATCTTGATAAGAAGAAGATCTTGTTTGAAGTTAGAATTCAGCAAGAAGATTGAAGGAAGATTTAGATAGAAGAAGCCTACCAAATCCAAGATATTTGGAGATTTCCTCTCATAGCAAGAAGGAACATTTCAGAAGCAAGGACTATTTGAACCTACTACATAAAATTAAAGATCATTGGAAGGATAAAGCCACAAAACCCTAGGCTCAAGACAAAAAGTTCAAGACCACAATTTGGTGAAGCAAGCAGCTATTTTGCACATCCAATAATAAGTTGTGAATGCATCCATTACAAGGTAGAAAATTTGTGAATAAAAAATACAAGATCTACATCTACTACATAAGCCATTAAAAATGTAAGCAAATTAGGTGCAACTAGTTGAACTTCAAATTAGGGCTCATTATCAAGTTTCATTAAGAACCATATTTGGATTAAAGTTGCAAAGAAAAGGGATCATATAATAGTCTTCAAGAAAGTGCAAAAAGGAGAATTCATTTTAAGATATATTTGCACATTAAATAGGACTTGGATATATTTTGAAAGAAAGAAAATCATCACCTACCTATTATCTATCTAGAAAGAAGGAAGACTACATCCTACAATATTGATTGTAGTGAAAATTGTAGATTATTCATTAAGGTTTCTTTATAGATTACTCTTCAGGAGTTGGATGTTTTTTGAAAGAAAGAAAATCATCACCTACCTATTATCTATCTAGAAATAAGGAAGACTACATCCTACAATATTGATTGTAGTGAAAATTGTAGATTATTCATTAAGGGTTCTTTATAGATTACTCTTCAAAGATGTAGAGATTATTAAGTGCATTGGAATTATTTTGAGAGTTATTTATAGGAACAATAAGGTGAGATTATTGTTACCACTAAAGTTAATTATTAATCCATTAGCACTATACTAGTTGATCTTTAACTAGTTAATCTCAAGAAATTAATTTATGTTTTGATTATTAAAGGCACAAAACTAGCACAAAATATACAACATTCTATGGCCAAAGGAATCCACCATTAAATTCCTTTAAGTAAGCCTCAAATTGATACATGGTGAGTCTCAATATTCAAGGAATGTATAAGGGTTTCATTTAAGTGCAAAGTGCAGAAATCCTTACTTTAAAATCAGCATATTAAGAGTATCATATTAGCTTAGTTTAACTCATTAAATTATCCAAGGAAGAGGATTAGTGAAGGCAAGTAGATGCCTCATCAAAATAAAAAGTATTTCATAAAAAAGGTCTTTCATATTGGTGCAAATATAACTATTACAAAACACCTCTTTTGTTCCTTTAAAATAGGATAAAATAATATCTAATTGTAGGAAACAACACAACCATTATCTCAATATATTTTAGGGAAAATTTTGAGCAAGAGAAAAGAGCCATCGAAGATATCACACTTCTCAAAATCAATGTGTTTAAAAATACCATTTATACACGTCCAATCCATCTCTAGAAGCAAGCAGTTCACCTGTGATATTGGAGCCATTACAAGAGGCTATTATAATCTAAGTCTACTTAGAGAAAGGACAATATACAAAAGGAGATTATCTATATGGAATAGCACTATAAAGCTAAGCACAATGGGATACTACAAAGGATACAAATAAACATTCAAATAGGGTGCAAAAGTTACACAAACAACATATTACAATCATCAAAGCATAAGGGGAAAGTGCTATACCTAAGGCCATTAATTGGAGAGAACAACCACCAAAAAGGAGTACATAAATCTACCACAAGACTACCATTAGGAGCACCATAGAACATTGGAGCATTATAGTTGGAGCCACCCATTATCCTCATCAAGATAGCATACAAAAGGAGAAGAGAAAATGCTTGCATTCCAAGAAACATAGCAAGCCAACGTACAATACAAATATATAGGCAAAGATAGGGTTACAACACTCATCCTTGGAGTATTAGAAGAAAGGATTACATGCATAAGAATTTAGTGCAACTTGGAACAAGAGTTCTAAGCACCCCAACATTCATGAATAACCCAATGCTCACCTAAAAAGGAGTTACAAATATTTGGGAGGTTACCACCAAACTCATAATTACATAAAGGTATGATGGAGGAATACCATCACCTACTTAGTAATGTCCAAGTGACACTTGTCCACAATCTACAAGAAAATAGTCCTATTTAAAGCTCATTTTGGAGAAGGAAGAATGAGGTCAAAGGAAGTTGAGCATTGAATAGTGTGAAGCATGTTCATAGGAAGGAGGTTAATTCAAGCATGTGTGTCATTCAAAAGTGTAAGTTTAAATTTAAGAAGCTATCATAGATCAAGCATTCCTTAAGTATAATATCAAGACAATTTACAAATGAGAGAAAAACTACTCAAGGGAGAAACAAAAACCAATCAAAGAAGGAATTGAATGCCCATGGGTGCCATATTCTAGAAAGATTCAAATCAACCACTTCATAGCATCAAGGTAAGATAATCCAAAAGGGTTACTAAGGTAAAATTTTATATTATTTACTATTTGCTATAAACTAAAGTTATATTGGAGTTATAAGGGTACATTATATTTACTATTACAATCATCCATGTAACATTAGTAATATATTAAGCAAGTAGATTTCAAGAATATTTATATTTACGAATAATAAAGTAGAAGGAATAAGGGTACATTATATTTACTATTACAATCATCCATGTAACATTAGTAATATATTAAGCAAGTATATATCAAGAATATTTATATTTAAGAATAATAAAGTAGGAGGAATAAGGATTTCAACTTGGAAATTAAAACCCTATTATTGTAAATATTATTATTTTATAATATTCCAAAGTAGGGAGTTATAAGGAACACTACACCAAATAAATTATTGGAATTTAGAAACACTAAACTATAAAATATCAAAGGCTATAAAAGAGGGTTCATTAACGATTATCAAGAGTTGGAAATTAATTGGTATACGTGTCTCAAAACCATTTTAAAGGGACATAAGAAATCCAACCATTAGGACCTCATCAAATTAGAAAGTGCTTAAGTTCAATAGGAGTAATAAGGTGTAATAAAGTTGATGTTTTCTATTTATAAAAAAATAGAAAATCAACTCAAAATTGAACTACTATTCTCAAAAAAATCACTTTTTAAATTTTATATCATATCCAAAAACATTAGGGAATCATAAGTCATTCTACAAAACTTGATAATAATAGCATCCATAAGAGTTTATCAAGTACCCAATTCATTTGGGAGTCATAAGGTTTCTACAAAATATAAATTCTACAAGAATTTTATCAAATTAATTCACATCTCTCAATTAGGGAGATATAAGGAAGCCTAAAAAACCTAAGCTCTATAAAGGTTTTATGAAATCAAATCCACATACTCTAAACTAGGTAGCCATGAGGTAGACTACTTCAAAGATACAATTTAGAGTATTTAAATGACTTCTATCAATTCATATCTACAATTTTAAGGAATAATAAGAAACACTACCTCAAAACCTATCAAGAAGGAATATGGATGAAACATTAAGAAATGCCTTTATTAATGAAAAATTATTTCATGAAATGTATTCTCAAAACTTGATAGATACCCTTGAAGAATATAAGAATATATCAACTAGATATGAGGAGAGATTCTCCTTATTTCTTAAAGAAGCAAAAGCAGGTAGCTTTGAAGCATTAATTGGTTATCCTCATGAAATACTCTTCAAGGCATGGTGGAATTCACAAAAAATAGTTTTTGTCACATTCGAGGAATATTTTATGATTTACATATCATTAATTGTGTTTGTACTTACTCAACACATGAAGCAAACTAGCAATACAAATAAATATTATTGTGATGATAGACTAACTCCTCATGAAGCAGAAATTACACTAGTATCAATGTAGAATCACAGGAGAAGGAGGAAAAGGAAGAAAAGACATGGTTAAAGAGATCATAGCATAGAATACATGAATAGAAAAGAAACCATAAATATTAAACCAAATAGGATTTTTCAAAATATTGACTAACCCTCAACTACAACTCTCTTTGCATCATATAAAGACACAAACTACTTGTTTGATCAAATTACAATAAGCAATGAAATGATACAAGTTCCAGTACCTAATAGAAGAAGACCCATATTAAAGATTAGAATCTTCAATATCCAAATAATGTAATATAGGGGGTGTTAGAATTATGGCATATTACATCATTTGGGTCATGTAAATGTACTACCTTTGGTACATAGTTAGAGTAGGATATTACTTTACGAGAAATTTAGATGGTTACTTCAAGCAATGTAATAAATACACAAGTGTCAATGTGTAAGTTGTAATGTGCAAGGTGTCCCCTTGTACAACTAGGTAGAGTGTTGGTCAAGGAATCTATCTTCCTATATAAAGGTCCTCATAGAGAGATCAAGTAATGTAGATAGGGAAATTTGATCCATGTTAAATTCTCTAGCATGTGTAATTTTTTTTTTAAGTGAAAAACCCCTTGTGAGGCCGCCTTGGTATGAGAGACCATGAACAAGGGTGTTCTACACCATAAAATTCACCCGGGAGTCGTACCCGACCCTTCCCGCACCAACATTATCAATTGGATTTTGGATACCCAATTCAGCTTTTTGGTAGGGTGGATATTTGAACCTAGGACCTCCCTTGGAGGATTTGCTCTCTCCTTTCCAACTCACCTACAACACCTGGGTTCTAGCATGTGTAATTTCACTCTTTTTGAAATTGCCCCCTTTTCCCCACATGTGCTAAATAATTTTACATGTTTTCCTTATTTTTCATGATTTTTGTCTCAACGACCATCCTGCATATCCACAAAATTTGGAAACCTATTACCCACAAAAAACTATGTATTTCATCTTAAAATAACCAATGGCCAGATCTCAATGATTTTTCTGCCTATTCATCAAGCCACAAATTCACTAATTTGGAGAAAAATCCAAATCAATTCAAGCTAACTTAAAATGGCCTTGCATATCTTATAATAATTGAACTATTCTACATCCCATGAGGTATTTAAAACTAGAGTCAACCTATAATGTTAGATTTATGTATGGATCAAGTAGTAGGATGCATCTTGAATATCTTTGGATTTTTGAATGCAAATTTCATTTTTATGATTTCAGTGTAGGTGTCTAACATACTTTGCAGGTCTGATCAGCTATAACAGGATCTCTAGATCACCATGGGGATTATTTGTAGGGAAGGTCTTATTTTGTGTTAGATCCATAACTCCACAATAATTCTTTGGACTTCTAACTACAAAACCACTATAAATTTATTGCACTATATTTTGATCATTCTGTAATTACATTTCATATTAGTATTTTTTGTTTCCCTAAATTTAGTGATTTTGCACTCTGATAGATGTTAAATATATGAACTGTGTATTCATATCTAGGTTACGTATTTATAGAATTACAGGTCTAGGGGTAAATGCATATAGTTAGATTCATAATAGCATAGGCATATTTATTTTATATCACTTTGCATCAAGTGATACTTAATAATTTTCATATTTCATCCCTATATTCAATTTAAGTTCAGATCTATGCATGCTTTCATTATTCACTTTTTTGAAGTAAGGTTATTTAATAGACCTACGCGATCTAAATTTCATGTCATAAAGAATCAGATCTATAGTGGCTTAATTAGATCCCCAAATCCTACTTTCCAAATTTAAGGGTCTTATGCAAAAACACTTTGCAGATTTTTTGAGGACTCAATTTTGCAAGATAACTAATAGAGTGCAAATGCATTGACCGTTCGTGTATCCATTTGCACCAACCATACAAAAGAGGTAAGTATTATAGGTCCCATTCATGCTAGTTTACTTCTATTTTGGGTCTTTGTCTTATTGTTTTACTTCAACTTTATGCACTTAATAATCAAAAAAGAAAAGAATAGATAATTCTATTGAGCAAGGTGCAGCAATAGTATTGTCATTGTTGTCAACACAGTCAGATAGATCTGATGATGCAGTGGATAGGAAGTTTAGAAGCTCAGATGCAGTGGATAGAAGTTCAGAAGTCATTCAGAGTATGTACAGTGTGTTTCCCAGAAGACCTAAGTGGCCCATGTGCAAAGAATCAAAGAAAAAGACAAGTAAGAAAAGTGTCGCGATATCGTGACATATTCAGGAAGCAGAAAAAGTGTCACGATTTCGTGACATATTGGAAGAGAGAGAAATAGCAGGTAAAAGTGTCACGATTTCATGACATATTGGAGGAGAGAGAAACAGTAGGGAAAAATGTCATGATTTTGTGACAAGTTGGAAGAGAAGAAGGCAAGTTGAAAAACTATCGCAATTTCACGACATATTGGAGGAGAGAGAAACAACAAGAAAAACTGTCACGATTTCGTGACATGTTGGAAGAAAAGAAAGCAAGTGGGAAAACTATTGCAATTTCATGACATGTTCGAAGAGAAGGCGCATGCAAGGAAAACTATATCAATTTTGCAACATGTTTGAAGAAGAAGCGCATGCAGGGAAAACTGTTGCGATTTCGTGACATGTTCGAAGAAGAAGCGCATGTAGGGAAAACTATCGCGATTTCACGACATGTTCGAAGAGAAGGTGCATGTAGGGAAAACTATCATGATTTCATGACATGTTCAAAGAGAAAGATCCTACAAGGAAAAGTGTCATGATTTCATGACAATTTGCAAGAGAGACAGTACGAACGAAATAGTGTCACGATTTCATGACAGGTTCGAGAGAAAGAGCTTGCAAGTGAAAAGTGTCATGATTTTATGACGTGCTGTAGAAGAAAGAATTCGAAGTGAGAACTGTCATGATTTCACGACAAGTTTGAGGAGAGAGAAAGTAAGTTGATAAGTGTCACGATTTCACGACAAGTTCGAGGAGAGAGAATGTAAGTTGGAAAAGTGTCACGATTTCATGACATGTCGCATTTTCGTGACTAAAATAGGAGAGAGAATGTAAGTTAGAGAAGTGTCACGATTTCATGACATGTCGCACTTTCATGACTAAAACAGGAAAGAGATAGTAAGTTGGAAAAGCGTCGCAATTTCGTGACAAGTTGCAAAGAAAGCGTATGGAAGCAGAAAGTGTCACGATTTCGTGACAGATTGTAAAGAAAGCATATAGAAGCTAAAAGCATCGCGATTTCATGACGGGTTGCAAAGAAAGTGTACGAAAGCAAAAAGTGTCATGATTTCATGATAGGTTGTAAAGAAAGCATACGAAAGCTGAAAGTGTCACGATTTCATGACGGGTTGCAAAGAAAGCGTACGGAAGCAAAAAGTGTCGCGATTTCATGATAGGTTGTAAAGAAAGCGTACGGATGTAGAAAGTGTCGCGATTTCATGATAGAAACATAAAGCAAGACTTCAATAGGAGAAGTGTCTTGATTTCATGACAAAAGCAGAGTAGAAGACATTGAAATCAAAAGTGTCATGATTTCATGACAAAAGCCAAGAATTGAAGTACCAAAGATAGAAGTGTCGCGACATCACGACAGAAAGAAAGTCAAAGGCTATGAAGACAAAAGTGTCATGATATCGTGACAAAAGCTAAAACGAAGTCTACGAAGGCAGAAGTGTCATGATATCACGACAAAAGAAAAAGGTGAAGTCTACGAAGGAAGAAGTGTTGCGATATCACGACAAAATCCAAGGCGAAGCGTACGGAGGAAAAAGTGTCGCGATATCGTGACATGTTGTATTTTCATGACAATAGCAACAAGAGAAGCCACAAAGATAGAAATGTCATGATTTCATGATAGGTCGTAAGAGCACAAGAACAGAAGGTTAACCCGAACATCTTCATGAGTAGAAGCCGACGCAGTTCGATCAACCGACTAAGATTAGGGTTAACAAGTGTGATTTCAGCCGACTAAGATTAGGGTTTACACAGCCGACTAAGATTGAATTTTTTATCATGATATTTCTACTATAAAAGGAGGGTTGTTTGGAGATTTGAGTGATCGATCAAAGTGTGTGATATTTTCCCGTAGTGCGTAGAGTGAGCGAGTCGCATCGAATCGAGCTAAGTGCAAAGTGAAAGCACACAAAGAGTAGAGAGCACAAATGGTAGAGATGATCATTTGGTTGTAATGGCATAGAGTGTGTGAAGCATGTGCATAGAGAAAGCAGAGTGTGCAGAGTGCACAAAAGGCAAAGTCGATCACTGAGTTCAACTATAGTAGTACAATAAATGTGAGTGTCTTACGAACAGTAAGTTGTAGACCAGTCAGGGTCTTTTGAAAGCAAAGGTATTCTTTTGTAACATTTATAGATTCAGAATCGCAGTCCAAGTTGTTACTTGGCATCTGGAGTTGGTGCTCCTTTCTGTTGGTGCAGATAAATCAGGGGTTGGTGCTCCTTCCAGTTGGTGCTAGTAAATTAGGGGTTGGTGCTCCTTTCTGTTGGTGTAGATAAATTAGGGGTTGGTGCTCCTTCCAGTAGGTGCTGGTAAATTTATTGTAAAATTGATTGCTTTGCTAAGGCTGGATTTGGATGGGAGTCCAAGCAGTCAATTTTTGAGGAGTAGCCACATTGGTGAACCTCGTTAAAATCTTGTGTTGTGTGATGCTCTCTTGTTATAATTATTGTATCTATTTTTAAGTTTGCATTACTTCAGCATTAAGAATTACAGATTTAAGATTTTAATAAGCTACACTGATTCACCCCCCCTCTCAGTGTCGTTGTAAGTTTAACAAATTCATCATGCTAGCTTGCATTTAGATCTAGACTATTTTTTGCTTTCATGGAAATAAAAATACATGTAACATAGATCTAGAAGTATTATATTTGAAACATAGGTGTGTGTTATCAAAATAATCTATCAAAACTTTTATTTTATCTAGACGTGGAAACCATCATTAATAGTTTCCTGGTGGACCCACCATAATTTGTCAACAAACACCAAAGAGGGTATGACACAAGTACATATATTTTGAGGGGTATATCCCCTATTTTTCACCCCCTATTATCAGGAGTGTATAAATTATCTTGAGAGAATTATGTGAGAAAATTTTAATTCTACATTCTTTGGTGAACCCAATGTGAAACACCACCACTTTTATTTTCTGCTTTTATTTTTCTTTAAAAAAAAAAGCTAAAAAGACCATTAAAATCTACTTATCTTAGATTAAAATGTGTAAAAATATAATTTTTACATTGAATTTATTCACATTTTTTATTTTAATACATAATTCCTTAAAAATAATCACATCCAACGTATTATTCTGCAGACGAGTTACGTAACCAAGATGCCACTTTAGTGGTGGGAAATCTACTTTAAAGGTACTATGTAGTGATAATAATCTAGACATAATGGGAATACATATTGAAGGGGGTTAGCCACACCCATGAACCTTCAAAAAAATATTATCCTTTCACCTATGCCTAAAAATATGAAAACCTTAATGAAGATTATTGATCTCAAATGACAATGTAGATTGGGTAAAAATCATCAAAAGAAAATATCTCCAATTTTTTGAGTTCCTTTTTGGTGATATTCCTTCCTCAGGTTCTTCTTTTTGGAATTTATTTTTCTTGGCCAGATCAATCATAAAAAAAGGATTAAGGTGGCAAATTGGCAATGGCAAAGCTACCCACTTTTGGGAAGACAGGTGGCTTGGTGACCGACCTCTCCTTAAATTTCTTGAGCTCAGAAGGCTAATTGATATTATGAATAATATGTTCAGTCCCTTGGTGGTTTATTTCATCTCTATGTCAAATGGATCTAGAATTTGGAAAAGACTAGCCATTCCATATTTAAGAGCTGAAATCTCATCCCTTGAAGTTCGGTTATTTTCCACTCAAATTCCCTATGGGGACTCTATTAATCTACTCATTTGGGAACCAACTAATTCAAGATAATTCTCTATCATATCAAATTACTTGTTATCTCTCAATATAACTAACACCTTCCTTCCTTACAAGTTGGTTTGGACCAAACATTTAACTCTGAAAGTAGCTTCCTTTTCCTGGATTTGTATTCAAGATCACATCCTTACCATGGAAAATCTTATTAAGTGTTGTACTTAGTATGGCACTGAGAGGGGGGGTGAATCAGTGTAGCATTCCAAAACATGAATAAACAGCTCTAAAAATTGTAGCAGATAAAACTTATAAATAGATATAATAAGTACCGCAAGAGAACATCACACAACACAGATTTTTAACGAGGTTCACCAAAATGGCTACTCCTCAAAAAGAATGGCTGCTTGGACTCCCATCCAAATCCAGCCTCTTGCAAAGCACCAACTTTACAATTTGTTTACCAGCACCAACTGGAAGGAGCACCCACCCCTTATTTTTTGCATCAACAGAAAGGAGCACCAACCCCTAATTTTCCAGCACCAACTGGACTTCAATTTTGAATAAAAATGTTTGACATATACCTTTGTTATTGCAAGACTCTAACTGGTCTACATCACCTTTGCAATCTCTGTGCACTCTGCTCTCTCTTGCGCAATCACTTCACACTTGTCTATTGCACTGCTACAACCAGACTTTGCAATCAACTTTGCCCTTCGCGCTTCTCTGCACACTTTGCTTTCTCTGCGCACACGCTTCGCACACTCTGTGTCATTTCACATTCTGCTCTCTGGGCGTATTCACAATCGAACTTCGAACAACTCGACATGACCAGCTCACATTACACACTTCGCTATCATTTTTCCAGTTCTGTGCTATCTACGCTTTTACAGCCGCATATCGCACACGATACTCACACACACGGACTATTGCTTCACACTCAGCTTGAATCGAAATGACTCAACATCTGCTCTCCGTGCACTTCATTCACCCATTATCTTCACATGGCATTTCCTCAAACTCGAAGAAGCCCTCCTTTTATAGAAGAAATTTCAGGAACAAACCCTAAAGAATGTCGACTGAGAAACCCTAGAATTTGTCGGCTGCCAAACCCTAAAATTCATCGGCTGTAACCCTAAGAATGTCGGCTGCAAAACCCTAGAAATTGTTGGCTGCAAAACCCTAAAATCTGTCGGCCCAAATTTAACTTTGTCGGCCTCAAACGCCTCTGCATCTGAATGACTTCTGAACTGCCTGTCCATTGCATCATTAGATCTAACTGACTGTATTGACAACAATGACAATACTCCTGCAACACCTTGCTCAACACTGAACTCCTATCCATTGTACTTTGGCTGCACCTTGCTATTCAATAAACTCTTGTCCATTGCATCAATAAATCTGTCTGACTGTGTTGACAACAATGACAATATTGTTTGCTGCACCTTGCTCAACAATCTCCCCCTTTGGAATTGTTGGCAACACATGTGCAATTTTCCTGTAAATCTTCTCCCCCTTTGACAATAATACCAAAGGGCTGCTGCAGACTCCCCCTGAGTCTATGCACAACATTCTTAGACACAAATTATTACAATTAGCAAATATTCCAAGCATGAACAAGAAGAAAAACAAATACACAAATGCTCCCCCTGAGAATGTGATCCCAAGCTAGTCACTTCTTGGGAATTTTAACCACTCAACCAATCTGCCTTCCCGATAAAATGCACCTCCATTGGTAAAATTTCGGTTATCTACACATCCTGCCCAATCTGCATCTTTAGGATACCATAACCCATACTCCATAGTACCCTTGTAATATTATAGAAGACTCTGTCTCTTTGCTGCACTGACTAGTGGACCTCTTCTTCACTTGAAGAATCCTCACTCCGATCTAACTCCAGCTGTGTTGGATGCCAAAATTTCTATCCATTGAAACTCTGTATTCTATACTCTGTCACCTTCAATGTTCAGTCAATAGGCTCACTAAGAACCTGCTTAACAAGCTCACCAAGGAACTTGCCCAAATCTGCTCTTGCCAAGCTCTCTAAAAACTTGTCCAAAACTTCTCTAGCAATTTGTCCCAGCATTGTCCTCAAAATATTTCCCAAAGACCTTCTTCAAAGGCTCAATCAAACATGCTCAAGTGGTACTCAAGATAAGCTCAACAAAGAATGATAGTCTGAAATTAAATCCACTTCATAGAAGCATACAGAAGATTGTTAGAGACTTAATATCTTCTATTCTCAAATCTCAATCTCAACTCAAATCAAGAAAAGTTTATTTTATGGGACTTGAACAACCACATGCAATCAATCACTTGACTATGCTCAATTATCTTTACTCAACCAATCATCTCTCACACAACCCTAGTCCAAGAATGTATCAACCAACTCTTGTTCAGTACTATACCAACACTGCAATATTACTATCAACTCTGTGCACGCATAAAATATTGTACCTCAACACAAATCAGATCCGTTTTTACATTTGCAGCTTTGTCTAAGTTTTTTGCAGTCAACGCTGGTCACCCCTTACTTTCAACTGTGCAAATCTGGAGAAGACATTCTAGTCAAACACTTCACAACCAACCATTCATCTCTTTACTCAGCCTTATACTTCTTAACCTCGGATTGGCATTTTATTAACAGTTAAAACAAAACTGTCTGAGAATTAAATAATTCCACCAAGGCACCATGAAAGTTCTAACAATATTTACATCAATGAATGGAACAGATACATGCTTCTTTTATCGAAACATAAATACGTAGCTAGAGAAAAAATTCTTCCACTAATCAAATTATCTAAACTGTTACATTTCATGGCTTCGAACAGTTATAGTAAGAACCATCAACAGTACAACAATGACATACAACAATACTAGAAATGGTGGCGACTCTCCATTTAATCTCCAGCCTTCATGGCACTTCCACAAACAACTATATGAACTGAAATAAATTTAAACAACTATAGTGCAACTCCTCCTTACTGCTTGCCTTTCATCCTCAGGTTAACCCAACAAACATATAGGAGCAATAAAATAAAACCTTTTTCAAAATGCTCCCCCTGAGGATGTGTTACCTGGAGTTGCTTAGTGCAGTAGAAGAGCAGTCTCCTTTAGTTCAAGGAGACATGATTTCCTCTCTTCTTTCTTTCTCCACACTTTCTTGACCTCGGGCTTGGATTTTTCACCTGTGTCCCTATTTTGCATCATTGCGTGAACTCGAATATCTCTCTGGTGTGGTTGTCTCTTATGCATCCATGATGAATGATTATTTTCCTTTCTTCTATGAACCTGATTTATTCCTTGTCTGTGTTGTGTTCTTTGCGTCTTATGAAATCTACTGTTTTGCCTTAGATTTGATATAGAAGCGCTTGGACAAAACCTTGCTATGTGCCCATGACCATTGCATTGAAAACATTGTACAAAGTGTTCACTCAGATATGCAGATGTATTTCGACCAGCATAACTCTTTGATTTATTATTTAATCCACAATAAGTTGCCTTGTGACCATACTAGTTACATCTGAAACAATAGCCATTAAAAGTGTTAGTATGAAAAGAGTGAGAGTGGTAGAACCTCTTTTGTTGTGGCTGCTTTGCTTGTAAATCTCCTTTGATATTTTCTTTCTTTTGAAGATACAGCTTTAACCTTTTCTTGCTCGGACCCTTCAACAGTGAACTTCTTCTTCTCTGCAGAATTGGAAGATAAAGGTTGTTCAGCTTCATATCCAAGACCATGCTTAACCGTGGAGCTTTTCTGATGACTTATCATTTTATCTAGCAATTCTGTGCTCTTCTCGAATTTAAGATTTGTATTGGCCTCTTCTAGTTGTTTCTTCAATGAAACAATCTCTTCTTCTTGTTTGCGGCAAATAATCTCTTTCTCATTGATCTGCGACCTGAGAGTTTCCTCAATCCTTTTAGACTCTTCTACTTGCAGCTTTAGATTACTAACTACTTTGTTAGAATCCTCTTCATGTTTGTTACACACATTGACTTTATCATTCAGCTGTGACTTCAAGTCTTCTTCTATTTTCTTGGCCTTTTGGAATTGTAAGAACAGATTTTCAATCTCATCCCCATATTCTTCCAATTTCTTGGACAGTATTTTGTTATTTTTCTTTTCTATACTCAACTCTTCAAGAGCAGGAGATCAACTCACCTTCCCAGTCTACTTCAGCATTGAGGTTTTTATTATCTGCTTCAGTGTTCACTCCTCGCCTTTTTTGGTTCAATTTCCTCTACCACAGAAACTGAAACTGGCTGAGATGTCTTTTTGAAGGAGGTTCTATTCTTCTTACTTGGAGCTGTAATTTGATCTTCATTCCAATTTGCTTCTGCATTCATTTCTTCTTTATTACATTCCTATTCTGATTCTATTTCTTCTTCATCTTCACTGCTACTAAACCCATAACACTGACGTTCATTATGCCCGAGTTGATCAAAACATTATGAACCTTGAGAACCTGCATTATGACCGAGTTGACTCTTGGCCTTTTCTCCATTGTTTGATTCATCTCTTGAATCTACAACAATAATGAATTTATCTTTATTTTCTTTTATGACCCTGTGTGATCTTTTCTTCTTGTGTCTCATGGTTCCATTCTTGCCTTTCTTTGCCATTAGAGTATTAATCCAAGATCAACCCTAGCTGATTTAGCCTTTAAAGGGAACTTGGCTCTGATACCAATTGTTGTACTTAGTATGGCATTGAGAGGGGGGGTGAATCAGTGTAGCATTCCAAAACATGAATAAACAGCTCTAAAAATTGTAGCAGATAAAACTTATAAATAGATATAATAAGTACCGCAAGAGAACATCACACAACACAGATTTTTAACGAGGTTCACCAAAATGGCTACTCCTCAAAAAGAATGGCTGCTTGGACTCCCATCCAAATCCAGCCTCTTGCAAAGCACCAACTTTACAATTTGTTTACCAGCACCAACTGGAAGGAGCACCCACCCCTTATTTTTCTGCATCAACAGAAAGGAGCACCAACCCCTAATTTGCCAGCACCAACTGGACTTCAATTTTGAATAAAAATGTTTGACATATACCTTTGTTATTGCAAGACTCTAACTGGTCTACATCACCTTTGCAATCTCTGCACACTCTGCTCTCTCTTGCGCAATCACTTCACACAGTCTGCTGCACTACTATAGCCAGACTTTGCAATCAACTTTGCCCTTCGCGCTTCTCTGCACACTTTGCTTTCTCTGCGCACACGCTTCGCACACTCTGTGTCATTTCACATTCTGCTCTCTGGGCGTATTCACAATCAAACTTCGAACAACTCGACATGACCAGCTCACATTACACACTTCGCTATCATTTTGCCAGTTCTGCGCTATCTACGCTTTTACAGTCGCATATCGCACACGATACTCACACACACGGACTATTGCTTCACACTCAGCTTGAATCAAAATGACTCAACATCTGCTCTCCGTGCACTTCATTCGCCCATTATCTTCACACGGCATTTCCTCAAACTCAAAGAAGCCCTCCTTTTATAGAAGAAATTTTAGGAACAAACCCTAAAGAACGTCGATTGAGAAACCCTAGAATTTGTCGATTGCCAAACCCTAAAATTCATCGGCTGTAACCCTAAGAATGTCGACTGCAAAACCCTAGAAATTGTTGACTGCAAAACCCTAAAATTTGTCGGCCAGATTTAACTTTGTCGGCCTCAAACGCCTCTGCATCTGAATGACTTCTGAACTGCCTGTCCATTGCATCATTAGATCTAACTGACTGTATTGACAACAATGACAATACTCCTGCAACACCTTGCTCAACACTGAACTCCTATCCATTGTACTTTGGCTGCACCTTGCTGTTCAATAAACTCTTGTCCATTGCATCAATAAATCTGTCTGACTGTGTTGACAACAATGACAATATTGTTTTCTGCACCTTGCTCAACATTAAGAATGGTATTCCTCTCCCAGATAGATGCTTCTTGTGTCTCTCCTATTGGGAATCCACTTCTCACCTTTTCCTTTTTTGTCCCTTTTCCAATGTTGTGCTTAAAAATCTATTCATCAAATTCCATCTGGCTTGGGTTTATCCCCCATCTATTTTTGATCTCTTCCTTTAGTTGCCCAATCCATTTAAAAATCTTGTTCTCAAAGGATTATGGAAGCTTTATCTTCAGCATTACTTATGGAAAATATGGCTTGAACGTAATAGAATAATATTTGAAAAAAAGGTTAATGATGTGGATCTTATTTCTAATAAAATTATTCTTTTTTCCAAAGAAAATATTTTAACAACTCCCTTAGATCCTTTTCCTCATTCTTCCTTTGAGGATGCCCTACTCAAATCCTGTCACATTTTCTTAGAGGATGCAAGACCTTCTAGCTCCTCATCCTCAAGAATTAATGTCAAATGGCATCCTCCTCCTCTTGGATGGGTCAAACTAAATTTTGATGGAGTTGCTAAAGGGAACCCTGGCATGGCTGGTGTAGGAGGTATCCTAAGATATCACCTTGGTAATACTATATTTGCCTTTACTAAACCATTGGGAGAAATATCTAATAATTCTATTGAAGCTAAAGCTTTGTGGAGAGGTCTCCAATTCATAAAATAAATTCTTAGAAAATTAATTGTTGAAGGTGACTCTTTGAACATAATCAACTATCTAAAGAACTCTAAGCCTGCGGGATGGAAGATAAGGAGAATAATTGAGGAAATCAAACTGATCCTCAACAAACAACATGAGTTCATTTTCCAACACACTTTTAGAGAAGCCAATTTAGTGGATGACAAGTTGGAAAACATCGAGGTCTCTACCCATGGAATTTTGACATGGAAATATTCTCTTACTCCCGAAGTTGTTGCACTTTCTAGGTTAAGCAAAAAAGTTTTGTCATCATGACAAAGCTTAAATATCTCACACGTGTTTTTAATCATCACCCTCATCTTCATGTGAGGCTTCAAGTGTATTCTCATTTAAATAATGAAGTTTTTGATTATGTACTCTTGTCTATTATATCTCCCTTCCCAAAGTTGCCCTGATATTTGTGTCTTACCTTGAATCACACCTTTATCACCTTTTATGATTTGTTCCCATACGATCCACCACCTTCTCAAATTGTCTCCATTGGTTTTTCATTAACCACTTTGTCTTGGAATTATAATGCATTTTCAAGCACTACCTATAATTATTATTGGCCCGTTCTCCTCATAATTCCCTTGTTTATCCCTTTGAAAAATATCCCTTGGTGGATATCCTTCTGCTTCATCTCGAGGTGTGTCCTATTGGGTTTTTCAAATTTTCTAGGTTCTATTTCTAGCTCTATCTTTATCTGGGCTTGATTATCAAGCGATCCAATAAGTTAAATTTATCCTATAGTTGTGCACTTTCCAATCACTCTCTATAGTTTTCACTGGCTGAAAATCCTCCTCGATCCTAGTCTTGTTTAATCTGCGAGTCCAATAAGTATTTTTTCCTTTTCGAGGTTTATCTTCTAGTTGAAGAGCAATGTCTTCAATGTTAATTTATATCACTACTTTCATGCTCCTTTCACATTTTTTCTTTCTTCCCTATGCTTTTTATTAGTTGTAATTCCTCTGCCATGTGTCATCCTCTGTGCTTTTTACTATTCTACAACTTTGAAGGAAGGGAAAATTGAATATGTGGAACCAAAGGTCTTTGATATTAAGGCCACTATAGAAGCTATTTTGAAGGATAAGGGAGGTCCTATTCCATTATTCAAAATATTCACTATTACTAGCTGGGATGCTACTATGACATTTGCAAATACGTGGGAGAATAGTGTTATCACTATCCATGGAGTCGAGTTTCATTCTTGCTGAGTAAATTGGGTAGGCCCTCGATGGTTGGGTGGTAAGAAGGAATAAGCAAAAATGGGAATATGAGATTTCCCATTTTGATGCTTCATCCAAGGTGTAAAAACTCCATAAAAAAGGTTTGTATTGACACCATTTATCTTGTCCTTTGAAGGAAATCCTAAATTTTGTTATGCAGTATCGTATAGTTGATGATACTTAATCCCAATTATGTAGATTTAATTTATCTTTTATTAACCATTTTAGAGATTCCAAGATGTTAAATATTCATGTTGCTCTGTACTGGTCCATTGATTATTCAATCACTTCTACCCATGGTAAGAAAGAGGAAGCCTGGCCTTCCCATCAGGGGCTTTTCAAAATTCTCTATGGCTATTTACTCCATAAATTCCCTAAAGGAAATATTCTTGCCCCTGACTCTACTAAAGAGAATTCCTCTTCTACTCCCAGCCCCAAAGCCACCAGATCCAAAAGGAAAACTGAGAAACCCCAACCTATTTAAAATGTCAATAATAAGATCAAGCTTGAGAAAACACCCATCCGATGCTCTCAGAGGCTCAAGTTTAAGGACACTCCTACCCCTAAAAATATCAAGAAATAACACAAATATGACTCTGAATCCCATGATGTGGTGGAAAAGTATCTCCACAATCTTGCCATCCAGTCTACCTCTGCCACCATTGAACATTTGGAAACCACCTAAATTATGCTTGGGAAAGAATTTCTCAGCTCAAGGAACATCATAATGCTCTCAGCCTACTCTTTTTCTATGACATGTACGAAGAGGGCCCTATATTTTCTGTTGCCATCGAAGTTTATGATATCAAGGATAATTTCAAGGATGACGAAGACATCGAGATTGCGAAGGAAATAACTAAGGACAACCCTAAGGATGCGCTCAAGGATGCTACCATGGATGTTGATATGGAGATTGTGATTGCATCTCCTATGCAGACTGATGCACCAATCTAATGTTTCAGCTTTTTTTGTCTCTCAAATAGCTTTAGTTTGATTTTATTCTATATTCTGACCCTTTTAAGGGGTTTGTTATTGGGTTTCCTTGTTGTTTCTATGTGGATGCTTTTTGTTCCTTTTCAACATCCTCTTTGATATTTCCTAAATTTTCATTTTTTTTACTTCCTTTTGCTTCTCTGTTGTACAAGGCATTGGGGTGCCTTTCAAATACCCCATTTTTCAATGCAAAATCTTTAACTTACCAAAAAAAAAATTATTGATCCAACAACCAACATAATCATGGAATTGAGCATGCATTTCTCTGTGGAGAGTGTACTGTTAACCATGTCAAACTAGGTGATGATTGGTAGGACCTAGGTTTCATCATGGCTTGGACTTCATCACCAAGCATCTCCATGTGGGCATCAAGATGAAAGCCTATTTTAAAACAAGAAAACTAGACCTCCAAATTTTTACATATTTTTAAGAAAGGATTTTAGTTAGAAGAAAACTCTTTTTTAGAATTTTTCATTTTTCTATTTTTATTTCAATAAAAAAAACAAAAAAAATAGAGATAATTAAATGGTGGATAATAACGTTGGGGAATCCTTGCTCATAGACCTTAGAAAAATGTTCATAGAACAAGAAGTTGATATTATTTTTAGAAATGATAAAGAACATTGGAATTATTTGTGGCATAACCTCAATCTTGTTAGGAGAAGGTTTGAAGAGTTAAACATAATTAGGAGAATCGATATAGAAAAAGCTCTAGGTATAGACTACTATTCATATTAATTTAAAATATAGAGGAGTTGTGAACTTTGTTTAGCAAATAAAATAGCTGGTGTAAATTCAACAATATATCATTGGGAAAGATATTTTGAGGATTCTATAACTATCCACAAGTTCCTAGAAAATATATAGAACAAGGAGGTAAACTTAGAATATAATAGAAGATACAACTGAGTGCCAAGAGATGTAATCTTTATGGAATTTTACCATGATCTACAATTTGAAAATCTCACAACTACTCAAGGAAAATTCTTTATTGTTCATTTAACTCATCTCCTGAGAAAATATTTTACATCTGAAGAAGAGCATTTTATGAGTCTTGAACAATTGGAACTAATCAATTATATTCATAAGCTCTTTAAAGAGGATTGAGTGTGGCAATTAATATTAATGAATAAAGAAAACTTTATGATCAACAATAGTGAGAAGTATTGAATACACACACACAAATATATATATATATATATTACATAAAAAAAAAAAAAGAGAAATACCAAAAGGGATTTTACTAAGAATCTTGATAATATTAAAAGAACAAAGGGATCATCAAAAAAATAAATACATTTAATAAATGGTAAAGAAGTTGCATATCCTTCAAAGGAACAATTGGACACTAAAAACCCTAATGATGAGAGCAATGAAGTAGAATTATAAAAGGAAGATAAATCAAAACAAGATGAACAAATAGAAAAAGTTATGACTGATCTAAGACCTCACCTTTATCCAAAGGTAGGACCTAAAATGGAGGTTCATTTTATGAATATAGATCAATTTTTGAGGTTTTTAAAGTTATAATCACCCTGCTATTATTAAATCCTTCAAGACAAAAGACTATCTTAGGGGTCAAATTTTAGTTCAAGCCTCCTTAGAACAAGATTTAAAAATTCAACCCAAGATCCACGTAGGAACAACTTCAACTAACCTTGTCCCGTTTAATCATATCCCCTTTTGTAATCCTACTCTTGGTTAGGTAGTCTAATTCCTCAAAACTTAAATTCATATAATTGGACTATGGAGCTAACCTCCACTAGGCTATAGATGCTTTAATGGTAGTGGAGTATGCTCATGTGTGGCAAAACTTATTTTTTAAAGAGACTTCTGACCACACATAAAGATAAGCTAGCCTCTTGGTTACCTCCATGACTAGTTTAATATCTATCTTACTCGAGATTGGTAAATGAATCCATTTTGCACACAAAATGGTTCTTAAATTGGCTTGCATCATTATCCTACTCAAAATTGGTAAACAAAATTCTTCAGCACACACATTTTACTCTTGAGAGATTTGTGTCATAATTAAGATCAATATGGAAAAATAATGCATGAATCACACACAATGGTTTTTGATAAACTTGACTTCATATCATAAATAACCAATATTTTCCTTGATATTTGATTGGCTGAAGTCATTATATGTTCATGGATATGTATGTTTGTTAGCATAGGCAATTAAGGTTAAAATAACCAGTTAGTATTGCATTACATATCTACCACCTTAGTATAATGCATTTTCAATCATTCACCTCATCATATTGCATGATTGCTTGTCCTACATAAAAATTTGCATTGATCATACATAATTGCTTGGTCATATAGTTGCATAAAGGGCTTTGCAATGATAGCATGAGATAACCCTAGTAACGCTTTCTTATATTTACTTCACACTAGGACTCTTATGCCTAGCATAAGCCCTTTATCCCATTAATCATACCCAATCACTCATATTATGTCTTATTTTCATTAAGTTTTAATCAAAATTAAACTTAAGTTTATACATTATTTATTACCAACTATGTCATCTTAAAACAATAATTTCAAACACCTTTTGGATCATACCTCTTCGATGGCAACATCACAACCTAACCTCACACAAGATTTGCTTCATGATCACATGCGAGGGGAAGCCTCCATAAAATATCATACACAAGCACACATCCTCAAGGCCTATTGCTGACTTATCAAAATTGTAAGGGAATATTTCCCAACACACTTTTTTCTACAAATATTAATTACATTACAAATATCAAATTACAATACTTTACAAATATCATCACATTACATCTTTATTCTTTTTAAATCATATCATGACTAGCATGGTCAAAAGAGTATTAGAAATTGAACATGGCCATAAGCATTATTATGTAAGATCATCAAAAATAACAAAGAACATTTCACATTTGTATAACATAAAATAGCAGTATGGTATTAATCTCAAGAAAAGATACGTAAGTGCATAGAGATTGATTGGTATACCACAATAAAAAAATTAGCATACTCAATCACTAGGGAAGTATGCCACAAAAAAAATAAACCCTAGCACATCATCCATTGGATCTCTTAGATCTCTCACCATCATCTGGTGGTTCCATAGGCACCTAAAATAATTTATCCTGGGATACTTTCTGGGAAGTTGATCGAGTATGACTTGGAGCTACCAAACCTGAGGGTAATGTTGCCCTTTAACCCTCTATAACCAACTAAAAATATAAATTCTGGTAGAAGATCTCTCATTGAGCCACTAGTATCACCTCTACTCATGCCACCATTATCTCATCTTGTATATAGCAATGTAAACTACTACCCATAGGGAGGGCTGGCCTACTCATAAATGGCATGGTCCTTGCCTACCTCTACAACTGTGCTTGTACCCATGCATGTGCAAGCAGAGTCTATGATTATGTAAGCTGAGCCTCTAATGACTAAATTAGGCTAACTTGTATTGCTATTTGGCTCTTCAATCTAGCTATATTTTCATGTAAAGCAATGATCTCTCTTGCACTGCTCATATCTCCAATCTCCATCTCAATTCCCTTCCCAAGTGAATCCTATTTTCATGGTGGTAAAACCTACTAATATGATGGTGAGCTTTATAAACCAAAAATGAAACACCAATACACAAGATCAAATAATCAAAGGTACAAAAATAACATGAGATTGCACAATATGAATAATATTTTATTAATGCAGGTTGATCATAAAATCATACAATCAATGTGCCTCAATATAGGGTTTTACAATGCTTTTGTGATGCAATTTTTACAAATGCTAGGATTCTTCAAAAACCTAGGTCAATACACTATTGGTGTCTTCTTCATTCGTATTCAATCCAAATGAGGTTGCAGGTGGGCTTGTGTATCCTACAAGGGCCACCCTAGCTTCAAAAACTTCAAAAAATATCATCCCTACACCTGCAAATAAGAAACAACAAAAAGAGATTAAAAGCACCAGCGAGGGTTCCACTATGTGAGGCCCTCAAAGAGATAAAACAACTAAATACCTATATGCTATAATATATATTGTAATAAATATATAAGAATACAAATTTTATAAACAAAACCATTTACCGTGTCACTTGAGATGTTTTCTTATGCTTCTATCATTTATGGTTGTGGCAAGGGGTGAATAATGATGCAGAAGGGCTAGGGTTCCACCATATAATTAAAATTCAAGGTCTTGATTCATAAAAATGAATCAATTTTTATAATATACTCTTAGATATGTTAGGGTTTTGATGACACCAAATGGGCAGCTGAGATTAAAACATGAAGAAGGGTGGAGATTAAATCTAGAGAAGTGGCATGGATTGAGATGGCTGGATGGCTAAGATTAAAACATGGTATATGGCTAGGATTATTTCATATATATATATATTAAATAAATATAAATATAATATATTGTATGATACATATGGATGACAAGTGGCTAGATTTTTGTATCTAGAAATGCCCCTTTTTGTATTGTGTTGCATGAAACACAATGCGGTGCAAAAATACGAGACACCTAGTTTGACATGATGAAGAAGCAACTTTATTTCTTTGGAATGTGAAGATGATATTGAAGATAAAATAATTTGAATGTGTAGCTTACCCCCTCAATTGGTGAATGAGTGAAGAATGAATCTCACAATCCAATTGAAAAAATTGTGCGGTGAAAAATGTAGTTGAATGGTGTAAGTATAAATGTATTATGTAAATGTGAATAAATGATGTAAATTTGGATGGTATGAATGATGTAAATAGATGTCATTTTTGCACCAATGGAGAAAGGGGTTTTTTAAATGCAAGTGAATGATTCTATTTTTGCCCCAATAGAGAAAGGGTTTTTGCCAAGTGTAAATGCCATGATCATGTAAGATGTATCCCATTGTGGAAAATCAAAATCAAATGTGGTTACCCCAAGTTTGGGGTGATTCCATGTTGTTGAAGACAGTGCCTTTTGGTGCCATTGAAAAGCAAGAATGCAAATTAAAAAAAATAATAGTCTATCCTCAGTGCCACTCATGATTGTAGCTAATTACCACATGGAATTCCTAAATGGTTTCTAAATCAGTTTACCCAGATTGTATCCTTAGATACAGGTGTAATTGCAAGGAAATGATGAAAGTTATCCATGTTGGGAACCCCATGGAAAAAGGCATCAAGGACAATTGTTGAGAAAATTGGTCTTGGCATAGTCTCACTCAAAATATGAGGGATCAAAAGTAATTTTTTTTTATACAAAGAGATATATGGATGATGAAAATGGCCAAGTGTCCTTATAGTGATTTACTCATCTTACTTAATTCCATGGACAACCAATCGTTGCAATCGCCAAGGAGATAGAATAGACCACTAGATACAAGGTTCACTTGAAATTGTAGGTGAACTTAAAAAAATGTGCAAATTTAATGATTTATGGATGAATAAGATGTTGAAATAAATATTTGATGATGAGAATGATTATTATGGTTGTTTTGTGAAAATTTGGACCGTTTTGATACATTTTGAAACTTGTAAGGTGATTTTTATGACTTTTGGTCACAAGCAAAACTTATGTGCCCAAATAGATTTTGGTTTTCACAAAACATGATATGATGATGAAATGAATGTATGGATGCAATTTGGAGTGATTTTGTGGAGGTAAGCTACCTTTTTGAATTATTTTTATCTTTTTACCAATTTTAACACCAAACACCTATGGACATCCATAGCATGCATAGATATAGCTAGATTTTTCCACTCTACAAATGTAGGGCAACATCTCAATGCACTTGTGAATGCCCATGGGAATTCTAGTGTGCCAAAAATAACTATAAATGGATTTAAAAGGTGAAATTATATTTATTCTTTCATTCATGAATTCTAGAAGCTACACTAAGGGAGTGAGTGGAGTGAAGTGGAGTCAAGGAGTGTATGGAGTGAAATCTATGGTAATGGAATATGTTGATGTAGGATTGGGATTAGATATGCATGTTACTAAGGTAAGTTCCTTTGGAACTCTTTGTTTGGACTTGTGCAATTTTATTTTTTGAAATTACGCAATGTATGTGATATTAATATTTTACCTTGTGAATACATTGTGCTGATGTTAAGGATCTTAGAGGATTGACATCAGTTCTTACCTCTCATTACAGGGGTGATAAAGGTGTTGTAGGATGATCAATGGAAATAGATGGAGGATGTGGGGTTTGCTGAGGCAGCTAAGATAGATGTGGTGAGGGCTAATGAGGGATATCTCTCTACCTTGGCAAAGATATAGGATCTAGATAAGGGGACCTTTCAGCTCTCTACTGGAGAGAAGACAATGAAACTTGAGGATGTATATCGCATCCTCAAGTTACCAGTAGAGGGATTACATGTTTAGGTTGGACATGATAAAGGGTATGATATGGGATGAATCTTTGGAGATGGATGGTGAGGTGTGAGTGTGAAGGTTGGATGGATAAGGTACTTGACTATGTATGTGGATAAGAATTTGGATGCACTACCCACTTTAGTCATGTTTGCATTGGCCAACATAGTATTCCTAAATAGCACTAGTTTTCGATTCCCATGGAACTTGATCGAGCTTATGTATGATATGATTGATACACCTCAAGTGTATGCATGAACACCTACTTTATTTGTGCAACTATACCAGGAGCTATATGAAGTAAGAAGGTGGGGGTAGAAGGGGCTGGGATATAATTTTCTACTACAGTGTTGGGGTTGGGAGAATTTTAGTGTGGCTCATCCTATCAAATTGTTAACTAAGGCATGGGATAGGGAGAAACCCTATGCTATGAGATGGCCTATGGTAGAGGAGTTATAGATAATTCATCTTGTTTATATAGGCTAGGAGTATAGGGATCCATGGGTGAGACTAACATCAATTTAGGTGCTTTGGATACCATGGCAAGGTGCTACTTGGACTGGTAATGAAGAACATCTATAGAGGGTTTTGCAAGCTAAGTGGGTGGTTGGGAGGCATAGAAATGACGTGGGGCACATCCAATTCTCATGGGTGCTATGATATTTTGGGCTGATACAAAGGATTTTTAAGGTACCAAGGTTGTACACGCATAATTGAGATGAGATGGGGTTACCTTGTGCTGAGGCATGGAGGGTGACCTATGAGGATGGTGAGGATATGGACCTCCTTGATGTGGATGATGCAAGGACTATTATTGAGTATGATGTATAGTTCACTACACATCTACCATGGGTACCAAGGCCAACTATGGATGAGGGGGATGTGGATGAGGATGAGGATATCTTTATAATATCATGCAAAAATTCCCTTCTTCCTCTTCAAGAGAGCAATTAATTGCTCTTTGATGAGCACCAAAAATGCTCATTTTATATACACAGTTAAGGAGAATTATCACTGGTTCAATTAGCATATGAGATGTGTTTTATATAACTTATGCATATAATTGATAGAAAATCCGGTATTATGCTTGATTGGTGTTTTTAGTGGGAAATGTGTATAAATGCAGGTTTTATTACTAATATGGTGTTTTCCAGTCTACATCCACTTGGACCTGGCATACTTCTACTTACAAATACTAAGGCAAGAGAGCAAGAGCCTTCCTCTTCAAGGAAGGTGCCCAATAGAAATAGGAGCCTTCCTCTTCAAGGAAGGCGCCCAACAGGAGTAGGGGCCTTCCTCTTCAAGGAAGGCGCCCAACAGGAGTAGGCGCCTTTCATATAAGGAAGGCGTCCACAAAAATTAGGCGCCTTCCTTATAAGGAAGGTGCCCAACAAAAGTAGGCGCCTTCCTTATAAAGAAGGCGCCTCCAAGCCTTCATACATTGCAATATTTACCAAGTCAACTTTGACCGGTTGACCAAGGACTATGGAGGAGGTTGCACGTGAAGACAAAGGAGATATATTTTAATCATGCATTTATAGAATAAAGTGTTTGTTATTATTATCAACCAATTGATCGGTTGACCTTGTAAAGCTCTTAAAGCATATTATTATTTTTAGGATGCATTAGTTTAGGATTTTTTGTTACGTACACCTAAGGATGTTTATATTTATCCTTCTGGTGAATGAACATACTTTAAAATAGAATAATAAAATATGTGTAGAATCAATTGTAACTAAATCACATCACGTGATTAAAATAGACTAATTTGTTATTGTAATGAGATCTGGCTGCACTTTATATAAAGACGCGGGCCAGATGAACAAAAAAGATCAATGACTAATTTTACACAAAAATTATGTGAATCCTCTCAATGAAAAATAAAATGCATAAAACATGTCTTGCTTAGCATAAAAATTGCTTTCTTATTGCTTTTCAAGAAATCATGAACCGAATGCAAGCTGCAGGCATCTTGAGAGCTAGGGCCTAACAGGCACAGAGTCCTGACTCCTATTTTACTGCTTTCATGTGTACAATTTTTGTAGGTGTAGTTTCGTAGTACATAACCATGAGCATGATCTGTAGGCAGAGCCAGATTAAACTAGGCCTAACAAATGTGACATTTTGTGCCCTATAATTAGGAGTGCGGTGAAGTGGAAAAGGAACTTACTTCCCACTAGGAAGAGAGTGCCTACAATCAGCCCAATACAACAGTACATTTTTTCACCTGAAGGAAGGCACCAATAAGCAATTTTCTTCTCCCTTGGATGGGGATACCTGTTGTTCAGTGTGGGACCTAACGTTTGGAGGGCTGCAGACACGTTGCTGTGAGAGGGACCTATTGTTGGCAATAAGGGCATCACCAATTTAAGTGGGGGAAGATGCGGGTGAATCAGAACCTCTCGTAAAAAAAAAAAAAAAACCTTGTTGTTGTCACAAGGACGTGACAATTTTAAGACATGGGGGGAAAGACGCCTTATTGTCGATGCCTAACTTACTCCTATGAAAAAAAAAAAAACTTGTGTTGAAATAGCTCCACGATGAAATGCAAATCAAAAGCAAAGTTTTATTTTCGTTGCCCATTGGAAGAGAGTATCCTCTTTCCTGAGGACTAGCCTAGTCCCGAAGGGAAATGAGAAACCTCCAACTGGTAGCTAAATAAAATGGGGGAGGAGTTTGAAAAAACATATGTCCAATATTTGTTTCCTTTCGAACCAACGCATGGTAAGTAGGTACCTTCCTCTTCAACGAAGGTTCTAGAAGAAGGTAGGTGCATTTCTCTTCCAAGAAGGCACCAAGAAAAGATAAGCGCCTTCCTCTTCCAAGAAGGTACCAATAGAAGGCCAGCGCCTTCCTCTTTCAGGAAAGCACCAAAATAATGCAAGTGCCTTCCTCTCACCGAAAGGTTCCAACAGGAAGGCACTGATAGGAAGGAACCACAGGAAGGCACCCACAAGAAGGTGCCACAGGAAGGCACCGACAGGAAGGCACCATAGGAAGGTGCCACTAGAATACAAGCGCCTTCCTCGCACAGGAAGGCATTGACAGGAAGGTGCCACTAGAAGGCAAGCACCTTCCTCTCACAGGAAGGCACCACTAGAAGGCAAGTGCATTCCTCTCATAGGAAGGCACCATAGGAAAGTGCCACTAGAAGGGAAGCACCTTCCTCTCACAGGAAGGCATCGAAAGGAAGGCGCCACTAGAAGGCAAGCACCTTCCTCTCACAGGAAGGTGCCACTAGAAGGCAAGAACCTTCCTCATAGGGAAGGTGCCCCTATTCTTTGCCCATTGACTAGACAAGAACAATGTGGGCAACAAATATTGGTGTAGTTCCAACTCTACGGCATGTAGGTTAATTTGGGGATCGCATCAACAGATGAGAACATGCTACCAACACCAGCACATATAGCACATACATCTCAACAATGCACTTGACAGATGTCATGAATGATAAAAGAAATATTATTTTTCCTCACTCCAAAAAACAAAGGAATGCAGTGTTGTTCCAATTATGCATGCAAAATAAATAATTCAGAGGGGAGATCATTTTGGACACACACGTGTTAGAGGATGAAAAAAAAGAGAGGAGAGAGTCAAGATCTATTATGTTCATGGCAGAACAGATAAAGATACATATAAATAAATAAATAAAATCTCCAGGAGCACCAACATGAAGACGTCTCACACCACCAGCATCATATATATCAGATTCTACAAAATTCACCTAGGTATGTATTGATTTTCTTGTTAATTATGTGTATAGTTATTTTAAAATCATTTCTATGCTAATACCAGTCGACGCCTCCATAGTTTTTCAAAATCTCCCATTAGAATTCAAACATATGATGTGCCTTGAAAAAAATTTAATTGAAAAAAAAAAAAAAGAGAGAGGCTATGACATCTACATGAATAAATTTGGCATCATTTTCATTGCCGCCTCCTGACAATGGTAGTCATCTTGAGTGAACACATATAAATGATGCTACTCTCTACCACAAATGAGGTTCCGAAGATGCCAAATATGTTTTATATGTGGGTAAAAGTAGTAATTGGTGATTGCACTTGTTTTAAACAAATTTGGTCTCACCAAATTTGACTAATGTGCAACACTAGAAAATGCCAGCATTAGTGCAGTGGTAATTTTCCCTAAACAGTGTGGTCACAATTTAACTATTTATCCACAATGATTAGCCAGGATGTGTTTCTGAATTCTACCAGTTCCGCATCGCTTTATGGATGAAGAATAGCAACACTTAATGAAAAAAACACAGTGCTAAATAAAAAAATAGTACTGAGAAAAAAAAAATAGTAGTGCTGAATGGAAAAAAATAGCAGCACTCAACAGCAGAGAAATAGAGATGCTGAAGGCCATTAAATTTAAAAAAAAAAAAAGGGAAAAAAATATATATCCCGGGGGTTGTTGTCACGAAGACATGACAAAATTTTTGGCATGGTTAGCCTGTGAGAGGGATAACTTCACCTTTTGGTGCCACAAGGGTGTGGTACATGTTAGGCATGGGGGGATGATGAGCACCAAAAATGCTCATTTTATATATACGGTTAAGGAGAATTATCACTAGTTCAATTAGCATATGAGATGTGTTTTATATAATTTATGCATATAATTGATAGAAAATCTGATATTATGCTTGATTGGTGTTTTTAGTGGGAAATGTGTATAAATGCAGGTTTTATTACTAATATGGTGTTTTCCAGTCTACATCCACTTGGACCTGGAATACTTCTACTTACAGAGACTAAGGCAAGAGAGCAAGAGCCTTCCTCTTCAAGGAAGGTGCCCAACAGAAATAGGCGCCTTCCTCTTCAAGGAAGGCGCCCAGCAGAAGTAGGCACCTTCCTCTTCAAGGAAGGCACCCAGTAGGAGTAGGCACCTTCCTTATAAGGAAGGTTCCCAACAAAAGTAGGTGCCTTACTTATAAGGAAGGCACCCAAAAAAAGTAGGCACCTTCCTTATAAAGAAGGCACCTCCATGCCTTCATACTTTGCAAGATTTACCAAGTCAACTTTGATCGGTTGACCAAGGACTATGGAGGAGGTTGCACGTGAAGACAAAGGAGATCTATTTTAATCATGCATTTATAGAATAAAGTGTTTGTTATTATTATCAACCTATTGGCTGGTTGACCTTGTAAAGCTATTAAAGAATATTATTATTTTTAGGATGCATTAGTTTAGGATTTGTTGTTACGTACACCTAAGGATGTTTATATTTATCCTTCTGGTGAACGAACATACTTTAAAATAGAAGAATAAAATATGTGTAGAATCAATTGTAACTAAATCACATCACATGATTAAAATAGATTGATTTGTTATTGTAATGATATATGGCTACGCTTTATATAAAGACACAGGCCAGATGAACAAAGGAGATCAATGATTAATTTTACATAGAACTTATTTTATTTTATTGTTTAATTAATTAAGAGTACAACTCCTCTTATTCGAGCAAGCTCTACATAGCTAGCTAGGTAGACTATCCGTGGGAGCTTGGGCACACTCCCTGTAGTAGTCCTCCCCTATTTAATTTGTGCATTTGCTTTCTATAGATTAAGTTTACTGCTTTATTTAATTTCAGTTGTGTGTGTTTATTTCCTCTCATTTTATTTCCAGCACTTTACTTTTTGTTTAATAATTTATTTATTTCATTTCCCGCACTTAGTTTATTTGGTTTGGCTAGAATCCAATTACACAAACCTCCCCACCAAACTAAATAAGGTACAACCAGATTTGTTCCCCAACACTGCAGGCATATACTGTGCGTGACACTCATAAGTTTACGAACTTATTGGATTGATAATTTATGGAAGAGAAATGAATGTTTTCCGAGACATGAATTTCTGCTCACCACTCTTGTGCATCTATGTATACAATTTTACTAAGTTTGACAATTTGGGGTTGTGTTATTTTTGTTCTTTTGATTACTTTATATTTCATAGGTTGTATGACATAAACCAAATTGCTTTGCCTAAGGTTAAACCAGATGACCCTACCAAGCATAATAAACACTATAGGGAACATTTTTTTTTCCCTTATCATAGGTAGAATGGGTATTATATAAATAGTTGCTACAACTTCAAAGATAGTATAATATCTCATTGACTTAGGGGCCATCAAGCTCGATAGTCCCTTAGCTCAAAAAAACCAAAATATTGAAATTTATCAAACACCACTTCCTCATCATGAAGAAGTGCAATAAAAAATAGGAGCATCAAATACCAAGACTCCTCCTAATCAGGTTAATCATATTCAAAAATATCAAGGTTTTGTGGGTGCTATCCATGTAGTCATCCGAGGTTAGCAATGCACTAAAAATTAAAAAAATACTCAGTAGAAACCTGTTAAAACTCCCATAGAACCATATGCAAGTGTGTCTACTCAACCTACCACATCATAATCATCCATTAAATTTTCCACCAATCCTCCCCAACCAATTCATATTCCAAGTCATCCACCTCCACTCACTCATCTTCCCAATCATCCATAAATGCCAATTATCTCTCTGAGTATTCGATTAACCACCAACCTTAAAATAGATTTAGCTAAAAATTTTATCTATGAGCTTATACAAAAATATCCTCTATATCATGAGGTATTAATAGAAATTTTAAAATCCATTGAAATAAAATATGAGGATGTTATACTGCTGATAGGTACCCTATGATGGTTGTGGGATATGCTCATGTTGGAAACTATCTCATCACCTTCCTAGCTCCAAGTGCCCAACATCCTATGAATATACATTAGGGAACCTTGACTAGTATCAATCTAGGACTAACTCTCTATACCTCTCTAGTGATCCATCACCCTCATTGCTTGTACTAGCCTAGGGTTCCTCACTAGATAAATTCTAGTGATCCTCAAAGGATAGATCCTAGTATACCACTGATCATAACCTACCTCAACTCCCACATCATCTAACCTAGGGTCCATATAGATGAGGTCATCCTCCTCTAGCTCTCTAAAGCAAACTATGTCTACATATCCTCCCATGACTACTAGATCCTTGGTCACTCATCTATAGGAGATGTCCCCTATCTATAGAATCTCCTACTATAGTCCAAACTATCATTACACTAGGTCAAAATGGTATAGCTCCATATCTCCCTTATCAAAATGTATCCATCGTATCTACTATAATCAATCCAACTCAAAGGCATCCTAGTCCCACCCAGATGCATCCTTCATGGTTGCCAAGTGATCCGATGAGGTATAAGATCATTTATTACCTACCTCACAAAATTTAAGCCACCTACCTATGCACTGTGCTCTTCCCTTATATGTATCCATCAAAATACTATTATTAGCCCTACCTCTAGCTCCCTCCAAGGAAGCCCACATAGCCTCTACACAAAAATATACTCCTATACCCACACCTAAAGCAATGTCATCATAAGAATGTTGGTGTGTTTCTTATATATGACATTCCACAATATCCTCTACAAGTAACGAAAAACCAATGGTCCCTAAGAAAATCAATGACCAATGTCCCTCATATTGTTGACTAATCTAGCAATATTTTATGGTATTTGTCATCTACTCATGTGGCCTATCAAAACTCCACCCACTATGCCACTAATTACCACTATCAGTTTTGAAATAGACTATGTATCTCCCATCTCCCTCACATTGATGCTACTTTGGGAAAATCAAAATTTGGCATCCCTATCAATATCTCCATAGCTATAGCCTATGATACTGATTGGTACACTCCCATTCCCCTAATTAGAATCCTAAGGATACTCCAAAAATCCTTGAGAGTAATAGTCATCTCTCCTGTAGGTAACCAGAAAGTAGATGACTATGGATATCATCTCTCTATTAAATTTGTAAGCAAAGTTGTGTCAACCTTGACTTGAGGTATCTCAGACACATGAAGGAGTACTACCTCCTCTAGCTACCTCCTCTCCTCTTGATTGAGGTCTTGCATCCATTCTACAAATTTCCTTGACTTCCACTCTCGATTCTCAAGAGTACCAAACTACAATCTTAAAAAGGACACAATTGTATATCATTAGTTCATCAAATCATAAAAAAACATGGAAAAGCAAGATATCAAATCAAAATTTGCACAAGTCAACTTTGCTTTCTCTAAAATTGCACTGTCTTTGATGAATTCACATCATATTCATGATTTTGCACCCTTAGAAGACTTTTCCTACAACATGCAAATTTGTGACACAGATCATGAATTCATCATGAGGGTTTCATGTGACAAACCACTCCAAAATCCAAAAGCAAAATTGAAAAACTAAATGGTCCAAAAGTATTAAAAAATGCAATTTTACTTACTTGGATGCTCGATCCTACCTCATCGGCCCTCGTTCCCACCAGAACAACTTGATGTGTAGGAGATCACATTTTCTCCAGAGCTCTTTAATCCTAAATTATGCAATGAAAATGAATAAGGGTTTGCTCTAATTTACTTTTTAACCCTTGTTTTTATTTCATTTTTACATTTTCCATAAGGAATTCTGCATTCTTCATGAAACTCAAGGGGATACCTCAATCGAAAAGATTAAAAATTCTTTAAAATTTCCTATATCTCAATTTTAATGATAATATATATTTTCTAGGATTGTGAAAGGTCCAACATATATAGGATATATTTTAGTTGATTTGATGGTGCTTTTCATAGGCTTCACTCTAAAGAATACTCTATCCCCCATAAATAAATCTCTAGGTTTCCTTTTTAAATAAACATAGCTTTTTTAGCAATTTGAGGTTTCCTTACTCCTTGATTCTCTAGGTGTCATTTTTAAATCAACATAGGTTTTTTGGCGATATGAGGCTTCCTTAATCCTTTGTTGGATTAGCCTCAGTTGTAACTCCATTTATTTTACTGTATCATGGACCAATGACAACCTGGTCCTCTAGATTATCTCTCTAGATTATCTCATGATAATGGTGTTCTACACCTTTTTACACACAAGTATTTAAAAGACACCATCTTCAAGGAAGCATGATGCCCATTATTATAGGTAAATTCTACCATATGCAAAAAGTCTTTCCATCAAGACTTTTGGTCCATGCAATCTATAAAAAGCATGTCTTCCAAGACTTGGTTAACCCTTTTTGTTTGTCCATCCATTTCAAGATGATATGCAAAACATATATTTAAAGTTGTACCAATTACACAATGGAGAGCTCACCAAAAATCAAATGTGAACCTAGAATCCTTGTCAAAAATAATTACTTCAGGAAACCCATGTAACCTAAAAATTTCTTTGGAAAATCTGTTGGCTACTACTAGAGCATCATCCTTGGTGCTCCCTGGTATGAAGTGTGCAATCTTGATCAGTCTGTCAACCACAACAAGTATTGCATCATGTCGGTACCTACTCTTAGGTAACCCCACTATGAAATCCATCGATATAAATTGCCACTTTTGTATGGATATTGTAGACACCCAAAAGTTGCACATTGTCCCTCTCCTCATCTTCACGATCAATCAATTTGCACAACCATAAAAAATTATATAAATTAACTAAAAACACTATTCATTTATCAATTACACTATTCACTATCCCTAGCCCCTTTGGGCTAGCTAATATCATTCCTACGCTTAACCCTAGGTCCTCATGTGACCTCATTCACAACTCAACCAAGGTTGAATTCTCCACCATGGTCAAAAAGCACTTTATGGTCAAAAATTCAACATTTTGGTCAAAACATGCTTTATGACAAATCACATGCTTAATTAAATCTAATTTTGTTTTAATTTAAGCCTTCTACCTCACCTAGTCTAATTTTACTAGCCTAGCCTTCCACCTCACCTTTTATAGCCTATCCAGCCATACCACCTCTCACCTAGATATTTGTCCACCTCACATTCCCCTGGGTCATAAATGAAATATGGAGACTTTTACACAAAAGAAGTAAAATTTTAATTTGAAGATATTTTCAAAAAGGTCTTCATAAATAACAAATGGATATTTTTGTTAAATTCATAATTATTTATGGATGGGTGAGATATTCTCTCACCCAACCTCATTTATGGACTAGGATACCTTATGGGACACCTCCTCAATGGACACTTCACCATTGACACCTCATAGGGGACATATCATCCCCTTCTTCTCACCTTGGCCAAGTCTATAAATAGAAGACCATCTCCACCATTTTGATAACAACCAACTTTACTTATCGAAACTCTACCAAAATCACTACATCCATTGCTCACATCCATCACACAACCATCATACATACATCGTAATAGTAATTTATTACTTTGATAATATTTCCTTATGATTGAGACAGGTCAAAAAGCCATAAAAATTACACTTTCTAAAGGTTACCCATGAAAAAATAAAAGAAGTAGCTACACCAGGAAAGTCATATTGCAAATTCAATTCAAAAAGGATAGGTTTGCATGACCCCATATGAATCTCCCAGTTAACAATAGATTTGCACAACCCCATGCAAACCTATGCTACAAACACTAGAATTACTAGATCAAGTAAGTATGACCTAGTTTAGTGTTTTTATGCTATTTTTACCAATTATTATCATGTTTTAATCTTGTTTAAGAGTTTTTTTATTTATATAAACAAGGGGTTTGACTGAGGCAATGCCCCAAATGCTTTAACTATATTTTGTAAGTCAATAGGTACACAGGATACATCCAACTAGTGGTGGCACATGAGTAGGAAGCTCACCAACATTGAGGAACACGAAGAAGACATACCCTACTACCTTTCTACACATCTTAAAGGGCTTTCTTAGGGACTTTAGGGAAAAATTTGTAAAAAGGATATCAATCTATAACCTGTTTTACCATTTTAATAGTAAAATTAATGGATTCTATGATTTTTAATGAGAATTATAGTATCATTTTTTTTGTTTTCATTTTGGCACGCTCGGTGAGACCCCACTATGTACTAGCTCAATCACCTTCTAACAAAAATTGTGGTCTATTTTTTTATGACAGGTAATTGTCATCTTTGAAGAAATCCCAAACCAAAATGCCCTTAAATCCATCTTAGGCCAAAACATGAAAGGTTCATTGATGCACTAGTGAGCCTCCAAAGAGGATAAAGAGTACACACTTGGGTGTGTGAATTCCCCAATATACCTCAAAATTGATACATGAAGCACAAGTATTGGTTTTAGACACCCACAACCATTAGCAAGGTAAGTCAAGGGAGGTTAAGAGACTCATGTTCCTAAGGATTGCATGTCTGCATACCTAGACCACCAATCATATCTCACCAAGATGTATGTAAGGTTAAAGCATCCTTGTATTTTTGTGTGACAATAGTTAGCTTATTTTCTTGTAATTTCCTTTCTCTAAGTACATGCAAACTATATTAAGGTTTTTGTTGTCTTTTCATGTTAAAAATTGGCTTCTAGACCTTTTTTGTGTAGGTACTTATTCCAAAACTCTCTAGGAGCATCAAAATCATTATCAATACCCCAAAACTAGCTAGCCCAGTCTTCAAACTCAGATTTGCATGACCCCATGCAAACCTCTTTCCAGAGGATAGGTTCATACCTTAGGGTGTGAATCTCCAAAACACACATAGCTTCAAATAAAATGGTGAATCATAAGATTTTACATACACCTGGATGTAGGTATTGTGTTAAATTTATGATTTTCCCTTAATTTTGAGGCTAACCTTTTCTATTGGGATTGCATTTCAAAAATCATATTCACTTGTTTATTTTAAATAGGTTTGCCCTTATTTCCTAGATTAGTTTTCATTCTTGTCATTTCCCTTTGCATCATTTACCTTTGTGTAATTTCTCTTAAAAGCATTTAATTAGCTTTCTTTTGAAAAGCATCTAGCTAGAATTTTCTTTCCAAAACAACCCTTAATTAGATTTCATTCAAAAAGCATTTAACTAGATTTCTTCCTTGTCATTTCCCATTAAAAGCACTTAATTAGATTTTCATTCTAGCAAACCATTAGACTAAATTTATTTTTGTGAGGATGCAGTTAATTAGATTTATTTTGAAAAGGTATTTAGGGTAGATTTGCTTCTAAAATAGTATTGCAAAACAAACACCACACACTCACATTGCATTTTAAACGATGTAAAGACTAGCTTTCATCTCTAGTATGGATTGGATTTCATCACCAATTCAAAACTAGAGTTTGGTGAGGTCTAGTTTTACTCTCCATTGGCTCACCCTAAGTTTTAGTCACTATAGTATCCCTCTAGGTGGATCATTTTGGAATTACTACTTGGTTGGTCCTTCCCATTTTGAGTGTTGGTTATCTAGATTTAATAAGTAGAAGGTACCTTAAAAGTGGGTAGTTGTAGAAAGACCCTTTACCATAGGGTTTTTCAAAATAATTAGTGGGTGAAGTTGATCATTATTGTGGATGCCTTAAATTTGAGGGTTAATCAAAATCCTTGATTAGGTCCGATAGCAACACATTGATAGCATGAACTCTATTCGTGAGAGTATATTGACTCATTAGAGCATTTTGAATCCTTTCTTTTGGATACCATTTTACTGTGTTTGATTCCACCTAGGTAGCCATTCACCTATTGGAAACATAGTTATATTTTGTGTACTCTTGGGTGTTGCAATAGGTTCTATGCTATGACATACCTATTTCAAATAGCATTCACCCATTTTCCATGGTTTTTTCTTAGGGTGGTTACAATACTCTCATCAAAACACACGAAAACCAAAAGAGAAAAATATTTGCTTATTTTTGAGTCTCATGAAAGTGGTTACAAAAACATATTAAACTTACTATAACTCATTGACCAATTTTTCCATTGTTTCACTTCCACGCAAAGCACTACACAGTCTATTTTTAGGTGGTTTACACTTCCCTGTGCAAATTTCCTACACTCAAATACATTTGCATGAACCTGTGTGAACCTAGATTCTAGACTTTTAAATCTGTATAAAATAGGTCCATAGAGCACACAAAGGCTCTCCATAGCATAAATCCATCCTCTGTCACTATTTATCAAGGTTCACATGACCCTGTGTGAATCTCAGGTTGTAGGAGTGGTTCACACAACCCCGTGTGAGCCTATTTTCAAGTTATAGATTTCTCACATAGAACACAAACACCTTCCAAAACACTTATCCATAATTTGTTTCTAATTTGTGTGGTTTGCATGATCCTGTGTGAATATTAGGTCTCAAGAGATGTTCACACCCCCTGTATGAACCTGTGTTTTTGAGAACAAAAAGCATCCCACTCAGCCATAGTGTAATGAACATTTTTTCTCATTCCATATATATTTCAACAATATATCAAAATATTCAACATGCATCCACAAATAAATTAATTACACAGTAATTTTCTTAACAAAATAGATATTGATTATACCCTTGAGGTAGAGCAACACCATACAATACTCCTTTATGAAAGAAGCCACTCCACAAGATCTCTAGCTCCATTATCCTAGACTTCTCCAAGAATACATCATAGGTCCATTTCACAATTGGGGTACATCTCTCTTTATACAAGAGTGTTATGGTTCACCTTCCATGAGTTACAAGATCACACATGTGGAGGTTCACCTTCCATGAGTTACAAAGTACATAATAATATGACAATATTCCTTGTGGTTACATATGATAATATTCCCCCAATAGTTAAAAATATGATTCTATGACATACCTATTTCTATTTTGACATGTGACCTTCCTTACTCAATAATTAATTTATGGCTCATACCAATATTAAATTATTCAATATTAAATACCTATCTTGGTACCTAACACATAGACATTCCTAGATTCTAGATCTTACATATTTTTTCTATTACTACACTACTACACACATCACCATACCAATTACACATAATCAAATGCGTGAAGCCCTTTGTTGTACCATCGAGGGTGCTCAGTGGAATATCATGACCATAGGTGCCTCTTCTTCTCAAACCAATGATCCACCTTCCAAATATGAGAGGGTTTCCTCCATTGTTCCACCTGATATATTGATTGGGTCCTCTACCCCTAGTGCTAGTCCTATGTCCCATGTCACATCTTCCACTCCCTCTCACCTCCTAGATGAGACCTTTGAGGAGACCCCTCCTTTGGATGATCTCTCCTCTCCTAATCCACCATAAAATTATGGCTAGCATGTCATATATACCCATCCTAGTTGCCCCATACCCATTATGGTGGCATATGAGTTCAATCTACCTCCTTCACCATATGCCACCCATACCTTCCTAGAGCCCTCATCTCATCAAATTTTGGGAGATAAATTTGATGTTGTCATTTCCAAAATCATACCTAATGTCATTAATACTATTCAAATAGTAGGGATGATTTCCACATCTCCTTCTTCTGCGCCCCCTACTTCTGCATTCTCTTCCCAAATCTTGCTATCACAATAGGCCTCCTCTAGCTCCTAGCCTTCATCCCATCCAACCTCATCATTCCCATAATAGTACTTTTCACATCTATCTCAGTACTACTAGCGCTCATCATCACATTTATCACATCCCTCATTGCAATTTCATCAACAATAGGCATCTTCATCCTTGCAACCACTTCCATTTATGCTCCAATTTGCTACCCATCCACCTACTAGCTATCTCCCATTTTTTTCATATGCACCTCCATCAGTACCTTCCTCATAATTTTACCTACCATCCCCACCTTCATTTCAATCTCCATAATCAAATCCTACGTACCAATATAATCCACCTCACTACTCATTTCAGCCTGAATCCTTGCTTGCCATTCCACCCGCACCACCCTAGTTCTCATCAGTTGTGCCTCCATTTTCAAACCAATTCTCTTTCACCACATCTTCATATATTCCATACCCATCTTATACACCACCTAATTTCTTTATCTCATAACCCACATGGTCCTCTACCACCACTACTCAAGTGCAACTGACTTTCCCATATGCATAGTAGCAGAAGGCACCCATGCCTAGTAAAAATATTCCTATGTATTATGATAAAAAAAAACCACCACCTACCACCCAATATTCATACATCTCACCTCATCCATCTTAGGTTTTGGTCCCACAATATCAAGCTATTTCAAGACATGATCCACAATAATCTACTTACTATCATTAGTGGAAATAACATCAGTTGCAATATCCACCACATTTGCATTATTTGTAGGTATCATCACAACCACTACCTATATCTACACCAGCACCCCCATTTCTTGCTCCACCAAATACCACCATGGTACTCTCTATTGAATTTCAAGCCATGTAGGATAATATTCATACATTGGATTTGCACACCACTAGTTATGGGCCTCAAGAACCCACATATGATGAATTGTGCAATCAACCAACTCACCCATCTATTCCCATCCATCCATATCCTTACCAATTTGAGATCCCACAATTCAAAAAATTCAAAAGTAAGGAAGATCCCAAAGAGCATTTGAACAATTACCATTTCACTTAAAAAAAACTTCATGGTAGTTATCCGCTTATGCTCCACACATTCACACTTTATCTTAGGGGATAAGCATTAGATTGGTGCAATCACCTACCTTGCCACAACTTATTCACATTCAAAAAATTGGCCAACCTTTTTCTTGAGAATTTCTTGATCAATATCAAAACCAAGACTACTTTGTTTGAAGTCTATGATTTACATTAGTTTGATGATGAGCCCATCACTGATTATATCTCTCATTGGAGAGTGGTTATTCATGATCTTGTTTTTGCTCTCCCACATTTAGATCTTGTTAAATTGTTTTCCAAAATTTATCATAAGTAAATATCTCAAATATTGTAGATCCATAAAATTCAAACATTTGAAGAATCCATTGCCCAAGCCAAAGTTATTGAGGACATCAAGGTTCACAAAATAAAAATCAATCTCTGTTCAAAGTAGTCCTACCCATCCTATTATCATTACAATTGCAATCCATATGTACCACCCACTTCAAAACCATCTCAGACCAATCAGGTGCTCCTTGCTTCTTCATCCCCACCACCTCAACTCGTACCATCTCAACCTCCACAATCCACACCACTATGACATCCCAAAAAAACCTACTAAGTCAAACCTCCAACACCTCCTGATCTATACAAAGGTTGCAATATTCACCCTCCTTGTCCCCCACACAATTGGATACCTTTGTCTTATCCCATGCTAGCCTTATTTCATTAATTATATGATGGAGGTCTCATCACTTTGCCCAACATAAAGTATCTTGATACAAATCGTTCACTCTCGTAGGACCACAATCCATAAGTAATTTGTGATTTCCATCACCAAAATAGCTATACTCTCAATTCATGCCATATTTTTTTCCATATGGTGCAAGATCTTATTAATCGAGGCACCATTCAAATTTTTAATCCCATTGCACTACAAAATCAAAACTTGAGGATATATCAAAATCCATTACCCAAGAATGGGGGTAATCCACCTCAATATGATCCACTCCAGGCTAGTCATGTCAATCAAGATCCTTCTCAATAGGTATTTATGGGTATGATCAACATCACAACCCGTAATCAATGCTATACACCCCTTGGTGAAGACCAACATCCTTCCACCTCTCAGTCCTCACCTACTTCAAATTCATCAGCCCCTTCACCTTTTCCTCGTCCCATACCATAGAATGTCATCTCTATCTATGGTATCCTTTCCTATCAACTTCACACTACCCCTACAAGGTTATCCATCTATGACATTTTGCAGAAATACCAACCACTTTGTGAAGCCCTCAATTCTATCCTTTGCTCTCTCAATATTGATACTTGTGATACAGATGCATTTGCTAATTTTTTTGTAAATTTTCAAAGATGCCTAAAATCTTCTATCAACTTCCATGACCATGAAATTACGTAATTTTTAGGTGAGGGAGTGGATCCCCCATTGCATATTCAAGCCTCCATCAATATCATTACCTATAAGCATGTTATTATTGACATGGGTTCCTCCATCAACATCATTTCCACTACTGCCCTTGGCCACATTCACATTCCTCCTTTCCATATCGCTACTCCTTCCATGGACCTTCAATATTTTGATGGCTCTATGCATCCTACCATTGGTACCATCATCCTTCCTATCAAGGTTGCTGCCAAAACCATTTCCACTCTCTTCCATGTTGTCAAAGGTGAGATGTAGTATAACATCCTTTTGGGATACCCCTGGATCTGGGACATGCAATGTGTCCCTTCCATGCTACATCATTGTATAAAATATGTTTATAATGGCTTGGTACACTACATTCCCACCTATGGTGATCCATTGAATTTTGCAACATTATCACCCTTCCACTAGGTCCACCATTATCATCAATGTAGCTTGCTCCCACCCCATGTCATTCTTTAGATGCCACTTATCCATCATCTTCACAATCACATTCCACAACTAATCTAAGCAATATTGCATCAACCTCAACCTTTGATTGCCCTAGTTATTCCCATATTTTTACATTTCCCCTCTTCATCCTTCACACCACTCCCCCCATTCACCTTTTTTGCTACACCTTCTTTAGCCTTCTCATCAAACAACCCTCCTATTCTTCCTACACTACCTTCATATTCCCATAAATTTGTACATAAATATACATGGGCATAGGTAATCACCAATTCACCAACCACATCCTCCATACGCACTTCTCAATTCACCCATGCCAATCATCCTATCATTGGAACACCCATTGAGTGCTATGAGTGGAAATAGTTCATCACTCAACTTGATGATCAATTAGCCCAATCAGATCCTTCCAATTCTACCATATCACACTTAATCTACCTACACCCATCCCACCATCATCTCCACCACCTAGGGTATCCTCCCATCAACCTCAGTATACAACCCCTCATGTATTTATACTCATGACCACACCAGGTCCTAGTGAGTATAACATAAGCAATGCTTGGGTTATTCCCTCCATAATATAGTCCACCCATTACTTTGGTCGACCTCATTATGTTCCATTGACTATTGGGGCTATTGTTCCTCTTGTTCCACCTAATAATTGCATAAAATTTGTATATGGAGGAATTGACTCATCTGTAGAATCTCTAGCACCCCTACCACCAAAAAATAGATTTTGTAGCAACCTTAACCACATGTCCAATCCCAATTGCACTTGGCATTATATTTGCATGTAAAATTTGTATGGTTATGGTCTAGGGAGATATGATAGGGTTTTCACACCCACATCAATCCTCCCTTGCGAAAACCTATCGACTGATTAGAAATTTGTTACCATCCCCATCAATAAATACCCTCGAGAATAATTTGGATAATATTGATCTTGATCCCCTCAATATCCTTTATAATGATGAATATGAGCTTAATATTTTGATAGAAAGTTCATCCCCTCATTCCAAAATCGATATTCCATCCATGTTCTTCCCTCCATATCCACCCCATGAACCCGTCTCTTCTTAAAAAGTTGAAGCCCTTGCTCATAAATTAACTGATGTATCACTCGATTCACCCCTATTAGTCAATCCACCTTCTTTACCTTGACCAATCATACCATTTTTCCATATTTAAGAAATAGCACCACCTCATGGCACGCATTCACATTCACCTTCCCCACATATTTTGTTATGCCTAGGTCATCACCAACTCTTTTTGGATTCATCTTTATCCTCCTATGATTCATCACCACCTTTCTCATGTACCTCGACCATATCTAGCACCTATTTCAACATTATTTATATTGACTTGTATGCTCCACTCTAATATCTAAACCATCCCAATTACACTCCAACTCCCATCACCAACTTTATTGATTTCAATTATATCTCCTCCACACCCTCAACCATCAAATTCCTTTCAACACCTCACTTTTCGTGATCTACTAATGCACCTCTACCTTCCATTTGACCTCATATTCCATGGATTAATCATATGAATGTTTATCTAGATGATGAATTCTAGCTCCCTGAGGCCATCGATGACCTTCATATCATACCTACACCTATCCAACTTCATGAAGGTTCTCACATGATTGTAAAGGATACTATTAAAGTAGACATTGGCAATGATCCTGAGCATCCTCACATCGTCTATCTCATCACTAGCTTTTCTAATGAAGAATATGTCATTTTTACCAATTTTCTTAGGCACTACATCAAGGTGTTTTCTTGGTATTACATGGATATGCTAGGCTTGGACTCATTATTAGTTGTCCACAACCTTGTCTTGGATGAAAATTCCAAACCCGTCAAACAAAATTTGCACCAAATGCATCCCATCATTGCTCTCATGGTTAAATTGGTGTTATAGAAACTCCTTGATGTGGATTTTATACAGCCTATTTATTATCCCGAGTGGATTTCAAACATGGTTCTTATCGAAAACCCAAGGAGGTATCCGTATTTACACTAATTTTAAGTATCTTAACAAAGAATATCCCAAGGATAATTTTCCACTCTCTAATATTGATACATTATTCGATGCCACAGTCAAACATGAAATTTTGTCGCTCAGGGATGGTTTTTTTAGATAATAATTAAATTTCATGTCAATCAAGATGACCAGCATAAGACCTCTTTCACTACCCCTTGGGAGAATTTTTTTTATAAGGTCATGCCTTTTGGCCTCAAGAATGTTGGGGCAACTTACTAATGTGCCATGACCTACATTTTTCATGATCTTATGCATAAAACTATTGAGGACTATGTTGATGATCTTATCACTAAATCCAAAATTTGTGGTAAATATCTAGAGGACTTGTACCAAATATTTGATCACCTCTTAGAACATAATGTCTGATTAAATTTTAAAAAATGTGTCTTTGGTGTTACCACTAGAAAAATCTTAGGTTTTATCATTTCACAAAGATATATCAAAGTAGACCCCCAAAAATTGTAAGCTATCATTGACATGACTCCTCCTACGAATATTAAATAGTTACACAAATTGCAATGAATAATTTAATCCATCAGGTGATTCATTGCCCAAATTTTTTACAAGTGTCAGCCATTCAACCATCTACTCCAAAAGGGGGTCCCTTTCATATGGGATGATAAATATCAAGCTACCTTTGATACCATCAAATCATACCTAACATATCCACTTATACTATCACCACCCCATCTAGATCGACCTTTCCACCTATATGTTTCTACCATCGATGTCATGTTGGGCACACTCACTCAAAAGAATGAAATTAACCAAGAATAGGACATATACTATATGAGTCACACATTGATTGATTACAAAACAAGATATGATTACATGAAGAAACTTTACCTTGCCATTGTCTTTGCCATCCAAAAACTATGAAATTACATGATTAACCACACTACCTACGTAGTTGCCCATGATAACCCACTTCACTACATGATGGGTAAGAGCTACCACAATAGTCAAATGGCCAAATGGATCATTCTTGTCATGGAATTCAAATATTGAATTCATTAGTCAAAATATATCAAGGGCCAAGTCATTTTTGATCATCTAGCTAATGCCCCTTTACCAAGTGAGACAGAGAAAGTCATTTTGATGGTCATCAAATCCACCTAGGAAAGGATTTTGGGAAAGTGTATGCGCCTTAGACCTGTGACCAACATTGAAAGGCCGAAGGGAAGAGATACCCCTCATGCCAATATTCAAAGAAAGGCCAGATCCTATGCTAAACTACTTTTTGGGGTTTTGAGATAAGAGTGCAAGAAAGAGATAAAAGGAGTTAGGGTTAGAGAAAGAAATAAAAAAGGGTAAGGGAAGAGAGATCAGCGATTAAATTTGGAAATAACAGAAAGCACAATCACTGTCTAATAACTTGAATAGTAGCAAGGAACACCAAGAATAAAAAAAAGAAACATTATATTAACTTTTCTATGTATCCTCTGGATGAGTTCATAGGATTCTCCTTCTTCCTTTCACCAAAATTTAGGTTTCAGAGTAACGGCGATTAGGACAAGTGTAGCACCCTAAAATTGGCATAGTAAACCTTAGCAAATAATTAAAATTACCTTAGTAATAATTCAAAATTTAAATTTTAACCCCGAACCGCCTGTTAAACCGCTCCCCTTGTTTTTTGTGCCATTTTTAGGATTTGTTGTGACCGTTGGACGATATCGTCGCCGATCAGATGATATCGCCTTAGATCGGATGAATTCGTCTAGAGAAGAACGTCCAGACGATTTCGTCCCAAAACTAATTTTTCATAATTAGCTTCTGTTTCAACGGCGTCTCTAACCGGGGCAAAAGCGTGTCTACGCAGTTAGAGACTTCCCCCATTGGAGATCTCCCAAATTGGGATGATCTCCAACCTCCCAACCTCCTTCCTATGCCTATTTAATCTTAGGCCCTCCCCTTGACATTCCCCTGGCTGAAATTTTCTGTAACACGAGTTTTATTTGCATTAGAGTATCTTAAATTACTATTTGCCTTCGTATTTTTCCAAGTTTGTTTGCAGGAACTTCACTATTTTTCAGCCGGAGCAAGCCCAGATCATCGCAGACGATCCTGTACGATCTCGGACGATCACGCCAAAATTTGAGATGATTTCATATCCTATAGATGATCTCGACTATAGCCAACATTGGGGGCAATCAGTGCCCAGAGTTTGTGTTTCTTCACTCTTTTCTATTGTTTTATTCTGCATTTAATTAAGTTTATTGTTATTCCTTATTATTCTGCATCTTGGAGTTCACCCATGTAGCTTAAATGCATAATAAAGTCATAATTGTCATTAAATCATTGTAATGCACTTATATTTTTATTTGTAATTATCAGTTTAATATTATTATTATCATTCTACATCATTTTCCTCTGTTAGTATAGCTGCATTTTCTGTATTCTGTGTCTATTTCTCTGATTGCAGGTCTCTGACGAATTCGTCTGATGAATTCGCCAGATCTCAGATGATCTTGTCTGATATCAGACGATCCTGTCATATCAGAGGCGATCTGGACTGCTTCAAAAATTAGAACCTCCATCAGACATCCGGAATCAGGTATGGTTTTTCTCATCTAGCTTGTTCTCTGTATTTTTTGTTTAAATCTATTTTCTGTATTCATTTAAATTTGCATTTCATATAGAACAATTTAGATTCATTTGGCCAAACCTAGGATTTGAATGATTAAAGATAAAATTGAACACATTAAACTCATTCCCAACCTAGGCGTGGAAACTGCCACTAAAAGTTTCCTGGTGAACCCCACCATCCATCAAAAAATCACCTTAATACCCCTCCCCCGAGAGGCGCGACCTTCAAAGGGCCTCTCAGTCTAAGGTACCGTCCCATCCTTCTCGCATCCCCCTTCCGGGCATGGATCCTTTAGCCTGAAGGTAAGGGTGCAAAAAATTTGGAACGATACATTTTGGTGAACCCGACGTGAAACTAAAACCTTCTGAAAACAAAAAAAAAACAAAAAAAAATATAGATGCATTTAAAATCATTAGAAAACTGCTAAGTTGTATATCATGTTTAGATGGTAGCTCCTAAGAAAAGACTAGCAGTCACTATAAATGTTGAAAACCAATTAGCAGCCATAGAAATTAATTTTGTGCTTAGTGTGCCTGAAACAGATAGAAACCAACTTTTGTGGGACGAACTTGATAGGAGACTAGGTATCATTTCATCTAGGTCAACAGAACTTAAACAAATCAAGAGGTTTGTCCTAGATAGAATCCTGGATCCTCATCAACTCATTTTTTATCATGAACTTCAGAGAGCTTGCCATAGGTGGTTAGCTTATAGGAGAGCTCTTGTGTCTTCAAAATTGTACACCTTCGAGGAATACCTCGAGAACGCAACTATTGTACACCAATTCCTAGGTCATGTAGAAGATCAAGAGGTCATTCTTATAGATAGGGAAATGTGGAGGAGAGTTCCTAGAGCTGTGTTATATCGAGAGTATTGCCACGAGCTTTACTTCTACCAATTAGAGTCTGAAACAGATAATATCACTATAGCACTTTTTATCAAATTCTTGAAAGAAAATTTCCAATTTGAAGAAGAACATTTCATGACTCCTGAAGAACTTGAGCCCATTAATGATATTTATAAATTGTTTATAGAAAACTAGATCATTGCTTTCATTATTATTATTTCTTGCATTTAGTGTGTTGTTTGTTATCTTTATAATATTGTTATAAAAACCAAAAAAAAAAAACATAACAAAAATCAAAACATTTTATTTTAAGTTTTATAGTAGGTATATAATTAAAATATATACCTCTTAAGCTTGTTGCATATATATATATATATATATATATATATATATATATATATATATGCTGAAATCTAAGTTTAAGCACAATGACTAGACTTAGGAATGGTAAACAAACTGAAGAAGAAGAAGAAGAAGATTGGTTAGGAAAGAAAACAAAAAAATCAAATGTCCCTCCTGAGGATCCTATTCCAGAAGGAGAAACTCTAGAACAGCCAGAAGATGAGCTGGTTGAAGAAAATGAACAAGAAGAAAATGTTAGAGAGGAAGGATCCTCATCCCCTAGAATGGCTCCAGACGAAACTGTTACTTTTGATAACATAGATCATTTCTGGAAATTCTTCAATAATAATATTGGTGCTCTTAATATGGCAGTTCATATTGATAGGGGACAAATTAGTGACACTCAAGCAACCATGGAAGATATGTTTAACATGCACACTAATCCTTTGTCCTTTATTGATCAAGAAAGTGATAAAGCTGGACCATCCAATATGGATATGGCCACTATAATCTAGAACATGCAAAAACAATAGGTTACCCAACCTCCTAAGGAACCTGTTATTGAGCCTAAAATCATTCCCACACAAAAGAGACCTTCATTCACTGCTTTATTTCGCCAAACTATTGATCAATATGCTTCAAATCGACAAAAACCTAAAAACAAGCCAAACATCAATTTCCAACAATCTGGGATACAACATAATACAACTTCAAAACTTCTTCATAATACCCTTCCTATCAACACTTTACACAATAGCAATATAGCATCTAATCTTTATGTCCCACCATCATATGCTCACAAATCCCATATTCATGCTCCACCGAACCAATATGGTGGGCAAACTAGTAATCTGGAAGCCATGGTGAAACAACTAGCTTCCCGCATGGACCAGATAGATCCCTACCGTCCCTCGTACAATTATCGAGAGATGTGTAGTCAGCCTTTAGATCCCATAGTTGTAGCACAACCATACCCTAAACACTTTCCTATGCCCGTCCTGCCTATATACAAAGGAACCGAAGATCCCATAGAGCATCTTCGTATGTTTAGGATAGCATGTCATGATATATCACATGATGACTTGTTATTACTAAAAATGTTCCCAAAAATCTTAGGAGGAATGGCATTAGAGTGGTACTATCAATTGCCCACCCATTCTTTGAGGAATTTTGAAGAAACAGCTGAGTCTTTTGTCCATCAATTTAGTGCCTACATTGAAAGGCATGTAACCATTAAAGATTTATACAACTTAAAACAAGACAAAGATGAATGCTTTGCTGATTTCCTAGCTAGATGGAGGCAGTTGACAGGAAAACTGCACTTTGTGCTACCTTATAGGGAAATGTTGGACATTTTTATTAATAATTTACAAGAACAAATATCCTATGAGTTATCAACTACCACCTTAACCACCTTCGATCAAGCTATAGACTTAGCTCGAAGAGTGGAGGATGCTCTCATTAGGAGAGGTCAGCTTAAGAAGAAAGATGATGAGAAAACATCTAGAAATCAATATAAAAACAAACAAGTTGTGGGTGATGGAGTCACTGACAGCAGAAATGTTGCTAATGTCAATACAACAAAGACAACAGAGAAATTTATATTGAAACCTCCTGATAAACCTCCGAGAGAATTTACTAGATTGAATCAACCACTATCAACTATTCTACCGCAATTACTCGAAAGAGGTTTGATTCAATTACCTAATATCTGGGAACCAGATCCAACTATACCCGGATACAGAGCTGATTTACACTGTGATTTCCATAGAGGACCTGGACACTCTACCAACTCTTGTAAAATATTGAAACATAAGATACAGGATTTGATAGATAATAATGAAATGGAGGTGCAAGCCTTTCAACCTAAACAAAATCCTCCTAATAATGCTCAAAAGAACATTCCCCAAAATCAGAATCAGAATGCCAATCAATCATTAGACATATTTCAACATCCTTTACCAAAGCATGGTAAAGAGGTGGCCAATCAAATTGAGCATCATAATGTTCCCCCTCCTACCCGATATGTAGGAACCATTAGTGGACATTTACCTACTCATGATCAACATATATTTGACACAACTTTATCCATGGTCACGACCAGGCCTCTACATAATATTCAAACTCTTGATCTTAGTGATACAGAATATGAAACTGAAAGTGACATGGAAATCACATCAAATCAATCGAATAGTTCTGAAGATGAATCAGATGCTATTCAACCTATCACAAATTCTATGATTCCAGAAGAACCATTTCCAAGAAGAATTACTACTAGACCATCTTCTCATCAATTACTTTCTAATCAACAAGCTATAAACACTAGACCAAGACCTATTCATCATCCGCAAAACAATATTGTAGGTACCATTGGAGCTGTTACTAGACAACAAGCTCAAAATTCTCAACAAGAACAAAATCAGAACAATGAATCAACCCCATTTGTTTTGAAAGTTCCTAATAAAGGAAATCATGCTCCTAATATTCAACCTAAACCTCCTTATAATATTAATGAGCAACTATCAAATACTACAGCTCGGATTTCTCTTTTGGACCTTTTGAGATCTTCTCCTACACATAGAGATGAATTGATGCTCACATTAAGCCAAATGATGGTACCACAAGATATTCAACCCGCAGCCATGACCAATACTATAATAACTCGAGAAGTCGATTGTATTGACTTTCGGGATAGAGATATACCACAACATAGTTTACATAAGGACAACCCCTTATATATTATTGCCCTAATAGGAGATGTAGCAGTCAAAAGGGTCTTGATTGATAATGGTTCATCTCTAAACATTTGCACTTTTGACTTCTACCAAAGATTTGGGTTTAGAAGTGATGAAATGAAAAAAACTGACATGATCATAAAAGCTTTCAATGATGAAACACAAGAAACGTGTGGAGTTATCACCATCCCATTGCAAGTTGGTCCAAGAACCTTAGATACGACCGTGTTTATTGTACATTTCCCAGCATCATACAATATACTCTTGGGTCACCCTTGGATCAATGCAATGCGGGCTGTTCCATCAACTTTACATCAATGTGTTAAATTTGAATTTAAAAATCAGTTGGTCACTATTCATGGTGATCCTAGACCCTTTGATATGTGTGCTTTGGCAGAGCCTGTTGGAGTTCAATTTTGCCCTGCTCTGTCATCCACACATCCTAATTCTCATTTTTCATCTAAACGTGTGAAACACACACCCATAACTTCATCTATTTCTCCTCCATTAATTCCACCTTTACCTATAGCTCAACCCTCCTCTAAACAAACCACATTAGAACCTTGGAAAGATCTTAAATCCACAACCAATCCTTCATGTTCCACTCCTATAATTTCAAAACCTATAGACCCATTTATTAACACCTCTACATTGCCTACATCTACCAAAGACATATCATCCACATCAAAAGATATAGGGAATGATCCTTCTACATCTTACGCTCTTTCTGATGAGCTCCTACCTGATTTATCTAATATTCTAATATCAGAAAAAACAAATGCTTCTATGCAAGATTCCCTTATTCTAAATAATTTGCCGCCATCTCCTCATACCTTGGGCCTCCCACAACCTATGGGAAGTACTTACCAAGTCGGGAGTTGTGCCTTTATTTATAAGGGATATGACTGGGGACGAATACCCAGGAACATCAAAACTCATTATGATGGATATGCTCGATGTTATTTTACTAATGAGTATACTAAAGCTAAACCTATAATGCTTAAAATGGGATATAAAGGGAAAGGTTTGGGACCTTTCCAAGATGGTATGAAAGAACCTTTTGAGGTAGAACCATGGCCCGCCCGATGTGGTGTGGGCCTATTTCCTAGTAAGGGTCAACCCTTCCCTTTTGAAGATGATGATCAACTCATATGTTATCAAGATTATTTGGATGGACGTGATACTTTGCGTTTAACAAATCAGCCATTTACATGTAATATGCTATCCTTAGCTTATCCTGAGATGATTGCTGAATCCGACGATGAGTTGGAGGGAGATATCTTCCATGATGTCTCCATTGAAGAGTTGTTACATAACGAATTTTATTTCAATGGTTCTATACCTACTATAGCCCATCTTGAGGCCACGAATCCTCAAGACGAATTATCCAAGCTAACCTTGGAAGAATTACAAGAATTGGGCGTTTCACCCGCCCCACCTAATTTTGAGAGAGATCTACACATGGAAGTAGAAAACGTCATAAAAGTTAACATTGGAACCGAGGATAATCCTCACATAATCAATATTGGATCAGAATTAAGTCAAGAAAAACAAGATCAATACATCACATTTCTTAAAGAATATGAAGATGTCTTCGCTTGGACATATGAAGATATGCCAAGTTTAGACCCTTCTGTAGTCATGCATCATCTAGTAGTCCATCCGGATGCTAAACCTGTTAAACATAAACTTAGAAAAATGCATCCCAAAGTGGCCTTGCTAGTCAAAGGAGAGTTAGAAAAACTCTTGAATGTTGTTTTTATACAAGCTATTGATTATGCTGAATGGATCTCGAATGTAGTTCCAGTAACCAAGAAAGAAGCTACCAAAGTTAGGGTTTGCACAGATTTTAGAGATATTAATGTTGCATGCCCTAAAGATGATTTCCCTCTTCCCAACATGGATCAAATCATTGATTTTACTGCTGGGAGTGGAATGATATCCCTAATGGATGGATTTTTTGGTTATAATCAGATCAGGATAGCTCCTGAAGATCAGGCTAAAACAACCTTTATTACCCCCTGGGGTACCTTTTGTTGGAAAGTGATGCCATTTGGTTTAAAGAACGCAGGTGCAACATACCAACGAGCCATGACTTATATCTTTCATGATATGATGCATGATATCCTACATGATTATGTAGATGATATTATAGCTCATTCTATTAATGAGGATGATCATTTAGATGATTTGAGAAAAGTATTTAATCGGTTAAGAGAATACCTTATCCGATTAAATCCAGCCAAATGTATATTCGGAGTCAAGTCCGGTAAATTATTAGGGGTTATAGTTTCTTTACGTGGTATTGAAATTGACCCTCTCAAGATTGTGGCTATCACTGATATGCCCGCACCTACCAATATATCTGAATTACGAAGTTTACAAGGTAAGCTTCAAGCTATCCGTCGCTTCATCGATAAGTTGGCGGACAAAACCGGTCCCTTTCTTAAGCTTCTTAAGAAGGATGTCCCTTTCAATTGGGACGACGAATGCAAGGAAGCATTTGAACTCCTTAAACAATACCTTCTTAACCCACCTGTGCTTTCACCGCCTAGACCTGATCGCCCATTTATCCTATATATTTCAGCTTTAGATTTTGCCTTAGGAGCTATGTTAGCTCAACTTGATGATGAGAAAAGAGAACGTGCTAATTATTATATTAGCCAAACTTTAATTAATTATGAAACCCGCTACACAACATTAGAAAAACTATGTCTAGCAGTCGTATTTTCTACGCAAAAATTATGCCATTATATGCTCAGTCAAAAAATGTATGTCATTGCTAAATATGATCCCTTGCGGTATCTCATGAGTCGACCTTATTTATCGGGTCGCACAGCAAAGTGGGTTCTTGCTCTAAGCGAGTTTGAACTCATGTTTATAGGACAAAAATCTGTTAAGGGTCAAATCATAGCAGATCAATTAGCTGCTGCACCCTTAGAATCTACCCATCCCCTCATCATTGAGTTTCCTGATGAATGCCTTCAACTAGAGGCAGACCATGTTGAACAATGGTCCCTATACTTTGATGGAGCCCGATGCATGAGTGGGGCTGGTGCAGGTATTATTTTAATATCTCCACAAAAGCACATTATCCCTTTGTCCTTTAAATTAACATTTGCTTGTACTAATAATACTGCTGAATATGAAGCTCTAATCCTTGGATTACGAGCTGCCTTGGCGCTAAAAATTAAACATCTGTTAGTTTTTGGTGATTCTCAACTTGTCATAAACCAGATTAATGAAGTTTATCAGACCAGAGATGATAAATTGCACCCATATAAAGCATATGTTTTACAATTAATATCTTTATTTGATCAAGTTACCTTGGAAGCTATTCCTAGAACTAGCAACCGTGCGGCTGACGCTATGGCTGTAGCTGCATCTCTTCTGCCCTTGGAGTTAGATGACGAATATGCCACTATCATCATTCGTCGACTCCAGGAACCCGCTTCAAATAAGTCATGCTTAGAACCTTTGGATGTGTTTCTAATCAACGAAACTACTCCTGAACCTTGGTATACGGATATATTTGATTTTCTTCAAAATGGGACTTTTCCTGCCAGTTTTAATAGAAACCAGTGCCGATTATTACGTAGACGAGCAAGTCGCTTTGTAATAATTGGCAATACTTTATATAGGAGATCTTTTGAAGGTATCCTATTGAGATGTTTGAATCTAGAAGAATCTAAATCAGCTTTGAGTGAAGCCCACGATGGTTCTTGTGGGGGACACTTCAGTGGTAGCACCATTGCTAAAAAGCTCCTTAGGATAGGATACTTTTGGCCTACCATGGAGAATGATGCACATGATTACGTGCGCCATTGCGACAAGTTCCAGAAGCATGCTGACCTTGTCCATGCCCCTGCACAAGAACTGTAGGCTATTTCATCCCCTTGGCCCTTTTCAAAATGGGGCTTAGACATTATTGGAAAAATTAATCCTGTGTCATCTGATGGACACAAATTCATCATAACCGCCACTGAGTATTTTACGAAGTGGGTTGAAGCTATGCCTTTAGCTTCCTACACTGGAACTCAAGTCTCCAAATTTATTTTTAATCAAATCATTTGTAGGTTCGGAATTCCTGCCAATCTCATCTCAGATAATGGAACTTGTTTCAAAAATAAAGATGTCAAAAAATTATGTCAAAAATATAAAATTCAACATCGTTGGTCCACTCCCTATTATCCTCAGGGTAATGGCCAAGCAGAAGCATCTAATAAAACATTAATTAAAATTCTTAAAAGATTGGTCAATAAATCTGGCCGCGACTGGCACATTCAATTATATCCAGCTTTGTGGGCATATCGAACTAGCGTTCGTACTCCCATGGGTACTTCACCTTTTGTTTTGGTTTATGGTGTTGAAGCTATTTTTCCATTTGAATTAGAAGTTCCTTCTTTGGCTCTACTACTTCAAGATACTGAAGTAGGAGATGAATATCGAGCTGGCAGACTCAGTCAGCTGGAACTCCTAGATGAAAAGCGCATCAATGCTTTGGAGCATCTTCGTGCCTACCAAAACAAGCTTAAAAGATCATATGCTAAAAAAGTTCGTCATCGATCCTTTGAGATCGGCGACCTTGTTTTAAAAGAAAATCAAAAAAATACTAATGCAACTAAAGACCTTAAAGGTAAATTTGAGCCCAACTGGCTTGGACCATATATTATCACTTCTAAATTTGAATCGGGAGCATACAAATTAGCTACCTTAGATGGTAAAGATCTTAAAGAACCTATGAATATTATGCATCTTAAGCGTTATTACGCATAAAATTTGGTCATTTCATCATTTGTATATATTTTGCATGTTGTTTCATTTTAAAAGAAAAACAAACAAAAATAAAATAAAAGTGAAATCAACAATATTATTGACTCTTTCGAAAAAAAAAAAAGAAGGAAAGAGAGAGTCAAAATTATCAAAACTCCTCAAAAATATTTGTTGTATATTCTTGAAGTATTGCACTTATATTTTCAAATTATTTTGGATAAATTAGCATTTATTTGGAATCCCTCACTTTTGCAAACACAAAAATAAATATCTTGATTTTATCTGGCATGATTACTAATCTCTCTTATATCAAAGTCCACAAATTGAATTAAATAAAGTTTGAGCATAGAGAATTGATCTTGTTATTTACTTAAACCAAGCATACCTTTTCACATTAAAATGATTACATTTGCAATTTCAATACTATGCTACATAGTAGAAGTGGTTTCTTGAGCGAAAAGTTTCCCCTGCTATCCTATCATGCACATGGTCTAGAATCTTTGAGAATTGACAAAAGGACAAGCTCACCCCTACCCAGAATAAAAATCCCTTGCTCTACAGCTAATCCGAGCAAGTATCCCTAGAATAGGAAGCAAAAAAAAAAGAAAAATCAAGCAAAATCATGAGAAAAAGAAGCATTATTCCAGTATCATTTTGTACTATCTCAACACTATTTCAGCATTATCTCAAATATCAAGCAAACATACAAAAAAAAAAAAGAAAAAGCAAAAAAAAAAAATACAAAAGAAAAAAGAAAAAGAAAAGAAAAAAAGAAAGCAAAGAAAGCAAAAGCAAAAGCAATAAAATCCCTTTCCCTACCCATTGAAAAGAAAAGAAGGGTTGATGAGCTTGAATCCCTGGAATTCTCAATTATTCGAAAACTGTGAGGTAAGCCCCATAACAGGTGGTTTGTGCCCAACCCGCTTGGCCTTGGGTAATTCCTAGCGTGGTGATATGTCTGTCACATTAGTGACCTTCTTTTGTATAGACCTATGTCTGCTTATGGATTAGCTAGCTCTTGATAACCCGACTTACATAGTAGTCTGGTATGGTTATATGCATCTAAATCATGGTCAATGAACACTTATTTGGTTAATTCAAATCACTTGTATCAAATTATCTTGCTCAAAACTGGTAAATGCACAAAGCAATTGCACACACATTTGTATTTGAGAGATTTTGTGTATCATTATGATAAATCAAGATCGAAAATGAACTCACATATGCACATGGGATTCCTTATAAATCTAACTTTTGTCTTTGAGATAATTTAAAATATTTTTGCAAATTGTCTGGAATAATTTCATTTTCTTACTTGAGAACAGTTGTTTAGTATAAAGACAACTACATGCATTTTCAAAAAAATCAAAATTTCTTTCAAAACATGCAATAAAGTTACATTTATATATAATTTTTTGACTTTCGCGACGATGGTATAGTTCCAAAACCTAAATTGGAATTTTATGCCTAGCGCAAGTCCTCATATTTATATTTTCTGTTTATTTTCAAAATTAAAAAATCAACCATGCAATAAAACTATTATATCAATTTCTTTTTTTTGGATTTCGCGATGATGGTATAAGTCTATACCTAAATATTCTATGCCTAGCGCAAACCATTGTATTAATTTTATTCCCCATTTATTTAAAATCATAAAAACATATGACTTAAATCATTATGTTACACAATTATGCTTTAAAAAGAACGAACACTATTTTTTTTCATGTCATTATGTCAACATTCAAATTTGCAATGATGGTATAATTCCTAGGGAATTATTCAAAAAATTTATCACACTTAGGAATTTATGCCTAGAAAAAATCATTTTTATATATTTCATGCAAAATATTTTTCATGGAAATCTGAAAACAAATCATCATCATCATCATCATTTGCATCATCACATCAAAGTCTTAAGACAGTCTCTTAAGCACTCTTTTACTTTTAACAACATTTCTATACTGGGATTAGCTTGACGACCTAGCGAGCGGTGACTCCATGAAATGGTCATAAATAGCGACAATATCCTTTGAAATTATTGTTAAAAGTCCCTTTTTATTTTTATCAAATCACCACAAACAACCAATTTGTTTACATCAGATTATTTCATTTAAATTTTAAAAAGCATGACATAAAATCATAATATTTCAAAAATGACATAATTACATGAATCATCAAATCAAACAATTCAAAACATTAAAGCATCATAAAACATATACACAAGTCATATGATCAAAAAATATCTCATATATATCTCAACATAATCATATACATCATCTCAAACTTGGATCAGTATGCCACAATTTGTACCTCGGCATACTCAATCCTCTATCAAAAATAATAAACACTATGTATCAATCTATGCAGTGCAGTCAGCAAGCTAGCCTCGAGAACCCCTCGAGCTCTCAGCCTCATCTCCTCTCTCGCCTGGAGGTGAAGGAGGTGGCCCCATCACAGTCCATGTGGTGCTATGAGTCCTAGACGTCGAGCGTGATGATGTCCTTGACGACCTCATCATGACAGGCTTTGCAATGGGGGCTGGCAGTGGTACCCTATGCTCCTCTGGCACCATATGGTGGTATAACCCCTGGTAGAATGTGGTCTAAGCAATAGACCATGATAGATCCTGAGTGCTCGCCCCTCCGCTCCATGCCCTGAGGCGTGCAACCTCATCTCTGAGCTGTGTGGCCTTAGCTCGATGTCGTGCAGCCTCATCCTATAAGGTCTGCACCTAAGCCTGGAGACGGACATTCTCCACCCGAAGAGTAGCCATCTCACTACTCTCTCCTACGTCCACACCCTTGCCCTTATCGAGCGATGGTGGCCTCTCTCCCCATGGAGAAGGGGGTCTCTCCTCCCTCCTCTCCTGTTGCCGTGGCCTATGCTACACCTGTGGCCTCCTCTACTCTCTCCCTCCATGACCCTGTGCTGCCTCAATGGCCGCCTGGCACCACCTCCCCATCCGATGCACAACTACGTGAATCGGACCCTAAGCCCTCGTCATCCGAGGAGGGCGGATGCCTGTGTACCAGGCATCATAGCCGTCGGCTACCCCTACATCATCCCCATCCACTAGCTGAATGGGGGCATCATCCATGTCCTGACTCCAGAAGCGCTACATATCTGGAGCCCCACTGAGTGTGGTGTTATCCCAGATAGTCCGAGAAAACTCGTAGTCCCTAAGAGATGGGATCCCCTACTGTAGACCGAACTGCCTCAAAACTCGGTCGTAGTGGTGGAGCTCCACCTCTCCCCACTCCATCCTAAGCCAGTAGGTTCACCTAATGTGAGCCAGCTCCTATCTGTCCTCGGCCCACCCTGGATGCTCTCTCCATGGCCTCCAGGTGATCTGGTCTAGGACAAGGTCATCCAGTAGTCTCCGGGACATTGGCAGATCTATCCACCGCTGTGACCCTCTCTGAAGCCACCAGTAGAAAACTCGGGGCCTCTCCCCGTCAACCCCTATCAGTGGGAGCCCTACCGACCTTCGCACCATGATGTGCTCCTAGCACCAAACCTGTAGTAGCGATGTCATGACCAGACATCGGCCGCCCTTGTACACGACCCCATGTAGGATCCTGTACAACCGGCATAGTATGAAGCTCCCCCAGGAAAACCTGTACTCGTGGTCTCTCATGTCACAGACCACATCTGTCAGTAGCCATGGTAGCCTGCATCCACTCTGATGGCATAGCAGCAGACCACCTACTACCCCTGCCAACACCTGTGTCAGTCTAGATGCCCCAGGCATCTGTCGTAGCGACTCGATATTCACTCCGCCCTTCTCCAGGGTGAAGCTCGGATCTCCGCATAGTCGCATCATCGCGTGGCCTTGATTGGCCATGGGAGTTATTAGTCATCCTTGTATGGGGATCCTCAAAATCCTCCATACATCCTCCATAGTAAGAGTCATCTCCCCTGTCGATAACCGAAAGCAGGAAGAACTCGGATACCACCTCTCTGCTAGGGCTGTCAGCAGCCCCATGTCTGTCGAAACGTGTGGCATCTCTGCCACATGCTGTAAACCGACCTCTGATAGTCGGTCTCGCTCTGCCTGATCCAGAGTGGCCAAGTCATCCCTTAGACCCCTGTATTTCCATTCTCGGCTCTTTAGTAATCCCCTCTACAACATAAACAACAAAACAATAAAAATCATTAATAAAACAGTGATTAAAAATGCAAGTAAAATAAGTTCAATTTCATACAAATGATGATATCGTCCACTATTGGACGATATCGTCCAAAATTTGAGCAAATTCGTCTCCGATTTTGCAAGAGGGAATCATCCCTTATTGGACGAAATCGTCCCCATATCGTCGATTTCGCCCTTGGACGAAATCGACGATATCGAAGACGATTTTGATGAAATCGGGACGATTTCATCCCGACGATGTCGACGGCCCAAAAATGGCCGCGATGCTCAAAAATCATTTAAAATTTATCTAAAAAGCACATAAATTCAAATTAAAGCATTCTAAACTAAGTTTAGATCCTTACCCGTAGCCCACGTCGGACCTCTGTCGATCGGTGTGTTGTCTCGACCATTTTTGTCTGTAGAGCTCTAGAAATCAGGAAAATGAACAGTAAAAATGAATTAGGGTTTTCCCTATTTTTCTTAATTTTATTCAAAAACAATTAAAAACATTTTTAAAATTTTGCTTTTCCGTGTTTTTACCTCAAACGTTCGATTTGGGTAAAAACACGGAGGGGGCACCATAGTAAGCTGTCGTACGATTCGACCTAGAATCGTCGCCTAAAAATGGGAATAAATTTTTGCTTTCTCGTAAATCGAGAAGAACTCGTCTTTAACGCATTTTCTTTGGAAAATTCGCTAAAGAGGGGGCAAAATGTAGCACCCTAAAATTGGCGCAGTAAACCTTAGCAAATAATTAAAATTACCTTAGTAAATAATTCAAATTTGAATTTTAACCCTGAACCGCCTGTTAAACCGCTCCCCTTGTTTTTCGTGCCATTTTTAGGATTTGTTGTGACCGTTGGACGATATCGTCGCCGATCAGACGATATCGCCTCAGATCGGACGAATTCGTCTGGAGAAGAACGTCCAGACGATTTCGTCCCAAAACTGATTTTTCATAATTAGCTTCTGTTTCAACGGCGTCTCTAACCGGGGCAAAAGCGTGTCTACGCGGTTAGAGACCTCCCCCGTTGGAGATCTCCCAAATTGGGATGATCTCCAACCTCCCAACCTCCTTCCTATGCCTATTTAATCTTAGGCCCTCCCCTTGACATTCCCCTGGCTGAAATTTTTTGTAACACGAGTTTTATTTGCATTAGAGTATCTTAAATTACTATTTGCCTTCGTATTTTTCCAAGTTTGCTTGTAGGAACTTCACTATTTTTCAGTCGAAGCAAGCTCAGATCGTCGTAGACGATCCTGTACGATCTCGGACGATCACGCCAAAATTCGAGACGATTTCGTATCCTGCAGATGATCTCGACTGCAGCCAACATTGGGGGCAATCAGTGCCCAGAGTTTGCGTTTCTTCACTCTTTTCTGTTGTTTTATTCTGCATTTAATTAAGTTTATTGTTATTCCTTATTATTCTGCATCTTGGAGTTCACCCATGTAGCTTAAATGCATAATAAAGTCATAATTGTCATTAAATCATTGTAATGCACTTACATTTCTATTTGTAATTATCAGTTTAACATTACTATTATCATTCTACATCATTTTCCTCTGTTGGTATAGCTGCATTTTTTGTATTTTGTATCTATTTCTCTGATTGTAGGTCTCTGACGAATTCGTCTGACGAATTCGTCAGATCTCAGATGATCTTGTCTGATCTCAGATGATCCTGTCATATCAGAGGCGATCTGGACTGCTTCAAAAATCAGAACCTCCATCAGACATCCGGAATCAGGTATGGTTTTTCTCATCTAGCTTGTTCTCTGTATTTTCTGTTTAAATATGTTTTTTGTATTCATTTAAATTTGCATTTCATATAGAACAACTTAGATTCATTTGGCCAAACCTAGGATTTGAATGATTAAAGATAAAATTGAACACATTAAACTCATTCCCAACCTAGGCATGGAAACTGCCACTAAAAGTTTCCTGGTGAACCCCACCATCCATCAAAAAATCACCTTAATACCCCTCCCCTGAGAGGCACGACCTTCAAAGGGCCTCTCAGTCTGAGGTACCATCCCATCCTTCTCGCATCCCCCTTTCGGGCACGGATCCTTTAGCCTGAAGGTAAGGGTGCAAAAAATTTGGAACGATACAACAAGTGAATGTAACAAAAACCACGACCCACCATGCAGCATAAAAGAAAGCCAATATGGCATTTTTCCTCCCCTATGTATCCTTCAGGGCAAATTTCAAGGTTCAGTCCCCAATCGTACATCAGATTCAGGATTCAAAGTCTCAGTATGCAAATGAAGAAAGACAAAATAATTAAGCACAGAAGGTAGCATACAAGAGAGAGATAGAGCTCAAATATATTTAGTATTAAAAGTAGGACATCAAGTTACAACAACTTTCTTAGTAGAAAGTTCCCCCCTTTTACATTACAATGCCTAGGTTTTTATAGAGGACCCGACCCTCTAAGTCATAATTACATAGAATGGTGAAGTACACCCTTGAGCCCTAAGAAGTCGACTCCTCGTGGTGCTCGTGACTGAGCTCTCAATTCTGTTACCAAAACTGGCGACTGCGACCAAGTCAACTATGGAAAGATGCATTAATGGATCACCTGAATCGTCCTTGGCTTCTGGGTGCAGTGCTTGAGTGGTCACCATGCTTGTCGGGCTCTCATTTTGGGACTTATGCTTCATGTTCGATTGCCAAAAATGAGCAACGAGCTTATCGGGCAAGAAAAATTGCATTTATGAGGCACTTGATCACCTCAAGAAAATACCTGACTTGGAGTGTGTGCCTGTGAATGCGCTTCACTAGATCCTCATTCACAATTCTACTTCGCAATGGATTTGGGCTGAAGTAGATCCTCCTTCTTGGTTTATACTTCGTACGGTTGAGCTTCGCAACATAGCTTCAGGGGGGTTGAGTTCCGAAGTAGATTTATTCCTTAAAGTGGGGCCATTCGCTCTTTGTTGCTTTGTTATCAAAATTGTTTTGCTGGTTCATTTGAGAAATGCTTAGCTCCGATCTTCTTTCAAAATATGGTTTAGGAGTATTTTGATCGAAGCAATTGCCTTGGCCCGAAGCGACTGCTGGAAATGTTTCGGGTGCGGAGCACTTTCTTTGAGATCTTCTTTGGCAGCACTACTTCGGTGAAGTTCCTTTTATACTTTTCCTTTTTGGTGAAGCTATTTTCCTTAGCTTGTTTGGCAACGAAGCTCTTTTCTCTTCCATTTTATGTACAAAGGGGGTGATAGGGAAAGCCAAAATTGCTGCGACTTACATATATTTTCAAAATAATAAAAGGAAATACTTTACAAAAGCAAATTGTACAAAATTTGGATTTTTTTTCTACCCCTTGGTGCAATGTGACAAAATTTTCAATAGGCACACTCACTCAAAAGAATGAAATTAACCAAGAATATGACATATACTATACGAGTCACACATTGATTGATTACAAGACAAGATATGATTACATGGAGAAACTTTACCTTGCCATTGTCTTTACCATCCAAAAACTATGACATTACATGATTAACCACACTACCTACGTAGTTGCCCATGATAACCCACTTCGCTACATGATGGGTAAGAGCTACCACAATAGTCAAATGGCCAAATGGATCATTCTTGTCATGGAATTCCAATATTGAATTCATTAGTCAAAATATATCAAGGGCCAAGTCATTTTTGATCATCTAGATAATGCCCCTTTACCAAGTGATGCCCCATTACTTATCCAACTTCTAGACGATTATGTATTCTATACTACGGATGCTAAAGAATTTATGGAACTAGAATCAATCGTTGACTTAACACTCTTTTTTTATGGATGTCATTGTGAGCATGGAGGGGGTGCAGGTATAGTATTTTTCACTCTGTAGGGGGATCCACTCCCCTTTTCTTGCGAATTAGGATTTCCTTGTACCAACATCAATTTCAAGTATGAAGCTCTTATCCTTGGATTAAAATAAGAAATATCCATGCATATTTGATGCTTGGACATATATGGTGACTCCCTATGCATTGTAAACCAAGTTAAGGGAGAATGGTAATGTTGTTTCCCAGTCCTTCAACAATACAAATAGGTAATTGAAAACTTGTTGGCCCAATTTAAGTGGTAAGACATCACTACTTCTCCTTGATCCACAAATCGCTTTAAAAATACTATGGATTTCCTAGGTTCACTCATTCTGCAAAATCTACTTTCTAATATAACTGATGTGTCCATTCACACCCTCTTCCATTCTAATATCTCTACCAACCCACCTTCCCATGATGATGATATCAATATAATCAAAGTTGAACCGCACAACCCATGATTCTCCCAATTCAAATATTATATCAAGCTTGGTATTATCCCACATGATCTAAATCATACTCACAAATGAGCTTTCAAACTATGCACAATTTGCTACACATTGTGAGGAATCTTATTGCACTGCTTAGAGCCATTCGAAGCCCAATGCATCATCCAAGAGGCTCATTATGGTACTTGTGGTGGCCATTTCAATGGTATGGCCATGACCAAATGCATATTACAAATGGATTATTACTGGCCCACAATGGAGCATGATTGTTATAAATATATTAAAAAAGTGTGTCAAATGCCAACATCACGCCAATCTCACACACGTGCCTTCATAGGCCCTTCAACCTATTCAATTATTGTGGCCCTTTTCACAATGGGGTTTGGATATTATCGATAAAATTACTCCTACCTCATATGGCAATCACAAATTCATAATTAAAGCAACTGAATACTTCACAAAATGGGTTGAGGCCATCCCTTTAGTGTAAATTACTGGTCCTAAAATTATTGATTTCATCACTCAACACATCATTTATTGTTTTGGCATTTCATCCAAAATAATTTTTGACAATAGTACACCATTCAAAAACAAGAATGTTCACACATTATGTGAGAAATTCAACATCCAACATAGCTTTTCCACTCCATACTACCCATAGGGTAATGACCAAGAAGAAGCTACAAATAAAACCATTTACACCATTCTTTGAAAAATCATTTCCAACTCACATCGTGATTGGTATAACCAAATGCCACCAGCCTTATGGGACTATCACACAAGAATTCCTACTCCAACTGGGAAAAATTCATTTTCCATTGTATATGGCATTGAATCCATCATGCCCTTGGAGCTCAAAATCCCATCCTTATGAGTTTCTATGCAAGAATTCATTGATGATAATACCGCTCATAAAGCCAGATTAGGCCAATTTACCCTCTTGGATGAACACCACATTCATGCTATTTAACATACATGCATTTACCAATATCATATATAACATGCCCACAAATCTAAGGTACACCAACATGAATTCCAATTTGGAGACTTAGTCCTTAAAGAGAATTAGTAAATTACTAGCCAACCACATCATCTCCATGATAAATTTACACCCAATTGGCTAGGCCCTTACATGGTTACTCAAATGTTTAGATTTGGGGTATATCACCTTGCTACCTTGGAAGGCATTGCTAAACTTGATCCCATTAAAATTATTCATATTTGAGAATTTTATACCTAAAATTAGGCATTGCACCTCGTTACCACTTGCACATATGTATATCATCAAAAATAAAAACACAAAAACAACTACAACACCATTTTGTGCATTCTACAATATTAGATCAAATTTCATTTCAATCCAAATCTACTTTTCCCACATTTTTTATTTCCTTCTTCTTTCTTCTCCCCTTCTTCTTAATGAATGTTGTATGGTCACGCTTCAAGTGACTGCATAGCTTTCATCGCCCTTCTTTCTTTCATTTCCTTCTTGTTCGTATTCTCTTTTCTTCTAAACTACTTATCAAATTTGTATGGTCACGCTTCAAGCGACTACATACCTTTGATTGGTTTATTTTTCTTCTTTTATTCTTCTTCTCTCTTTTCTTCCCCTTTTATCTTCTATCATTATTTCTTGTTGTTTTCCTATCCATCACATTCTACTTCACTTTATTGTCCCCATTTCACTACATATAATACTGGGGTAAACTTGCATATAAATTCCCATGTCCATTTATTTGTAGCATCACTTTATAACATGTTCATACATTGCATTCATATATGCATCTGTACATAATAATTGTGAATACCATGCTTGGATAATTAAATACGCATATGTTAGCATAATAGTTTTGGTGCCCAAACCCATTCTAACGAGATAGGGTTATTGAAATATTTTGAGAGCTTCGCCCATGTACATTTTTGTAATTAACCACCATCCAAAGTTGGCATACAATAAAAGAATTTCTTGACTTATCTTGGTTACCTTACTCTCATTCCTAGATTAAATCACACAACCTACATACTAAGAAAATTTTGAAACTAGGTCTGGCTACACTGTATGCATACTGATGCCTAGCCAAAAACACCATGCTCATCATATCATTTATATGGTTTATGTCAAAGCTAAATATTGACAAAATAAAAATTTATACCAAAAAAGTAAAAGGGCAGAAAATGAAAGCCAACACCCACAAAGAAATATAGAGCAACAAACAAAGAAACTCCAATACAGGGGCAAAAAACTGAAGAAGCAAAAATTACATTGCCTTAAGGGCACTTAATCTGCAATGTAGAGCAGTATGAAAGCATTCAAAGGGAAAGAAGCATAAACATGTAATCTAATAAAATGAAGCAAAGTGTGTAATAAAATGGTGGATTTATCCTTCTATTCATTTATTCATGGCTTCAAAATGAGATTACAAATACATCCCCTTGAGGGCTTTTACAAATTGATACTTTCAACATTACAATTTCCAAGGGATCTAATCCCTTGAAGGGGACTTTAAGGCGATGTTCTATGGTGTGAATCTCATGTTCCCACAATTGAGAGCTATCCTTCGACCTATTATTATTGTATTCTTAGCTCCTCCCTCCTATATAGAACACCTGCACCTACACACAAGGTATTGAAAGGGGTTTAGTAGCACCTATGTTATAGAATAAAAGCATTAAAAACATAGAAAAAGAGCTATTCTAACAATATCAAAACTGATCTAAAACACATGGAAATTATGCTAGATGATGTATAAATTCAATATAATCTAATCTAATGATTTTGGAGAGATCTAAATAGAAGATTCAAAGTAAAAGTATGCAGAAACACTGACCATCCTTGACAGGGACACCTAAGCCTGCAACATTGGAGACCTCAAATCTGCCATCAAATCTGCTCTAAAATTTACCAAATTTGGACCAAAGATTCACCTAAGAATTCATAAGAGGTCTATGGAGGAATTTTATCCAAATTCCTTGCTATTTTTTACCTTACCTAGGTGTGACACCTACTGAATATTGACCATCCCCAGGTGGGACGGTTATAGATCTGGCTTATTTTTACCACCAATACTCAAGGAAATTGGTCCAAAAGTGGTTTAGAGGTGTTGTCGACATATGGGGCTAAATTTACCTTAAATTTGGTTAGTTTGGAATTACTAGTATGGGTTTATATTGGCCCTGAAAGCATATTCATTTGAAGAGGGTTTCAATGTCAAATGGGGGTGATATTTTATTTGCAAAAGGTGGGGATGAAATTGGGCAACACTTAATTGTTCAATTGCTTCTATTCTCCCCTCTGAAATTGGGTGCATACACCTCTTTTATAGCCCAAAATGGCATCTAGGGAAAAGGGGCAAGTCTTTCCATGTGAGGCAAGTTTTGCCAGTTGTCCAATTTGATAACATGCATAGGTGAGGGAAGGTTGCCCATTTGGGGCTCCCAATATTTTGTCCCTGACTCTAATGGTAGGTTCCCAATAAATTTGGGGTTATTGAATGCATTAATGGCAGTCATTGATTGCCATTTAATGCATCCCTTAACATTTTCAAGGGTATTTTTAGGGACTGTCCCACCTAGGGATGATTATGGATGGTCGTCCCTAGGTGGGACGGTCACCAACTATGACCATCCCTTGGTGGGATGGTCACAAGGAGGTGTCCCAAAACTGCCCTAAATTGCTAGGAAACCTCCAAAATGTGTTTTGGAGCCTTATGCAAGCCTAGAGGGGTGCCCAATGGGGCCATATGATGTTGATAAGAGTGGCATATATGATGCACTAGTAGTCTTATCCAATTTACATGATTTAGGTGTCTATAGATGCCCCTTTTTGGGATGCGCTATGTACAACAAAGCACTGAGCAAAAATAGATCACTAAATTATCAAATGACTAAGGTTTTTCATTAACCTAATCAACTTTGGATGCCTCCATTATGGAAAGAACATATATTCTTGGAATCCTTTCTATTGACATAGTCAAAGGATCGATTTTGGGTATACCTTTTAGCCGTGTTGTAGTAACAGTCTTATGGGGCTTAGAGTATACTAGGTCTTGGTGCCTTGTGTTCTTGTAAACCATTACATGGGTCAATTACCAAGGTTTCAAGGAGTTCAAGCCTATATGTTTATTTCTTATGTTGATTCTTTGCCCCATCATGGGCTTGAAAATTTATCTTTAGCCAATATTCTTTTGAATGCATGGAATTTATAGTTCTGAGTGTTTTAATGTTGATTTGATTTTTGAATTCATTATTATGACTACCCCCTAAAGCGACGAGTCAATGAGGGCATGAACAATGATAAAGTGATGAGTCACTTGACTTATATGACTGAATTGGGGTAACTCTCTATTTTTCCCATGGTACTATATACCTGTTTGGAGAATATTTTTTACTGTTTTGATGAACATTTCTGGAAGCAAAAGTCTAAAAATTTCATTCCCGTGGAGTGGTCCATCCATGGAGGCCTTCTTGGGGAGTAAAATGAAGAATTTTTATGGATCCAAAAATATTATAGGTTCAATCTTGATCCCTCATAATTTGGTGACCTTTATACCTTGTTTTTGGTGGGTTTTTGACCCTATTTGATGTTTTTTAGTTGTTTTTGATTTTTTTTATTTTTGGAGTGTGAGTTCTAAGGATCCACTTGATTGCAGCCCATGGGTAGTTTTTGGATTATGATGTATATTTTAGTCCCACACACACACACACACACATATATATATATATATGTAAGAGTTTTCTATTATCATCATGTGTTTCCTCATTTCTTTATGAGATGTATGCAATGCTTATATTTGCTATATGATGTTATGATGGATGTATAACATGGATGGATGTATTGATAATGTGATTTGAGTTGATGATATGTATATGTGTATATGCAAAATGCAATGGATGATGTGATTTAATTTTGTATGATGGATTTGTGATGACTATTTGACGCATTATATGCTAGCACCATAAACTATACAAAATGCATCTTTGTTATTTTTATGTTATTCTAGCATTTATGTAATGGATTTTGTAACTATGGACAAACATGTGATAGCATGATGTAGAATGAAATGGATAATGTGATATGATATGATATTATTTAATAGTTTTGAAGAGACACAAATACTCTATTTACCTAATCAAAAGTCATATACTAGCTATGCAAGATCCTTTGACAAAGTATGCACCTACTAAGATAACCAAGATAATAAACATCCATGTGTGTGCATGTGAGTTCATTAACATGATAATGCATAAGATTATCCTAGTGTGAATGGGATTCACTTAGCCCATTGACACTAGAAGTTGCCTTGCGAGTCTCATTATCCTAAGTTTTGTACTTAGTTAGATTAGACTACTAGGTAATATAGGTTACAACAAGCTAGCTCATCCACATTCAAACATTGGTCTATACCTAAGAAATTTTCTTAAGTGATAGACATATCATCATGTAGGAGGCTATCACCATTGCCAAGTAGGCTATCCACCAAACCTGGAATGAGGATCACCTTATGGTTCTCTAATACTAAGAATTCCAGGGATTCAAGTTCAAGATTCCCTTATTTTATTTTAACTTTGACTTTCTCAAGGGAGTTGCTCATTTTTTTTGTTGAGAAAGGGATTTTCGTAGTGATAAGAACCATTATTGCTTTTTAATTTTTCTTGGAGTGATAATCATCACTGTTTCTTTTTGCATATTTTTGAAGTGATAATAATCACTTTTTTGATTTTTCTCTTTGAGATACTTGCCCTAGTGTAGGGAAAGGGATTTTGGATAAGGAGGAACTTGTCCTTTTGTCAATTCTCAAAATCTTTGAACCATTCATATAGGGGGATGAGCAAGATAACCATTTCGCTTGAAAGTAACCTAGACCACTTTTATAGTTTTCATCTTTCCTTGTGCTAGACTTGGATTTATTAATGTGAAAATATGTTGGGACTTTGATGTATATAAAGCATTATCTAAGTAGGATTCTACCTTCTAAAAATCATTATAGGTTTCTACAAAATCTGAGAAAACAACTAGATATGGCTGAGTGACCGAAAACTTCAACTATGTTTTACTAACAATGGCTAAGTGACGGGAAACAAACATATAATATGGAATGTAAATGTACATGGTATATGTAATGTAAATAGGTGGTAATATTGACTCATAATAAAAATGGTTTTAATAGATGTCTAGTGTATAGACCTGGTTCTAGACATGTATGATCAATTTTGAGCAATGCATAATGCAATGATGAGTATACCTAATGCAGTTTAGATGAAGTGCAATGAAGCAATATTTTTGTATTTTTATGATTTTAATGATGTTTTTGAAATTTTTTTATATATATATGTATATACAGGTTGACCAATGGGCTTAATGAATGCCATTGGAACTTTTGGGTGACCAAAGGGATTATAGACTTCTTTGGAGCATTTTGGGGTGACCTAGGAAACTATAGACTACCTAGGAATATTTTAGTTTGACCTAGATGGGAATAGACCGCCTAGGGATGTTTTATGGGGACCAAAGGTCTTATATATACCTTTGGGGATTTTTGGATTGACCTAGATGATCGTAGATTGTCTAGGAGTGTTTTATTTTTACCTATACAATCATTGACCATCTAGGAGCATTTTGGGTGACCTAGACGGTCATTAGTACTGAGGAAATACCATAGACTGCCTAGGGGTATTTGGTTATGACCAAGGGGCTTATAGATGTCTTTGGAGCTTTTAAGGTTGAATTAGATGATCATAGATTGTCTAAGGGTTTTTTATTTGACCTAGACGGTCATTGACCACCTAGGAGCATTTTGAGTGACCTAGATGGTCATCGACACTAAGGAAATGCCATAGACTACCTAGGGGTATTTGGTTGTGACCAAAGGTCTTATATATACCTTTGGAGCATTTAGGGTTGACCTAGATGATCCTATATTGTCTAGGGGTATTTTATTTTTATCTAAATGGCCATTGACCACCTAGGATCATTTTTGATGACCTAGACGGTCATCGACACTAAGGAAGTGTCTTAGACTACCTAGGGGTATTTGGTTGTGACCAAAGTGATTATAGATGCCTTTAGAGCATTTAGGGTTGACCTAGATTATTGTGGATAGTCTAAGAGATTTTTTATTTGACCTAGATGGTCATAGACCATCTAGGAGCATTTTGGGTGAACTAGATAGTCATAGATATTAAGGAAATGCCATAGATTACCAAGGGGAATTTGGTTGTGACAAAAGGGCTTATAGATGCCTTTGGAGATTTTAGGATTGACCTAGATGATTGTAGATAGTCTAGAAGCTTTTTTATTTGACCTAGATGGTCATAGATCACCTAAGAGCATTTTGCGTGACCTAGATGACCATAAACATTAAGGAAATACCATAGACTACCTAGGGATATTTGGTTGTGATCAAAGGGCTTATAGATGCCTTTGGAGCTTTTAGTGTTGACCTAGATGATCGTAGATAGTCTAGGATATTTTTTATTTTACCTAGATGGTCATAAACCACCTAAGAGCATTTTGGATGACCTAGATGGTCATATACATTAAGGAAATACCATAGACTGGCTAGGGGTATTTGGTTGTGACAAAAGGGCTTATATATACCTTTGGAGCATTTAGGGTTTACCTAGATGATCGTAGATGGTCTAGGGATATTTTTATTTGACCTAGATAGTCATAGACCACCTAGGAGAATTTAAGGGTGACCAAAGGGCTTATAGATACCTTTGGGTATTGTTATAACTTTGATTACTTTATGCTTCTAGGAGGAAGGTGCAATACCTTGTGTACCCCCAACATTTGTGGTGATAAAAGGAAGTGAGGAAGGTGTGATACCTTTAGAATCCTTAATTTGCTTCATTTTTTGTGATGTGACTAGTGGGGAAGGTGTGACACCTTGGATACCCCCAGTATGTACTATGTTAGATGTAATGTTATTGGATTGTCTAGGAGGACTGATAGAGACTGACTCCCCTTGTTGTGGTAGGGAATTATTTATAATGCCAATGTCTTGATGGGGTAAAATGAGTGAACCACTTGTGGATACAGCTTCCCTATCAATAATAGCTTGGACTACATATCTAAAATTATGAAAATTGCTAATGTCATGTCCTTTAATTTAGTGATAGAGGCAAGAATGATCCTCCCTATATCGTCTAGATCTAGACCTATTTGGGTTGACCAGGGGTATGTTTGGCAAGACAATTGCCTTTGTTTCTTGCAATTTGTGAAGGATGGTTGACATAGGCTAAGCTAATGGAGTCGAGGTATGATGTTGAGGATTTAAATGAGGTGAACGTGGTCACTATATTTTATGAGGTGATGGGGTTGTATGTATCTTAGTCACCTATTTAAGCTTTTCTTCTTGACTCTTCTTTGTAGGTAGTAGATTCTAAACTATATCAATTTGTTGATTGTTGATTTGAAGATCATTTTTTTCAAGCATATTATGTACCTTACCATTGAAAGCAAACATGAATTAATGTTATGACAATTCACTCAATGATAAGGATAGTGTTGGCTCTCTTGATACCACTTTGGTTTGTGCCTATTAGGATCCAAAGGGCAGATATCTGGTAATGTGATATCCTTGGCCTCGCATAATCGATTAAAGAGTGACACCAAAGATTCAGGAAATGGTGTATATATGTGAGGTTGATGGTGTTGTTGTCTTTTACCCTACTTATGTTGAGGCTTAAAATTGGATTGCATAGGAGGAGGTTGGTCCTGGAAATCAAGGGGTTAAGATTTTGGATGACTCAACCATAACTCAATGCTTATGAGTCAATTTAATATCTATTGTAAATAATTGTGTTTATGACTCACTTGTAACTCAACATTGGCTAGCCTATCCAAAATTGTTTGAGTAAATGTGGATGGTTCATGGTGATCTTGTTTAATGAGTATATCCACATGCTCTTGTTCTTGATTTAGCTCATGCTCTTGTTCCACCTCATAGTGTTCAATTGTGGCAGCTATATTATCTCCACTTTGGTGTAGTGGGTACACTTGTTCTTGATATTGTTCAGATGTTGAATGAGATGGAGTAGGTGTGACCGAATCCATCAATGATATCTCTTGTGGTATGGATGGAATGTTGGATGGAGTCACAAGTGGTCTAGATGAATTCAGAGGACTTTTGTTCTCCATCATCACATTGATCATTCCCACAAACTTATGGGAAGATGCATTGGCACTTGGACCAGTCAAAGCTACTTCTTCAACTTGTTCAAGGTGATCTACTTGGCCCCCATGCTCAAGGGGTACATCAGAGATGCTATCAATGAGTGGCAACTTGACAGGAGGAAAACCTATATCCTTGATAAAATCAATGATATGCATGAATTTAACATTGGGTTCTATGCATTTATCAAGTTCATGATTGGTCAAGTGAACTATATCCTCAAGTATGGTGGATGAATATGGTATATTATGATGTGATTCATCCGCATCCATTGTGGGTTCCTCATTTTTGGTAGGAGTGAGAAGGTATTCTTCTAATGTGTCAAAAATAGCTAAGAGGGCTTTTCCAGTTAGACCTTTTGGCTCTCCCTCATTTGAAAAAAAGGAGTATGGTACTAGTGATGGTGGTGAAGGCAACTTCACAACTAACTGCATGGTTGAATCTAGACTCTGGATAAGGTCATTGAGTTTAGTATCCAAAGGTGTGGATGGATGAGTAGACTCTTGTGGATGATCATCCTTATTGTAATACTTGAAGGGTTCTGGGTCGGCATCAACCGCATGGACCTGACCTTCATGAATGTATTTAAGGCATTGACGTATAATGGATGGGATACACTCCATGTCTCTCATCCAAGGTACTCCTAAAAATACGTTGTATATTCTTTCACCTTCCAAAATATAGAACAATGTAGGCATAGTATTTTGCCCCACTTGAACTGGTAGGATTATTGTGCCCACATTGGAGGACAAAGCATCATTAAATGCTTTCAAGGTGAAATTGGATCTCACAATGTGTGAAGATGGGATGTTGAGATGTTTCAGTGCGGTTGTGGTAATGATGTTTATTATGGAACCTGTGTCAACCAACACTCGCTTATAGGGGATTCTATTGATGCACACAATGATGTGTAAAGGAAAGCCTTGTAAATTGGCAGACCTAGGCTTGATATCCTAATTTTGAAAGGATATAACAAGATTTTTATGCATTTGTATATATCCCACAAAGTTTTTGAAAGCATCCAAATCATGGGGTTGTAATTCGATAGAATTTAAAACCTCCATGAGAGTTTCTTGATGTTTGGGGGATCTTTGTACTAGTTCTCCCATGGTCATGTTGGCTTATGAATATGTGAACTTCGCATAGAACTACTTTGGATTGCTACCACTTGTTGTATGGGAGTTCTAGGTGGTGTAGAGGGAGTGTAGACTTCCCTACTAGGCCTCTTGGTATGCTGATTATATATGGTTTGGGCTTGGATTTGGTGTTGGCTAACCGAATAGTCCACTTGATCACATGAATAAGCCATGGAATAATATGATTGATGGTAATTAGGATCTTCCTTAGATCTTCCTTTATAAGTGAGGCATGGTAGGTCATAATTTACTCACCCACTACGACGAGTATCATACTCTTCTAGGTTTTGGTACCTTAGGGAAGGGTTCTTTAAAAGCTTAAGATGATCATTTAACCCTACCCTAGGTATATCAGGTCCTCTAAAGGTAGGAATTCTAAGATCCTCATACCTATAATGATGATGCCTAGGGTCTCTCCTATATTTTTCTACTTTGTTGGCTCGTGATTGAGCTTTGCTATGCATAGTTGTCATAATGTGTTGACTAGGTAAAACCTGCAAGGGAACCCATACTAAAGAAAATTTTGACTTTCAAAATTTTTTATAAGTGTTATATATCAAAATTATTAGTGCAAAAAGATGATCACAATCGACTAGGGATCTAAAAATCAACTTTTGGATATTTTGCCAATCGGGGCCTATGGGGAAAAGCCCACTTTTGGGATTTTTGGGAATTTTTGAACCATGAAGAGTTAGGACTCAAAATTTCTATGGGAGGTGCATAAGGAGCTAAATAAGAAAAAAAAATGAATTTGGAAAGTTTTTGGAGTTGTCTAGATCATTTTATGACTATTTTAGTGTATATTTTTTCTATTTTTGGCTTCGAAAATAGATTAATCATAAAAGAAAAATAACTTTTTTGTTATAGCTCGGATTTGCACAATTCTCAAACCGTTGGATATAGAATCAAAAAGTAGATTACCCCTAGATTGAGGATCTTGGATTTGATCTCTAGATCAAGGGCATTAGGTTGATTACCCAAATAATAAAGAAATACCTAAATTAGACAACATGGCTATCTATTTTAAGTTTTATAGATTCAAATACACAATCAATAGAAAAACACAATAATACAAATGATTATCTTGTTTAAATATTTAAATGTGAATCCCTAATATTTTTGATGTGTTTCAAGATGTTTTGCTTTGTAAATAGAATACTTGGCATGTTTGATTTTCTGATGTAATACTCAAAGTTTAAGTTGTTTTCACCTATATACTCATAGCTCGACAACCGGTATGGTGATTAATTCCATATTATTCTAGTCACGTAAATCAATCGATAGTATGGTGATGAATTCCATACTCGATTAGGGAGTATAAGTCCTACCGATCCTCATCCAGCACCTCGTGCATAGTGATACACCCCTCCAAATAGGAATGCATGCTATTTTGCATGGTTAGGACAGATCTTGGAGTAGGTATTGGCAAATAGAACAAGGTTTATGGGAATCAATGGTTGGGTATGAAGTCCAACTCACCAATGTTTAAGAAGATCATGTTGTGTGTGTTGTTCCTTTTACAAAATTGAAATAAAACAAGAGAGCACTCAATGATGATTCACTAAATACATGAAATTGTATTTTTATTTTAGACTCATTAGTAGCATAAAATGAAAGCACTATAATTAAGAACCTATATGAACTTAACCTTCTTTGGTAAGTTTCAAGCATGCAAACCAGAAAAAAAACATAAAGACTACTAATTTTTTCCCGTTTTTCTCTTATGTAATTAATGCAAAATTTTGGAAAGAGGATATCTAACCTTCACATGAATAGAGAAGACAAGAAAATGTAAAATTTGACTAATTTGAATAGTATATATGCAAATTGAAGGTTGGGAAAGGTGTCTTTTAACTTGGAACTTGTTGTTTATACAAATTTTTGTAGAAAACCTCTAGTTTTGTGACCGTCCCTAGCAGGGACGGTTAGCAGTTTGGGGTCCATCCCACACAATGACACCTATATGGCTGTCCCACCCAGTGACACCTAGCAGCAAAGGGGTCATTTTTGCTCCAAATGGTCAAAACCTGTAACCTACAAAATAGAAAATGGAGGTCAAAATTGACACATTCAAAGGGAGATAGAAATAAAATCATATACCATGATCACAACTAAAGAAGCAAAATTTACAACATCACCTTAAGGGCACTTAATTTGCAATGTAGAGCAATGTGAAATCATTCAAAGGGAAAGAAGCATAAACATGTAATATACTAAAATGAAGCAAATTATGTAATAAAATGGTGAATTTATCCTTCTATTCATTTATTCATGGCTTAAAAATGAGATTAAAAATACATCCCCTCAAGGGCTTTTACAAATTGATACATTCAACATTACAATTCCCAAGGGATCTAATCCCTTGAAGGGGACTTTAAGGTGATGTTCTTATGGTGTGAATCTCGCATTCCCACAATTGAGAGCTATCCTTTGACCTATTATTCTTGTCTTCTTAGCTCCTCCATCCTATATAGAACAACTACACCTACACACAAGGGATTGAAATGGGTTTAGTAGCACCTATATTATAGAATAAAAGCATTGAAAACATAGAAAAAGAGCTATTCTAACAATATCAAAACTGATCTACAACACATGGAAATTATGCTAGATGATTTATAACTACAATATAATATAATATAAATGCTTTTGGAGATATATAAATAGAAGATTCAAAGTAAAAGTGTGTAGAAATAGTGACCATCCCTGATAGGGACACCTAAGCCTGCAACATTGGAGACATCAAATTTGCCATCAAATCTACTCCAAAATTTACCAAATTTGGACTAGAGATTCACCTAAGCATTCTTAAGATATATGTGGAGGAATTTTACCCAAATTCCCTACTATTTTGTGACCGTACCTAGGTGTGACACCTACTGACTGTTGACCATCCCCAGGTGGGATGGTTATAGATCTGGCTTATTTTTGCCACCAATACTCAATGAAATTGGTCCAAAAGTGGTTTAGAGGTGTTTTTGATATATGGGGCCAAGTTTACCTTCAATTTTGTTGGTTTGGAATTACTAGGATGGGTTTCTATTGCCCCTAAAAGCGCCTTTAGTTGAAGAGGGTTTCAAGGTCAAATGGGGGTGATATTTGGTTTGCAAAATGTGGGGATGAAATTGGATAGCACTTTGTTGCTCAATTGATTCTATTCTCTCCTCTAAAATTGGGTGCATACACCTCTTTTTATAGCCCAAAAGGGCATCTAGGGCAAAGGGGCAAGTCTTGCCATCCCAGAAAAGTGCTGCCACTTGTCCAATTTGATAACATGCATAGGTGAGGGAAGGTTACCCATTTGGGGTTCCCAATATTCTATCCCTAACTCTAATTGCAGGTCCCCAATCAATTTTGGGTGATTGGATGCATTAATGGTAGTATTTTATTATCATTTCATGTGTCCCTTTACTTTTTCAAGGGTCTATTTAGGGACCATCCCACCCGGGGATGGTTATGGAGGGCCATCCCTGGGTGGGACGATCACAAACTATGACCATACCTTGGTGGGACAGTCACAAGGAGGTGTCCAAAAACTACCCAAAACTTCTAGAAACCTCAAAAATATGTTTTGGAGCCTTATGCAAGCCTAGAGGGGTGCCCAATGGGGCTATATGAAGTCAATAAGAGTGGCATATGTGATGCACTGGTAGTCTTATCTAATTTGTGTGATTTAGGTGTCTACAAAACAAAAGGAAAAGACTCAAGAGTACCATATAAATGCTTGAATCCCTATATTCTTTAGGTACTTACCAATGAGCTAGCTTATAGGCTAAATGACCATGTAGTTACAAACCACCCTTTTTCAAAATTATGAAATGAACATCACTTTACACACACTAATCCATGTTTGAGGTCTTGTTTACCAAGGTAGCCTAAATTTGTTCACGAAGTTTTTTTTAGTTACTTAATGGGGTTAATTACTTAAAACTATAATTTTCAAATCACTTTACACTAATATTCATATCCAACTTCCTTGAAAAAATGGAATGGATTACATCATCTAATTACTACAAATATGCAAATGATTTCTCCAAGCAATAATCCTTCACCCTACATTTCCATTACATACATATTCATTTTATGATATTCTATATGAACAACTTTATTTATGCATTGAATTATTCCATGTATATATGCAATTGTCCACTATTGCATCTACCTCATCTATACTCATGAATCATAATAAACAAAAGCAAACACATAAATACAATTAGACACAAATACCATAGAATATCATGTATATATCTATCTATATATAAAAGAATGCCATTAGGCTACAATAAGGTGTGTGTGTATGCCCTTATAGGTGCATCACCACATGACCATATCATGTCTATACATTCATCTATCAAAAATACCATATGGCTAAAAAGATTTATGTATCCATGCTAATACACAACTATATAGTTCATCATGTATAGCTATCAAAATACAAAATCACAGGCCAATACTCCATTGTTACCCTCATATATCCATCATCCCTACTGCCATTTTGGAGTCTCTCCAATTCTCTTGTCCACTAGAATTCACTCTACCACCACTTGCACTAACTACACATCCCCCATATCCACCACTACAAGAACCTCCACCCAGACTAGTGGCACCATGCCCACTACCTATGATGTTTTAGGAACCGCCATCTTCTACATCCTCTCTCCCACCAATTGTGAACTCCACTAACTCTAATGTGATTACACCTATGAAAAATAAATAGAGCCTAAATATGAAGGGATAGTTATCCCACACATCAACAACTCCCCCTCACACTTCATCCTCTGTGTCGCCTCCCTCATGTTGGATGCTATCAATCCCCTATTTGCCTACTGCAAATGCTCCACCTCTTCTTATGCCTAATATAACTCTGGTACTATCATGACCAATCCTACGATCTCCTACTTCACTCACCCCTTCATGGGATCCATCTCCCATACTCATTGCTCTAACTTTGCAACCCTCACTATGTGATTGCCCTTCACAACCTTTGTCTCTTCCATCACCTCATCCAAAAACACTTGGATTCACTCAGTAGAACTAATCCCTCTCTCCTTAGGTAGCATCCCAATCACCCCTCAGTACATCTTGCTCACTCCTAAGCACATCCCTATCCCCCACCATCAGCTGCAATTGAACCCTGGCCTCATCCCTCTCCTCCAAGGTAACCCTCAGGTCCACCTCTACCTCACACCTCTCCTACTCTAATGTTGAGTGATCACTCACCCAATCCATATTAGTGTACATAAGCTTATTCCTAAGCCTCTTCACCTCCCCCCATAACTATTGTACCTCATCCTCAACTACCATAGCCTCCTATAGCCCTCCATAAAAGTTACAGTCATACAACTCCACATCTACATCCTCTCTAATCACTAGTGACTCATATGATGAATCATAACCAATGCCCATTATAGGGACATCCTCCATCACCTCCATGTCCTCTCCAATCCTCTCACCTACCTGCATCAATGATCCTACATTGTTATCACTTACCAATTTTTCCTGCTCATCACGATGCGACCACACATGCCTGACCAATCCATCTAGCTCTACCTCCTCCTCATCACCTATATTGGGTGACCCCTCCTCCCATCATGCATCAACATGTCTTGGTGATGTTACCCTCACCCCACCTAACGAGTCCCTACCAAGAAACATCCCTACTACATCAACTCATCCATAAACCACACTAAGAACTAGCTCCCATCATTGTCTTGCCCACCATACATCATAATATAGCATGGTCCCTACATTGTCCACATAAGAGAAAACCAATGACTCATAAGTTATCAAGTCTAATAGAGATACAACTAGCTCTAGCCTAATATCCCTTGCTATCCTAAATATCACTACAAGTGGATTTGGTCATCCTTATTGCAACCCAAACTATTGTAGCACCTATGAGAATGGGAAGTACTCCACATATGATAGATACTTCCCCACTAACCATCACCCTCACCTGATGCATAATAACTACTATGCATCCTCATTCTAATCAGGCACTCCTCACCATGGTCTCCACCTCACATACTACATGCTCAATCCCCCAAATCCTCTTAGTGATACATCAGATCACTCTCCTATATCCTCTTCCTCCTACTCTCCATGTATGCCCTCCACCTCATCACATAGGGCACATACCACCCGTCTATCATATGCACCTTGTGTGCCAAATATATTGGACATAAAATCAAGATATGCTCCCAAGCCCACACCTATAGTAGTGGACTCAAACTAATACATGTACGCTCTATTATCACCACCACACACAACTCCTTGTATTGTGCTAACAATACGGGTGCCCATGCATACACTATGCTCCGCTCCACCATATCACACACTATACCCATCATATTCCAAGGGAATATCACCCTTGAAGTATTTGGTAATGCATGGCTCGCTATTAGTAGCATCACCATTGCATGGAAATTTGATAGAAATTTCCTCTACCAATACTTCACATAATCCAACCCACCCTTGGTATCCACCCTCTACCACTGATGCCCAAAAACCCTCTCCAATATGCCATCTCGTAAATCCTTATCTACCATCATCATTGTGATCCCTTCTATCAATGATTGATAGATGTAGCATGTATTCTAGGTTCACCATCATCTCCCTTGTAGGTAAGCGAAAGATGTTCCTTTTTGGATCCCACCTCTCACAAAGAGCATAAATATACATGTGGTTCACATGAATCACATTCATCTCCCACACCCCATACAATCCTAGCACCCACAACCACTGCCCATACTCTACACACCACACATCCTACAAGGCCTTCCTACACTTTTGTAGCTAATGTCATGCAAATATCTTCTTCACCTACCACAAAACACATGTCACGCATTAGAAATACTATACATAAAATCAATCCATTTATTTTGCTTTTACATGTACATATGCATGATTAAAAAAATAGCATTCGCACGACCCCGTGCAAACCGACAAGTTTGCATGATCCCATGTGAACCACTCCAATTTTCATGATCCCGTGTGAATCTCCCATTTTCAAAAAATTTATTGCATGTGCGAGGTCTTCCATCCTTTTCCATTCCATGCATACCATTCACACATGCGGAAAACAACAAAAAAATACCAAAAAACACAAAAAAATGTCCAAACCCTCCTCACACATGCACACAAAATGAGGTGGTCAAAATAGTCAAATGAAAGTAAATTTGGACACCATTTGGTTTATTATGAGCCCCCACTTGTTAGTCTTTCCATGCATGCACTCTTCACCCCCCATCCTAGACATCACATCCAACACACACTTTTCCACAAGCAACAATCATAACAAGCAAAAACAAAAACCACCGCGAGATACCCATTTCCCCAATTTTACACAAAGTGCACACATTTCACCCATCCCATGCATGTATGTCTAATTTATATCATTTTAAGCAAATTCAACATCCATTTATCTTAGCCAATTTGCACATTCATCGAGAGAGGATAAAACCACTTACCTATGATATTACCACCCCCATGCTCATACTTTTTGATGCACTCGCCATCCTCTATCACCCGATCCATAATTCAATAGCACTCCATCTTTATTTCTCTTCTCCATATACAATCTCCTTCCTCCACACGTGCAAATGATGTTAAACACACTATTTTTGGTATAAAAAGTGCATTTTGCATAGGTTCGCATGTCACACGTGCAAACCGACCGATTCACATGATCCCATGCAAACCACCCCCATTCACATGACTCTGTGCACACCTATTTTTCCTACTCAAAATCACTACACCAACTTTTCTTGGGATTTCTCCCAATTCTGCTATTTTTCTAATTTTCATGTAATTTTTTTTTATTTTTCTTCTCTGTCATTATCAATCATTTCATCACCAATATTTGTCTCATCCATCACCAATTCATTGCTTTATGGGATAATCATACAATAAATCAAAAGCTACCTTGTACGTGATCAAACAACCAAAAATACAATCATGAATTCAACATCTACCTAAGAAAACTTTTTCTAACGATTATCTTAAGACCAAAATCCCAATCCAAAAAGAAATCAATGTTTGATAAAATCTAAAAATACCTCTACCTGTAGACACCTCATGGATTCCAATCTTCATAGTGGTAGTCCTAAGACCACTTGTGATAGAAGCTCCTAAAAGTTCTACCCCATGGCTCCAATGATTTGTCAAATATTGTCAAATAAGCTCATCAATCAATCAAAAGCAAAAATTAGAATATGCACTTGTTTTTTCCAAATTGAAACATCTCAAGTTGATCACAATGCAATGTAATATTACACCTTCCTCCAAAAGCAATCAATCAAAACCATATTTGTATCAATGTGTCTCTCTTGCAACCATCCACAAGTCATCAACTACAAATTATTTGCCTTCCAAATCACTCCAATTCATATCATCAGTTTTTGTACTAAACTATGTTTCACACAATCTAGTATAAAAAGGGTAAAATGTAAACACCCAAAAGTCACACATTGTCCCTTTCCTCATATTCACAGTAAATCAATTTGTAAAAACCTCAAAAATTGCATAAATTGACTAAAAACACTATTAATTTATCAAATAAACTATTCACTATCCTTAGCCCATTTGGGCTAGCTAAGCCCCTTCCTACACTTAACCCTAGGTCCTCATGTGACCTCATTCACAACTCAACCAAGGTTGAATTTTCCACCATGGTCAAAAAGTACTTTATGGTCAAAAAGTCAACATTCTGGTCAAAACATACTTTATGGCTAATCACATGCTTAATTAAATCTTATCTTGGTTTAATTTAAGCCTTCCACCTCACCTAGTCTACTTTGACTAGCCTAACCTTCCACCTCACCTATTCTAACCTATCCTAGCCTTGCCACCTCACCCAAATATTTCTCCACCTCACATCCCATGGGTCATAAATGAAATATGAAGACTTTTGCACAAAAGAAGCAACTTTTTAATTTGAAGATATTTTCAAAAAGGTCTTCAAAAATGCCAAATGGATATTTTTGGTAAAGTCATCATTATTTATGGATGGGTGAGGGATTCTCTCACCCAACCTCATTTATGGACCAGCACACCTCTTCAGTGAACACCTCACCATTGACACGTCATAGGGGACACCTCATCCCCTCCCTCTCACCTTTGCCAAGTCTAGAAATAGAAGGCCATCTCCACCATTTTTATAATAACCAATTTTTACTTACCGAAACTCTGCCAAAATCACTACAACCATTGCAATCATCTCACATCCATAATACAACCATCATACATACATCACAATAGTAATTTATTTCTTTCATGATATTTCCTTGTAATTGAGATAGGTCAACAAGCCACAAAAAGTAAACTTTCTAAAGGTGACCCGTGAAAAAATCAAAGAAAAAACTACACCAGGACAACAAAGAAAGTCATCTTATATATTTGGTCCAAAAAGGATAGGTTTGTACGACCTCGTGTGAACCTCCCGGTTCACAAAAAATTTGCACGATCCCATGTGAACCTATACTATAGACACTAGAATTATCAGATCAAGTATGACCTAGTTTAGTGTTTTTATGCTATTTTTACCAGTTTTTATCATGTTTTAAGATTATTTAAGAGTATTTTTGTATGTATAAATATGGGTTTTAACTGAGGCAACCCCCCAAATACTTTAACCACATTTTATAGGTCAACAGGTACACAAAACACATCCAACAAACAATGGCACATGAGTAGGAATCCCACCAACATTGAGGAACACAAAGAAGATAGATCCTACTACCTTTGTACACATATGAAAGGGCTTCCTTAGGGAAGACCCCATTATAGTCTTTAGAGGAAAATTTGTAAAAGTAATATCAATCTATAACCCTTTTTACCATTTTAATAGCAAAAGCAATGGATTCTATGATTTTGAATGAGAATTATAGTATCATTTTAATTGCTTTCAGGTATATCATATGGATATAATTGCCTTGATGGATGTTTATGCTTAGCTTTCACTTTCTAGCATTCCAAGCATTGAGAAAAAAAATTAGTATTATCCTTCTTCATACTAGACCAGTAGAAAGTCTTCTTCATATTTTCCCTCATATTGGTCCCTCTAGGATGAGTGAAATATGGAGATCTATGTGTTTTTCACATAATTAGTCTCCTTATATTACCAATATTAGGAATAACCACCTGATATTTGAAGCATAAAAGTCCATATTTAATGCTATAATCCTTGTTTTAACTAGGATTCCTTTCCATTGTGTTGAGTGATAATTTTTTTGAATTGCAAAACCATACTCACAATCAGGGTATCGTTAGAAAACCATCACAAAGAAATTCATAATTTCTCCAAGGTTCTTATTTTCTTAATATGTGCTTGAATGCTTGTGAAAATATGAAAATGTGTAGAAATACCTTAGAGGTATAAGTAACTATTAACAAGGGGCTTATGGTTTAGTACTGGTTTTATTTGCAATAATTTTGTTGCTCATGTGATTATTAAAATGTACTTCTATTGGTCCACTATCTACTTTGAAATAATGATTATTTAATCCATTTTATCTCAAATTGTTTAAGTAGATTTTATCTTCTTTTTTTAAGCATATTTTAACAATTTTTATCTTCCTTTGTTAAGATTTGCTTGAGCATAAAAGAACAAGACTAAAATCTAACTTTGAAATGTCGATCCTAGAACAATGATTTAATTCATTTTATCTTATTTTGTTTACAAATTTTATCTTGCTTTGTTAGAAAAATTTAAAATGATAGAACCTATGGAGTGCAAGAATATTTTGTTTTAAAATATTAAGAAATGCCTTAATTAAATGTGTCCAAATAATTTAATATGTTAGCCTTAAGAGAAAAATTATTTGGATGCTCTAATTACTTCAAAACCCCCATTGTTGATTTTAGTGCAAAAATGATATAACATTTTAGGGATTTGAGTTTTTGATGGAAATTAAAGAAAATAAAATGGAAAATAAATAAAAAATAAGCTAAGGTTAGATAAAAAAGTGAGAAAATCTGAAATAAAATGAAAACAAAGTGTGAAAAAGTGATAAAAGTGAGCCATTGTAACTTAATCTCTCATATTCCATAGAAAACAAAAGATCATGAACATTAAAAAAAAACTAGGTTAGACCTGCATCCACACAATCTAAATCTGGTTAAGTGCAAGAGTATGAGGAAAAACATGTATCAAAAATATTAAATGATGCTACCATATCCATGCATAAAACATCATTGAATAAACTCAATACATGTGTGAGAAATATATGCAATAAAAATTGTATTCAAAACCTTATTTGGTTGCATACAAGATGAGAAAATTGTTTGGTAGTAGCTTAAAATTCTTCCAATAGTTTTCATGCTCCCCTATTCTAAAAAATTTCATCCCCACTTCAAAAGTTTCAATGGGAAATTATAATTTTGACAACAAAAGTTTTCATTTTTCTCTTCCTTTTGTGTTTGACTTCGTAACATTTTATCTTCCAACGAATCCATTGTTCGCTTTAAAATTGCTCTTGTAATTATTGAACATAGAGTCCCACTATCTAAAGCATCCACCGCATCCATATACATCTTGAAAATGGTCCATCCATTCTGCAAAAACTCTTTGGGTAATGCATTTATCATTATACCCATGTCAGGTGTTGACCAAATGTCATGAAGCTTTTTTATATCAAATCCCACTTTGGGGTAATTTTCATCATTATATGAATGAGCATTCCTATCATAATTTTAGGTAGGTGCACCTTAATTCATCACATCTACATGAACCATAGGAATTCCACTCTATATCCTCCCCTACCATCCATGAACAGTGAACTACACAATGCTTTCTTCTCTGCTAGGATCCGATCTCTCAATAATGCATATATGGGGATTTTGATGGGTATTGTCATTTTGTCCTTACCTCAACTTATAAACACAATGTTTTATAACTTGTGTAGTCCCCTCCATTATGTCTTGGGTTTATTATATTCACTTTTCATCATATAACATCTTAAATTATTGGGATTTTTCCTTAATTTTCCCACTTAAAATTACACTCATTATTCGTATAAAATTTGTATACTGAAGAATCAAATTACGTGATTTTTGTTTGGAAAAATTCACACACCATCGACTACCTTTCAATGAATAATCCTTTTACATTAGCATAGGTGTGTTATCTTGTACAACATCAACTGTATTTGCCTCCAACAAAAGTAACCCATGAATAGCCAAACCAACCTAAGACTAACTTCATATTCAAATGTTTTCCAAGTTATTTACTTTTCCACTTCTGTTAAAAAATCTGGTACATGGGCATTCTTTCTTGGAACATCAAAGCCAAAACCTTCATTTTTCAATTACTAGTGTATTAATGTTGTGAGGAAATTTACATGAATGAAAAGTAAAGATTTAATGCGAAATGTTATCCAAAATCTTACCACTCATCGACATCGTATATCATCACTGCATCTCAAGGGGTAACAAGGATAATGAGAGTTGGTACATACAAACTATAGTTAGCTTAATTTATCTTTCTTTTCTATTGTAACCTCTCTACTTATCTCGCCATACAAACAAGAAGAAATGATCATCAAATATTGCCATACAGACTATAAACTTTACCATCCAAACTATATGGCATGTATCAATGAGATTTTTATAACCATATAGCAGCCATTCATATTCAAATTATCATGTGACACTGATATATAACAACATAATTGCCTCCACTCGATCAAGCTCAAATCACTTCAAGAAAATAATTTTTCCTCCGTTACACCATCCTCAATATTATGGGCAATAGCATTCATTCCTATGCTATTTTGAAGCTATGTCTCATCATAATTCAAGTACAATCGTACGTTACACCCAAAAAAACTCCCCACAATCTCCATTAGGTCTTATTTTATTCAAGCCCCCCCTCTCTTCTACCCTCCCCCCCCCCCCCCCCCCCCCCCCCCCCCCCCCCCTCCGCGCCCGCCGCGCGCCCCCCCCCCCCCCCCCCCCCCCCGCCCCCCCCTCCCCCCCCCCCGCCGCCGGCCCGCGCCCCCCCCCGCCGCGGCGCGCGGCGGGCGCCCCCCCCCCCCCCCCCCCCCCCCCCCCCCCGCCGCCGCCCCCCCCCGCCCCCTCCCCCCCCCCCCCCCCCCCCCCCCCCCCCCCCCCCCCCGCCGCCCGCCCCCCCCCCCCCCCCCGCGCCCCCCCCGCCCCCCCCCCCCCCCCCCCCCCCCCCCCCCCCCCCCCCCCCCCCCCCCGCCGCCCGCGCGCCCCCGGCCCCCCCCCCCCCCCCCCCCCCCCCCCCCCCCCCCCCCCCCCCCCCCCCCCCCCCCCCCGCGCCGCCGCCCCCCCGCCGCCCCCCCCCCCTCCCCCCCCCCCCCCCGCCCCGCCCCCCCCCCCCCCCCCCCCCCCCCCCCCCCCCCCCCCCCCCCCCCCCCCCCCCCCCGCCCCCCCCGCCCGCCCCCGCCCCCGCCCCCCCCCCCGCCCCGCCCCCCGCCCCCCGCCCCCCCCCCCCCCGCCCCCCCCCCCCCCGCCCCCCCCCCCCCCCCCCCCCCCCCCCCCCCCCCCCCCCCCCCCCCCCCCCCCCCCGCGCCCCCCCCGCCCCCGCCCCCCCCCCCCCCCCCCCCCCCCCCCGCCCCCCCCCCCCCCCCCCCCCGCCCCCCCCCCCCCCCCCCGCCGCCCCGCCCCCCCCCCCCCCGCCGCCCCCCCGCCCCCCCCCTCCCCGCCCCCCCCCCCCCCCCCCCCCCCCCCGCGCCCCCCCCCCCCCCCCCCCCCCCCCCCCCCCCCCCCCCCCCCCCCCGCCCCCCCCCCCCCCCCCCGCCCCCCGCCCCCCCGCCCCCCCCCGCCCCCCCCCCCCCCCCGCCCCCCCCCCCCGCCCCCCCCCCCCCCGCCCCCCCGCCCCCCTCTCCCCCCCCCCCCCCCGCCCCGCCCCCCCCCGCCCCCCGCCCCCCCCCGCGCCCCCCCCCCCCCCCCCCCCCCCCCCCCCCCCCCCCCGCCCCCCCCCCCCCCCCCCCCCCCCCCCCCCCCCCCCCCCCCCCCCCCCCCCCCCCGCGCCCCGCCCCCGCGCCGCCCCCCCCCCGCCCCCCCCCCCCCAGCGCCCCCCCCCCCCCCCCGCCCCCCGACCCCCCCCCGCGCCCCGGCGGGGCGGCGCCCCCCCCCCGCCCCCCCCCGCCGCCCCCCCCCCCCCCCCCCCCCCCCCCGCCGCGCCACCGCCCCCCCCCCCCCCCCCCCCCCCCCCGCCCCCCCCCCCCCCCCCGCCCCCCCCCCCCCCCCACCCCCCCCCCCCCCCCCCCCCCCCCCCCCCCCCCCCCCCCACCCCCCCCCCCCCCCCCCCCCCCCCCCCCCCCCCCCCCCCCCGCCCCCCCCGCCCCCCCCCCCCCCCCCGCCCCGCCCCCCCCCCCCCCCCCCCCCCCCCCCCCCCCCGCCCCCCGCGCCCCCCCCCCCCCCCCCCCCCCCCCCCTCCCCCCCCCCCCTCCCCCCCCGCCCCCCCCCCCCCCCCCCCCCCCCCCCCCCCCCCCCCCCCCCCCCCCCCCCCCCCCCCCCCCCCCCCCCCCCCCCCCCCCCCCCCCCCCCCCCCCCCCCCCCCCCCCCCCCCCCCCCCCCCCCCCCCCCCCCCCCCCCCCTCGCCCCCCCCCCCCCCCCCCCCCCCCCCCCCCCCCCCCCCCCCCCCCCCCCCCCCCCCCCCCCCCCCCCCCCCCCCCCCCCCCCCCCCCCCCCCCCCCCCCCCCTCCCCCCCCCCCCCCCCCCCCCCCCCCCCCCCCCCCCCCCCCCCCCCCCCCCCCCCCCCCCCCCCCCCCCCCCCCCCCCCCCCCCCCCCCCCCCCCCCCCCCCCCCGCCCGCCCCCGCCCCCCCCCCCCGCCGCCCCCCCCCCCCCCCCCCCCCCCCCCCCCCCCCTCCCCCCCCCCCCCCCCCCCCCCCCCCCCCCCCCCCCCCCCCCCCCCCCCCCCCCCCCCCCCCCCCCGCCCCCCCCCCCCCCCCCCCCCCCCCCCCCGCCCCCCGCCCGCCCCCCCCGCCCGCCCCCCCCCCCCCCCCCCCCCCGCCCCCCCCCCCCCCCCCCCCCCCCCCCCCCCCCCCCCCCCCCCCCCCCCCCCCCCCCCCCCCCCCCCCCCGCCCCCCGCCCCCCGCCCGCCCCCCCCCCCGCCCGCCCCCGCCACCCCCCCCCCCCCCCCCGCCCCCCCCCCCGCCCCCGCCCCCACCGCGGCCCCCCCCCCCCCCCCCCCCCCCCCCCCCCCCCGCCCGGCCGGGCGCCAGCCCACCGGCGACCACACGCAGGCGCCAGGGCCGCAGCCACGGCCGACGGGCAGACGCCGGGGGGCGGCCGCCCGGGCGAGGCCACCCGCGCACACGGCCACGGGCCCCGCCGCACCCCACCAACGGCCGCGCCGCCCACGGGCGAGGTCTCCGCCGAGCGGCGCCCTCGCGACGACGGGACGCGCCAGCGCCGACCGCGCCCGGCGAGGTTGCCCCCGAGAACAACACACCCCCCAAACACCCCCACAAGGGCCCCCCAGGCGGGACACGCAGCCGCGAGCCCCGACACCCCCACAACACGGGGCCCCAGGGGCCAAACACGCGCGCGCGGCCCGACCCGCGCGGCGCCCGCGCCCGGCGCCGGGGAGACGCCGGGCCGCCGCGGGGCCGCACGCACCCCCCCACCCCCCCCCCCACACGCCACCACCCCCCCCACCACCCGGCCCGCGCCCCCCCGAGCCGCCGCCGCAGCCGCCCCGACACCAGCGGCGCGGGCGCGGGGGGGGCAGGGGGGGCGGCGGGCGCGCCCCCGCTTCACCTCCCCCCACGCCAACCAAGCACCGCCCCGCGGGCCAAGCACAGGGAGCGCGGCGCACCAGCGGAGCAAACAACGCAGGCGGCAACGAACGCCGCGACGACCTCCACCAGGGCGCGGCGCAGGGCCCCGCACGCCAACACCCGCCCCGCCGCCCCCCGCCCCGCCGCGCGCGCAGCGAGGGGAGCCCGCCGCGCGGGGGGGCCCCCCGGCCCCCCAGGCCCCACCGCGCCCCCCGGCGCGGCGCCCGCGCGACCCCGCGCGCGCGGCCGCACGGCGGCGCAGGGCGCGCGGCGCCTCCCGCGCGCGGAGCGCGGCGCGGCCGCCGGCCCCCCCCGGCCGCCCCCCCGGGCCCGGGCCCGGGCCCCCGGGCGGGGGCCGGGCGGCGGCAGGCGGGCGCACCGCAGGCGCGGGGGGGCGGGGCGGGGGCGCGCGGCAGGCGCGCGCCGGCGCCGCGGCCGCGCCGGGCGGCCCACCCAGGCCCGCCCCGCGCGCGACGGGCGCGCGCGGGCGCCCGCGCGCCCACACAACAAACCCCGCGCGCGCGCCGGCGGGCGCAACCGCGACACGCCGCCACAGCCCACGCCGACGCTCCCAGCCCCCGACCGACGCGCCGCGCCCCCCCGCGCGGGCCGGCCGGGGGGGGGGGGCACAGCGACCAAGGGGACGAGGAGGGCGGAGGGGGGCACCAGCGGCACGCGCGCGAGGGCGGCCACGGGGGGGGCCAGGGGGGGGGCGCGGCTCGCGGGGAGCGAGGGGCAGCCCGCATGGCCGGCCCCACCGCGCCTCCGCAGGGCCCCCCCCCCGCGCCTCCGCGCCCCCCCCCCGCGCGACCGGGGCCGGGCCGCGCGGGGGGCGAGGCGGGGCGCACCGCGGGCGCCGCGCCCGCGCCGCCCCCCGGGCGGGGCGGGGGCGGGGCGCGCGGCGGGGGGCCGCCGGGGGCGGCGGCGCGCGCCCCCCGCCCGCCGCCCGCCGGCGCCGCCCCCGGGCGCGCGCCCGGGGCGGACGCGGCCGCGGGCCCGCCGGCGGCCCCCCCACCCCCACCGCGCCCCCGCGCGGGCCCGCCCGCGGCCGCGCCCGCCCGGCGCGGCCGCGGCCCGCCCGCGCGGCGCGCGCCCGCGGGCGCGCGGGGGGCCCCCGCGCCACCCAGGGGGCGGGAGGGCGCCCCCGCCGCCCGCCGACCCCCCGCACACCCGCCCCGCACCCACGCCGCCACCCCGCGGGGCGGACGGGCGCGCGCCACCCCGGACGCGAACGGCGCGCGGGCAGCGACCGCGGACCAGCCCGCCCGCCACCAGCGCGAGGGGCCCCACCACGGGCGCCGCCACCGCCCGCCCGCGAGGCGCGCCGGCGCGGGGGGCCCGGGCACGGGGGGGGGGGGGCGGCGGGCGCGCCGCAGGGCGCGGGGAGGGGGGGGCGCGCCGCGGCGGGGCGGGGGGGGGCCAGGGGGGCGGGGGGACAGGGGCCCGCAGGGGGCGCGGGGCGGAGGGGGCGCGGCGGGGGGCGGCCACGGCGCGACGCCGCGGGCGGGCGGGGCCGGGCCCGGCGGGGCCCGGGCGGCCGGGGGCCGGCGGGCGCGCGCGGCCCAGCGCGGGGGCGGGCGCGGGCGGCGGCCGCCGCGGCGGGGGGGGGGGGCCCGGGGGCCGGCGGCCGGGGGGCGGCGGGGGGGCCGCGGGCGCCCCCGGCGACCGCGCGGGCGGCGGCCCGGCGCGCGGCCCGCCCCGCCCGCCACCCGCCGCCCCGCGCCGCCCCCCCGCCCCCCGCCGCCCCGCGCCGCCCGCCCGGGCGCGGCCCCGCGCCCCCCCCCGCCCCGCCGCCCGGCGCCCCGCCGGGCGGCCGGGGCGGCCGCCCCCGGGCGCGCCGCGGCCCCGGGGGCGCCGCCGCGGCCCGGCGCGGCGGCGCGCCGCACGCGGCCCCGCCCCCCCCCCCCGCGGGCCGCGCCGCGGGCGCCGCGGGGGGGCGCGCCGCCGCCGCCGCGCGCCCGCCCCCGCCCGGCCGCCGCCGCGCGCCCCCGCCGCGCGCCGCCCCCCCGCCCCCCCCCCCCCCCCCCCCCCCCCCCCCCCCCCCCCCCCCCCCCCCCCCCCCCCCCCCCCCCCCTCCCCCCCCCCCCCCCCCCCCCCCCCCCCCCCACCCGCCCCCCCCCCCCCCCCCTCCCCCCCGCCGCCCACCCACCCCCGCGCGGCGCCCCCGGCGCGCCCGCCCCCGGCGGGGCGCGACCGGCCCGCCGGCGGCGCCCGGGGCGGGGCCCGCGCGGACGCCGCGCGCGGGCGCCCCCCCCCGGGGGGCCGGGCGCCAAGGCGGCCCGAGAAGGCCCCTCCCCCCCACCACACCACGCCGGCACCAGCGCGAGGACCGACCACACCCCACCGCCACCCACACCCAACCCCCCCCCACCCACACCCACCCCCCCCCCCCCCCCCCCCCCCCCTCCCCCCCCCCCCCCCGCCGCCCGCCCCCCCCCTCCCCCCCGCCCGGCCCGCCACCCGCGCTCGCACGGCCGGCCAGCGCCGCGGGGGCGGGCGCCCACCCGGGGCGGGGCGGACGCGCGGCGGGCGCGGGCGCGGGGGCGCGGGGCGCGGGGACGGACCGCCGCGGGGAGGGGGCGGGGGGGCGCGGGGGGGGAGGCGGGCCGGGGCGCGCGCGCGCGGGCGGCCGCCCCGCGGCCCGCCGCGCGGCGCGCGGCGCCACCCCCCCCGCGCCGGCGCCCCCCGCCCCCCCCCCCCCCCCCGCCCCCCCCGGCCCCCCCCCCGCGCCGCCCCGGGCGGGCCCGGGCGCCGCGGCGCCCGCGCGCCGCGCCGCCCGCGGCGGGCGCGCGGCGCCCCCGCGCGGCCCCCCCCCCCCCCCGCGCCCCGCGCCCGCGCCCGCGGCCCCCGCCCCGCCCGCACCCCCCCCCCCGCCGGGCCCCGGGGCGCGGGCGCCGGACGCGGGGGGGGGGCGGGGGCCGCGGGGGGCGGGGGGGCGAGGGGGAGGGGGGGGGGGGAGAGGCAGGAAAGGACAGGCACGAGAAGCCGAAGGGGGCGGGGCGAGGGCGGGGGGGCGGGCGGCGGCGGGGGGGGCGCGGGGGCGGGGCGCCGCGGGGGGGCCGCGGACGCCGCGGGGCGGGCCGCCGGCGCCCGCGCGCGGGGGGGGCGGGGGGGGCGGGGCGCGCGGGGGGGGGGGGCGCGGGGCGGGGGCGCCGGGCGGGGGGGGGGGCGGGGGGGCCGCCGGGCGCGGCGGCGGGGGGGGCGCGGGGGGGCCCGGGCCCCCGCCGGCCCCGGCGCCCCGCGCGGCGGCGCGGGGGCCGGCCGGCGGCGGCCGGGGCGCCCGGGGGCGCCGGGCCGCGCGGGGGGCCGCGGCGGGGGGCGCGCGCGCGGGGGGCGGGGGGGCCCCGGGGGGCGGCCGCGCGGCGCCGCCGGCTGGGGGGGGGGGGGGCGGCGCGGGGGCGGGCGGCGGCGGGGGCGGGCGCGCGGCGCGCGCCGGCGCCCCGCCCCGGCGGGCGGCGCGCGCGCCCGCGGCGGGGGCCGGGCCGCGGGCGGCGCGGGGCGCGCGCGCGCGCGGGGCGCGCGGGGCGCCGCGCGCCGGGGGCGCGGGCGCGGGCGGGGGCGCCGCGGGGGCGGCGGGCCCGGGGCGCCGGCGCGCGGGGGCGGGGGCGCGGCGGGGGGGCCCCGCGGCGCGCGCGCGGGGGGGGCCCGCGGCGCCGGGCCGCGGGGGCGCGCGAGGCGCGCGGGCGGGGGGGCCGCGGGCGGGCGGCCGCGGGGGGGGCGGGCGCCGGGCGCGGGGGGGGGCCGGCGGGCCGCCGCCGCGGGGCGGCGGCGGCGCGGCGCGCGGGGGCGGGGGGCGGGGGCGCGCGGGGGGGCGGGGGCGGGCGCGCCGGGGGCGCCGGGGGCCGCGGCGCCGGGCGGCGCGGGGGCGGCGGGGCGCCGCGGGCCGGCGGGGCGGCGGGGCGGGGGGGCGCCGCGGCGCGGGGGCGCGGCGCGGGGGGGCGCGGGCGGCGGGGGGCGGGGCGGGGGCGCGGCGGCGCGCCGGGGGGGGCGCCGGCGGCGGGGGGGCCGGGGGCCGGGCGCGGCGGGGCCGCGGGGCCGCGCGGCGCGCGGGGGCGTGGCGGCGGGGCGGCGGGGCGCGCCGGGGGCGCGGGGCGGCGGGGCGGCCCGGGGCGCCGGGGCGGCGGGGGGGGGGGGCGGCGGGGGCGGGGCGCGGGGGGGGGCGGCGGGGGCGCGGGGGGCGGGGGGGGGGCGGGGGGGGGGGGGCACGAGTTCATACTTTTCTAAGGTGATCATTTATGATCTCATATTTTTTAGAGACTCCACCCAACAACAAAATATATGCTATTTCTTAGCTAATAGATCAAACCAAATGGATGGTGGATTGTACTTGTGTGATAAACAAGTTGTTATTTCCAAAACACTCACCATCATAGATCGATTAATACTGGTTGTGATACCACATGTAATTGATTTGCAATATTTCTCCAAAGGATTGAATACAGAGCTCATAATTTGAATTCTCCTATGCTCATGTGATCTAGTACATGATATCTATATCTACAATAGTGAGAATGACATTTACCACCATTAAGATATATGGGGCATGGATAATAGTAATTGTAGCTATGAATGATTCATCATCCTACCTATAACTTAGCAAAAATTTGGCTTCTTTTGATAAATTTTATGGTCTTATCAAGTTTTGAGAATAAAAACTATAATTTCTACAACATCATGCCATGTGTCCATTCACTTTTCAATCCCACATGCATACTGATACAACTCAAATGAAGGTTTTATCAACACAAACATGTGTCCATATAAGTGACTCAGCTAGCCCACTAGGGTATCTCAAACTCCATGCATTGAACCATACCCTGGATATCCTTGGAAACCATACCATTGACCATGTTGACTGTGCTTTGGCAATGCATATTTTGGTTCATCCTGATTCCTTTCTTCTACCTCAAAATTCATGATACCACCTAGTGGGGTTGAGGTTCCATATTGGAAATCGAGCCCACAATTTTTTACAACATGCAATAACACAAAGTTGCATAAATTAAACTCTTCAAGAAAGTAAAACCAAAACTAAATTAAAACAAAATAAATTCACATAAATTAAACTCTTTAAGACAATAAAACCAAAACTAAATTAAAACTTTCCAAACAATAAAATCAAAACCTAAGTTACGCTTTTCAAAATAATAAAATCAAAACTAAAATTAAAATCTTCATGGCTATAATGAGAGGGGGGGTGAACTAGTATAAGATAAAAAATTTCTCTTTTGTGGGCAAAAACCCATAGGAGACACCAATCCCCTATACAAGTTTGTGGGCACCAATACACAAGAGACACCAATACCCTATACAAGTTCATAGGCACCAAACCATAGTAAACACCAATCCCCTATACAAGTTCATGGGCACCAACCCATGACAAACACCAATCCCCTAGTACAAGTTCATGGGTACCAATGCATAAAAGACACCAATCCCCTAGTACAAGTTCATGGGAAACAACCTATAGGAGACACCAATCCCCTAGTGCAAGCTCGTGGGAACCAACCCATAGGAGCCAATCCCCTAGTACAAATTTATGGGTACCGACACACAAGAGACACCAATCCCCTTGAGGCACCAAACTCACTCAAGTATATTCCAAAACTAATCACAACCACTACTCAAATTTGCTACCAAATAAGCTCACAAATACTGCTCAAATCTACTCCTAAATCTCCTCATAAACACTGCTCAAATCTACTCCTAAATGTGATAAATAAAAACATAAATTCTTCACCTTTTCTTGAGTTTTATTTCTTCAACTAAAAGCAATTCAGAAATATTCTACCCAAAATTTGTTTAACCTCTTGCATGTTGAATTGGAGATGTTTATACCTTGCTTTCACTATGTTATACTTCCATGTTATGAAGCACTTATCAAGCTCTTCAAATTCTAAATTTCCACCTTCTATGCTTACCAGGCCCTCAAAGCTTCTTCTGAGTGCATGACGATGGTATTCTAATCAGCATATTCCAACATCTATCTAAACTCCTTGAGAGAGCATGATGACTATCTTCTAATAATAGTTCTTCAATGTCTATCCAAACTCCTTGAGAGTGCAAGATGACCATATTCTAACAAAAATCCTTCAACATCTCTCCAAAATCCTTAAGAGTGCATGATGACCGTATTCTAATCAACATCCTTCAATGTCTCTCCAAAATCCTTTATAGTGTATGATGATTGTCCTCTAATTAGCATCCTCCAAAATTTTTTCATGAGAGTGAGTTATTTTCTATAATCCTTGCTCCTCTTACTATGCTTTACCGAACTCTACTTATGCCAAGAGGATCTTTACATGTGAATGTTCTACGATTTGACATGACCACTATGCACTTATGCTCTGCTTCATATTTCACGCTATTGCATCTAGATTATTTCTTGAATGTTCTATCCTTAAAGCTTGTTTGCATGGCTGACAAAATTTTGAGTGCCACAACCTCTTATAAAATAATACCAGTTTTTGGATCTCACCTTGTTTGCAGGAAAGAGTGAGAAAATACTTGATTCATGATAACTGATTCTACTTCATCTTTGTTATCCCCACTATTTAGTCCATGTTATTTCTACACTCACTACATTGGTTTCATCTCTGCCCTTCTGCGTAGTGGATTTTATTTTTACAAAACAAAAAACAATTTGAATGAGTTTGCTAAATGTTTACCTACATATATTATCTTCTTCTTTGATAGATTCCTCGATATTCATTGAAAACATTCCTCGATGATTACTATTATTTGCAATTGTCCCTTATGGCATCTTCTCTCTATATGATAGTAGAATGGCTATAGTGATATCTAAGTAATTCTGCTCTCCAAACATGTAATGCACCTCTTGTTAATGCTTGTGGATGTATGATATGATATTTTTAATATGACTTTATCTCTTTTCATGTGTTGCAGCTATCATTAGGTTTATCTATAAACATAAAAGCTAAATAGAAGTAACATTCAATTGTGTAGCCTTCAAGAACACTCTTCTTAGTGAGTATCTGATAGTTTTCTTCATTGCAATCAATGAAAACTTTAGAAAAGTTATTTATATCTTTACTATGTGTGAGCCCACTTCGATACCCCTCCATGCTATATGCTTCTACAGGATTTACACCAATGACTTTGTGTTCCTATATTCAACATCTCTGGTTCAAATAATATTTAATATTGCTTGAATTAGTATTTTTGAGTCTCTCTTCTCAACACTCTTGAGTCTGGAGTGCAACACTTGATGTTCTCATTTTATTAGGTATTTCAATTTGTCCTTAGGTACTCCATAATAGATGTCCAATATCTACTCCTTAATGCACTATAATTGCCTTGTTTCCACCCTAATGCTTGCTTTTGGTTCACTACTACTTCAGCTCCAAAGTGTTACTTTTTCCAACCTTCTATTTCATCTTGGTTCCACCACTTCTCATTGTTACTTTTCTCTAGTGATTAAATCACCATTGTTGCACTTTTGTTGCCTCCATATGCCACTTGCACTTCATAAATATTTCTCCTTATTATCCACTACATCCTGCCATTAGGGTTTGGATACTCCTTCCCCTATACTAGTTGTTATGATCCATGGGTAGCTCCACTCCTTGTTTTCGTCTTCAATTCTTATGCAATGTCCACTTAGAATATATTTGTGAGGACATTCATCCAAAAAACTCTACCTTCCACTTAAAGCTTCAATTATTTATATAAACTTTTCACTTTTATTATTGGTGCCTAGATGGTCGACCTATTCAAAAATTGAAACTTCACCTTTATAATATTTAAATATGATATTTAAATATTATAAAACCTTCACTTTATAATATTCTTCACTTTATAATATCCTTCACTTTATAATATTTAAATATTATAATACTTCATTTGAAATATATTTACCTTTCTTCACTTGAAACATATTTGCCTTGCTTCATTTGAAATATATTTACCTATTGTTTTCTATTCACCAAGTTGACCTTTGACATCAATGACAACTCAATGATTCTAACAATCTCCCCATTTTTCATTTATGGGAACCCTACAAAGAAAACTATCTTACTAAAGGACAACCCTGCAAAGGCTCCTCAGGATTGACGGATAAGACACTTGACAATGCCCCCTTACTACCTACTCTTCTTGATACTTCAATGGTGATATGGGATTGAAACTACTCCTAAATTATAATGTTCCTTGTCTTGTTCCATTTTATTTTTATAAACTTTTGAGGACATACCCTTTTGAACATTCTAACAATATTCTTTCTTACTTGACTTTATAAGTTTAGGGAACACTATCCTACACCATTAATCTCTATGCTTAAAATTATCACATTTGTAACAAATGATATTGTAATCCATGAGAGGTGCAAATGAATTGAAATTTCTCTTGGTGAAGCCAAAATCATTTTTATCATGAACCCTTCAATGTACAGATTTATGACCAAATTGGTTGCATGAAAAACAATAACCTCAAAAAAATATTGAAACTTGTCTGATTGCTTTGGAGTATGTAGCCGCATTTTTCTCTCATTGTTGTTTTTGTAATGGACTTCATTCATTGATTATGCTTTGTTTCCTTTCTTCTTGATGCTTCCACTTTTCAACATATCGACATAGGTCTTAGGTTTTTCATTTGATGCATCTATTACTTTTGATCTTGACT
>JAQPPZ010016435.1:0-19629 GCA_028583015.1 Wollemia nobilis
GTTATTTCTAGAATTTACTATTTTTTCAGCAATTTCTTGCATTTTTGTGTTTTGCTGTCAAAATCTGAACAGAGGATTGACAACCTTCTGTTACAGAATTTTGATAGTTTTATTTCCACATTAGATCTAGACTTTCTTTACTACAAAAGTAATTAGATTTCCTTTCTGCAATTAGGATCGGACTTTCAATTTCGCAACCGTTAATTATGTAGTATAATTAGGTCTCATTCCGCAATTGTAATTAGGACTTCATTTACGTAGTTAATGATTAGTTTCCAATTCTGAAACTTAGATTAAGATTTAATTCATGCAATTTAGAGATAGGAATGCTTCAAAACCCCCCACAAAATCGGTTCCACCAATAAAGACTTATTGCTCTAGATTGACCTAAGTTATAGCTATTTCACTTCTTCTTTCGCAGATAGCCTTGTACACTACCCTGGATTGACAGATTCTTTGAGAATTAATGATGGTATAATGACTACGCATCAGGTAGTTCAGAGATGGCAAAGATATCAACTTCTGGGAAGATGCCTGATCTAGAAAAGACCCCCTCATAAAATATCAAAGGTTGGATATAATAAAATGCCTAACAGATAACAAGTATGGGACTCATGTAGCAGACTTCATCACCTCTAACTAGGGTGTCAAAATGTGGAAGAATGTGCAGTTCATACTTAGGAATGAATCTATCATCAACGCAGTGATAGAGATCCAAGCGATCATGAGGGCAAATTTTTTCCCCAATCCTAGATCAAAGATCAGCTCTACTTGAAAGGCACGGTTGAAGGCAATTTTTCTATCAAATCTGTAGCCTAGTTCATTGAGAGTAGTACCAGGGAATTCAACCTTAACAACAGTCAAATTTTAGCAAGAATTTTATGGCTAAAAGCTCTAATCCCTAAGGTCACTCACTTCTGCTGGTTGTTTGATCGTAATAAGCTCCTTACTATGGACAATCTAATGCATAGGATATTCATTGTCCCTAATAGGTGTTACTTATGCGAGCAATATTGGGAGTCTACCAAACACATTCTCATGGATTGTCCTTTCACAAGCATCATGTTTTCCCTGGTGGTCAACAAATTGTAGGTTTTTTGGATAAGGCCACGAACAGTTAAGGACATGTTTTTCCAATGGCCTGATACCTTCAAGAACCTAAGACTGAACTATCTATGGAAGTCTATGGTCCATCACACTACCTAGAAAATCTGGCTAGAATGCAACAGGAGGATTTTCAATGAAGACTACAAGTATCACAAAGCAATTGCGTCAAGAGCCCTAATTTTTGCAATAGAAAATAGTAGCCTCATTCCTTACCTAGAAATTACCAAGGATGGAATAGAAGGCCACCTGTTCAAGGTCCTCAAGATTTCCCAAGATTGTTGCAAAGTCAAAGAGCCTCACAGGGATAGAAATGCAACCAAATGGATCCCTACCCCCTAAATATGGTTGAAGGCTAAATTTGATGGTACCTCCAAAGGAAATCCAGATAAGGCAGGAGCAGGAGGGGTGGTTAGGGATCACAATGGAATCATCATACAAGCTTTTGCTAAAAATTTATGGTACCCAGACCAACAACTATGCCGAAGCTAGAGCTCTCTGGAAATGCATCACCATATGCAAATCGATGAATAACCCCATCATATTCGAAGGTAATTCAGAAGTTATTGTGGGACTGGTTCAAAATAATTCCAAGGGTGGTAAAAACATCTATAACATTGTCTAAGAGTGTCAAAAGACTTCATCGACAAGAAGCAGAACTATATTAATCATGTCTATAGAGAGGCTAACCAAGTGGCTGATGCTCTAGCCAATAAGGCCATCCTTAAAACTTCCTTAATGGTTTGGGAAAATATTTTCCCATACGATATCACCAAAAAAGCTAAATATGATGCATGGAATTGTATTAGAACGTATCCCTGGCTACGCGAGCAATGGTATTTCCTCAATACCAAGGAGGGGCAAACCCAACCCTCAACAACATCTTAGCTCCTCAAAAAATGGTGGCTGTAGCCACCCTAATTGTGTCTATTTAACACCAAAGGACCTTAGTTCCAATAACGGTGGTCCTTACCACCACGTTAATGATTTCCCACTTACCAGAGTATTTGTCAACACTAGTGCAGACTTCGAGGCTAGCGCAGACTCTGTTACCTCCTCGTTTTTCCTGTGTGTTCTCAGGCGATGGTATGGTCTTCTGTGTCTCTATAGAAAACCAAATTTCTACCACTCCATGACCTTTTTTTTGCCAAGACCATTACCTTTGGCGTGAGTCATTTTCATGCTTGGTTTTTCAACTCAAGCTATTGTTTCGGATTCCCTCATCTGTGGCCCATATTTTTTGGGAGTTTTTCTTCGCTGTCTTCACTTTTTTTGTGTGATTTTCACTGGTAATACTTTTTCACTTTGTCTATTTTCCTATTAGTCCCATTATTGGTACCAATAACCCCTTCATCTCCATGGCCATTGTCGAACCAACTTCCTTGTAAATCGACCCTGGCATCGCTGCCCTTTCGATTCCAAGAACTTCATGAAGTTCTTTATAATATTCGAAGGAGTGGATGATGAGGTAATGAATGATTTCTTGGAGACCTGGAATGATGGAGAAGTGTGAATTTGTGGTCTCTAGTTTGTGGTAAGTCCTCAGTCCATTGCCCAAGTCTCTGGTCTTAGGTTTTCTAGCAAAATTATTCGTAGGGATGGGCACAATTTCAAGGAGGAGATCGATCAGTTCCCCGATAGGGGGAGCGAGTTAGTCTGGGAGAAAAATGGCATAGTTAGGTCATCCCTCCCTTGGCCATGGGATACGATGATTGTCCCCATCCTTTAGTACATTTCTATAGACAATCCCGATAAGCCTCTAAGTGCTTACAATCTAGCTTTTGTTAACCATTTGTGTGATGTCTGCCCCATCAATGTCCTAGAGTTTCTCTTCCAGTCCATCACCATTTCTATCAACAACTACAGAAGGAGCCAGACCCCAAAGCCCCCCCACCACCAAGGCATATTTCTTGTTCTCTACAAGCATGCCCGAAACTCCCACCCCTCTAGCAGCATCAGTTCTAGCAACCCTTTCCCCAGGAGGTAGAAGGGCTTATCTTCACCCAATTCTCCTAGTTGTTCTAGCTTTCCCATCGCCCAGCCTTAGGAAGATCGTAAGTCTTTGTATCTTGCTTCCCCCCCTCTCAGGCTAATGATGTCATTCCCTAGGACAAGGGTGCTCCCCCTATGGAAGATCTATCCCATTCGAGTCATCAAGTTCCCATTGTTGATTGGAATCCCAAGATGGGCAAGAGGCTTTGGCCTAAATATAAGGCAGCCAGAACCCCCCCAAAAAGTAAGGCATCCAAGCATCTATCAACATCAACCAGAAGACAAGGACCTCACCAGTGACGATGATGAGTCCTAGGAGGATATCCATTAGGAAGATAAGGGGGAGTAGCATTCAGAGCCTTGGGATGCCAACCAGAAGGACCGAGTCAATGAATTCCCTGCATAGGATATGTTGCGTATTGTGGCCCTAACCCGCATCAACGAGGTAATTGGCCACTTCTAGATGGCGGTCAATGTTCAGAGTGAAGAGAATAATATTATGACCAGTGCCATTGAGGAGATCAAAAGACTCCCTACTATTCTAAAAACTCTCTTGCCTAGCGAGGATAGTACCAAAAATGAAGAGAGTGGTAAATCCTAGAATACTAGGAACTAAGGTGTTTGGCTCATGATCTGCGCGGGCTTGGTGGTCCTAGTTTTTTGGATTTTTGTTTATGTGGTTGATATTGTATGAGGTTGAAAAGACTCTTGTGTTGTTTTTATGTGTTAGTTTTTGGCACGGTTTTGTTTTTTGGCATAACCATACCCTCTGGGTATGGGGTTGTGTCTTCTCTGATAGGGATAATCCATATGTACAAAGGGGCGGGACCCTCAAAGCCCTAAAGTAAATAAAATTACTTTTACCTACCAAAAAAAAGTCTAAGGGAGGGAAATAATTATTTAAATCCTATGGGATAGTCATCTAGGCCAAAATATCAAATCTAAATATGGAGGCTAGCTCTTAGACTACCTCTACCATTGTTTCCCTCAATGTAACCCTTACATCACCCCCCTATGACCATCCAACCCATCACAATCTGACTACTCCTATCATGAGCTTAATGTAAGCTCAAGTTGTTTATCCTTATGCTACTAAAATTAATGAAATATGGAACATGATAAGTATTTTCTCTAATAATATCATAACCCTAAAAATAATGCTCAAAGGTTTTCCTATAAAAAATACCCAAAGCCTCCTTTTCAATAGGGAAATCAAAGTGACCAACTACCTTCAAATAGATATCAAAATCCTCCATTTATAACCAATAGAAATATCAAGTTGTCATAGGCTCTAACTCAATAGATATTACCCATGTAATTCCTAGAACAAAAAATGTCTATAAACTCATTTAGGGACTTAGTCACCACGCAAAATAATTATTTCAAAGATCTTAGTGGATGGTATTGTCCTACTCTTGATTGTTATCCTTTTGACTTTCATATTGGAATTGTCTTAGGTAGTAGGAATAGATCTTTTTAACCATAATATTTCCCTATTTTCTTAGTTGGAATCTCATATGATAATTTCAAAACCTACCTCACAACATCTGATTACACCACTAGTTGCTAATCTCATAGTTTTGGAGCAAAACCTTCATCACCTAGGATGAAGTGGAAGTATATATTGTGTAAAATGAAGTAGACCCCTTGATTTTAGTAAGGTTACAAGTCTAGTTAGACTACATTACTAGGATAAGAGGAAGGTCATCAAAGAGAAGGGGAAGTTTAGTCTATAAGACCCTAAACAACAAAGAAGGTAAGCAAATAATTGTAGAAGTGTCTTTATTCAAGCTCCACCAAAGAACTAGGACCATGTAATTTTTAATATTGCAAGTATAGTCTCAGAGCCTCTAAATCATCCTTCTATATATCCACTTAGAACCCATATAATAATAGAAAGTTTTAGACCTTCAACAAAATTGAGCATCATCTTGAAGTCTCCTTCCATTAGATCTTTCAATGATCATCTGAGGAATTCTACTATATCCATGCCTATTTAGTACATCTTCTTGATTCTAGAGTAGATGAAGAACTTGGAAGAGGCCCTATATAAGTAGAAATATTTGGGAAGATAAGGTACACCCATCATGCTACAATTCTCTAGATCAAATTCTAGTTGATCCAATTCTATGTCATTCTACCTAACCCTAATTTGTGGAGACAAGTTGATACATAACTACTTGATGGACTTAGGGTCAATCACATTGGTTATGCCAAAGAGGGTAGTGGATGTTCTTGGCCCAGTATATGAGCTTAAAAACAATAGGGTAGTTTAGCTAAATGGTAGTTAAGTATCAATCTTCATATTAGTATGGTATATTACACTAGCACTCCAAGCATACCCTAACCTAAAGATATGTGCCAATTGATTTACCATCCAAATTCAAGTTATGGTACTCAAGGGTCTTCACCACAAATATAAGAGGATACCTATCCCTATATTGGACTCACATGCTACTTTGAACCAAGTATGGTGCCAAATTGAAGATCCCATCAGAAGCCCTCCACATGCACCACATAGAGTAAGTTCCCTCTATGGAGTCCAATAAAGAGCAAACCTACATAGCTAAAGTGGAGCCATCAAAATTAAACTACTTTATGGAAAATATGCATCCATATATTCCCAATGACCACTTGGAGTAGTGGGCATCTAAGACATGGGGGCCAAGATTTGACAAGATATTTGAACTAATTGGGATGGGATGACCCATCATTGTAGGTATGATGTACATATTATGTATGTATATAAAGACATATATAGAGAGATAAAGGAGAAAGAAGAAATAAAATACTTTATACTTGTGAATTAGAAGGTCCTTCTAAAGCACAAATTAGGTCATTCAACATATAAATCAAAACCAAAGGCAACCTCATTATTCATCTGACCAAAAGAAGGTGTCTCTTAATAGAGACACATGTATCCATCTCAAGAATGAGGTCATGCATAATATAAGGTCTTCATCGAAGGAGTGATGATCATCCAATCATAGATCAATGGAGGATAAGGGTACTAAGGGGTTTTGACTTTACATTGAATTTCTATTAATCAAATATGTATTCAACTCAATTTACCAATCTTGTACCAATAAACAATCCAAATATAAATTGATATTGTAACAACATAAAACCACTTAATCTCTAATTATAAAAAGCATGTTAGTGAAAGTGACCTAAATTATATTTAGTTTGCATGTCCACATAATTATTTTATCTAACATCCCATCCATGTACTATTCCTAACAAGTAGGAAGTGTACAAAATATTATGGTATAGCTTGCTAAAATTTCAACAAATAAGAATATCTTTATAAAATTCATGGTAGTAAAAGTTCTAAACACCTCCAATTTACGTTTGAAAGTTCTTTAAAAATATGGTAGGACGTATCATATTATACTATCTATATTCCATGCCCCCAATCTAAAATAGGATTAATATTAGAGTCAAAACTAAAATGGATAGATTATGTTGTGAAAAGATCCAACTCATAATAAAATAATCTTTTAGGAATCAAGGATTGGAACTTACATTTTTTCTTCTATCATAAAATATCACAAGTAAGTTCAACCTAAGCTTGATAGGAGAAGTTATGGAAATTTTTATTTAATAGAAGCATGATCAAGGTTGGAAATGAAGTTGAAGTAGTTTGAAAGTCATCAACTAGATATGGATACATGTGTCTCTATGAATAGATATTTATATTGGAAATAAAATTGAAGTAGTTTGAAAGACATCAACTAGAGATGGATACATGTGTCTCTATGAACATATGAATGGATATTTTATTACACAAGCAATATAGTGTGGCTTAACAGTGGAGACTTTGGAACTTTGAATATATATACAATGTTTGAATCCTATGGGGGGTAGGGTTGCACACCATGCTTTAATAACTAGAGTGGGGTTGGATAACCATATATTGGGTAAACAACATCCTTCATTAGGGTTGTCCCATATGGACTATGGCCTCACAGATGTTAAAACTACTTTACCCTTTGAGTACAAGGTATTTACATATGATTTAATGATATCTAAAAATATCAAGATAAATCATATGCATGTTTTCAAGTACACCAAACTTATTATAAACCAAGTAAAATGAACTTTTTAAACCAAATAGAACCTTATAAAATATTAAAAATGAAGATTTAGATGAGAAACATTGAATACTTTAAAAATATAAGCCATCTCTAGAGCCCACAATAGAAGTATAGATGACCTATTTTTTTCTACATCAACCTTGATACTAATTAATTCATTATCAATTTGAGATGTTCCATAAAAATTGTTTACAAGTTTATCCTTCCTAGTAATTTAAATCATCAAAATGTGTTTAAAGATAAGAATAAAAAATGATTTCTTAAAATTACTACTGAGGTTCTAAATATTTATATTAAGGGAAATAAAACTCAATTTTTTTAATGCGTTAACACATACCTTAAAAAGTATCATGGAAATTGGTTTTGTTACTTTGAAAATTGGTTGTATTTTTTTATTTTATCACATATAAGGTAAATATATTCACTTATTCATAAAATTATTTCATGAAGTACAAGTAGATATTAATAAGACACAAGTATATTATTGTTCAAAGGAGAGTGCATAACCAAAGTACATCACCATCATAATGTAATAAATCCCTTACATAATGTGCATCTCACTACCAAGTGGATATGGATATCCTAATCCTTTCTTGACTATACCTACAAAAGCAAATTTTCATTTCATTATAAAATCAATTGATAATGCATGATGATTATTCCATTTTTATACCCCGTTTACTCTACTAAGAATCTTGAGGATCTTACTAGACATCCAAACTAAATATATTGATTACAAGGATGTAAGTACATTAAAAATAAATGGAAAATCCATCAAGGTTCATCATGTTAAATAAACCATTAAATTATATTTAGTATGTTCTCAAATGATGTCTCATATTTATTGTTTTACATTCAATGATTAGACACCACATGCTTCTCAATATAATATGAACACACAAAAAATATAAAGTGAGTTTTCATCTTGTTATTGTTTCTTTATCCTTTGGAATTCTAATTGTCATATTTATATATCCTTAACATCATCATTATATTATAGTTCTAATGGGTTATGTGCCTACCTCAACATAATTTTAGGTGTATTCATGGTTTGACCTCCAAGATCTCAATGTGGATATACATTAGATATTTTGAACTTGAACCATAATATTTTTATATTTTTATGTCACCCTTAATAGATATCCTGGTTGATTTTCATGCTTAGTCAAGACAACCATAATCTTACTATAAATATTGAGCCTTTAACCCATAAAAGTGAAGACAATGTATCTTATATTCCATAGAAACAGTAAGGTAGTTCTTCACTTGACCTTTATTTATGATCCTATACCACTCTTCCTCTAATTCAAAGTATGTTGTGATCAAGGAATAATAACAAAATAAGACATATTCTCTTCTCTAATAATGGATGGATACATCACTTAAGATAATTTGAAGGTTTAAGTTTCAAATATTAAAGGTAAGGCACCTATGTTCGTTTATCATATCATAGAACCCATATTACAATCTTATCACTAAGAACCATAATGTATTTAATAATATGGATAATGATGTGTGGACCTTTATCTGTTAATAAGGAACATAAATTTCAATCATAAGCTTTACAACATTCAACACATTTAGTTTTCATAATAGCCACTCCCATGATTTTCATTTAATAAATATTTTCAATTAAAAAATGTTATTACCATGACCTATCATACCAATAATCATCATGAAATTTATTTTCCATATACTAATATTTATAGCAATGTATTTACAAGTATCATGTAATTTACATGTAGAAGATAATATAGTCAAGTCATTAGTATTGCATACATATTATGTTTATTATATAAAAAAATAGGACATTTATCTCATTTCAAGAGAATTTTTTTTCTATATGAAATATGTTCATTTAAAACAAATTCAATATATAGAATCCTTAAGGTATAATAAACACTAAGGTATAAAATATCATTGTGGTATTTTTTCATCATTAGTATAGTCTATCTTATTTATCAACAAACATTGAGTGGTACATAGCCATACCACATACATAATACATTAGTTATAATTTATTTCCAAAATATTATATCGATTGGATTCCATAAGAATATTTAAACATTAGCAAAGGTGATAATTCATTCAAGCTTAACCAACTTAGAGAGAAGAACATGTAATGCACAAAATAGTTATCTTTAGTTTATTTCCTAAGTAATTGTCATGGAATAGGAATAAATAACATTTTTTATTTCATATATCATGAGGTAATGCCAAACTTAAATAAACATTTTATTTTTTATTTTTTTGTGGAAAACACCTCTTTTGGGGTGCCACTTTCAAGTAAGTCCCAAGGAGGCAAGGTTATCTATTCCTCCAAAATTTCCTAGGGCTTACACCTAGTCTACCCCTTTTAGTACACTCAAATAACATACCTAGCCCAAATTAAATCAACTAACAAGTCACACATGTACTAGCCAGAAAGGTCAACAAAAGATCAATTACTCAAGGCTAATGTAGATTGTAGCAGATAAAAGAATTTCTCTAGCCTACTTTCACCATGACTAGCACTAACAACACCCTCATTATATTTAATCATAAAAGAAATAATTATATGTTTTGTTCCATCAAGAGCATCCATGTTAGCAAACTGGTTTATCCAGGTGACCTCTCTCAAACCTCTATCCACTCCCTAATGAGCAATAGCATTAGCCACATTGTTTGTAGATATTTACACATTAAAGTACTCCAAGGACTAAAAAAAGTGACAAAGTTATTTTATAGTCTAAATAATATCCCCCAACATTTTTTTAGAGAGTGAGGAAGACCATTTTTGGTCTTTTAATTGGTTGATGATCACCTAGGAATCCCCTTAAATATAAATATCCTAACAATTTTTTTTAAGAGTCCATATCAGCCATTCAATAAGGGCTTGTGCCTTAGCATGATTTTTAGTGGTATCTTCAAGGCTCACTAAAAAATATCCTCTCATATTCCCTTGGTCATCATGAAAAATACCACCCCCATCATCTTTACCCGGGTATCCTCGAGATGCACCATCAAATTTGAACTTGATAAACCCTTTATGGGGAGGTTGCCAATTGATTTTTGTATGATTCTTAGAGTTTTTATTTTTTATTGGGTACAAAATGATTTTATCATCTAAATGCTAGACCAACCATTGATTCTTGATATCTCTAAGATTCCTATCTAGGGGTTTATCCCAATTATCCCACTTCTTAACCAAAATGGATTCAGCCACCACCCTTTGAGCAGAAAGCCAGGTTTGAAATTGGGGGATTATTTCCTCCCTAAATATTATTTTATTTATTCATAACCAAATTGACCAAATAATATAAGTAGGTGTCCACTCCTAAATGGATATAATAAATTCAGGATCAAATTTTTGGCCAACCTACTTCAAAATAAGATCCCTTATTGTTTGAAAATTATGGAGGCGCTCTCTCCAAGAGTTTGCAAAGTTTTTCCAGAGGGACTAAGCAAAGAGGAAATAGATGAAGATATGGTTAATGGTTTGATTATATTAAAAATTAAGGTATCTAAAGGGGCCATAGCAACCTCTCTTCATCGAGTAATTACTATTTAATATTTTTCTTGCACCATCGACCATATTCTTTATCAAATTTAATTTCTATCCCCATTGAAGTTTTACCTCCATAAGAAAAGTATAAGCTTTATTAGTAGTAAAATTTCTATATTTGCTTCTCCCCAAACTTAACAAGTCTAGGCCCTTACAGTAGGAAATTTTCCTACTAGAGATTATTCTCCAAAGTTCTTGTTTATTAACTTCCTTGATTTGACTAGGATAGGATTGAGGTTCTTTCCAAAAATGAAGCACCACCCTACTAGTCTCATGGGGAATGGTATGGTCCTAAATATAGTCCTTTACTTGGAGCCAACCCTCCTCTTCAAACACCTCCTTCAAATAAATCAAGTAATTATCTTATCTTAAAGTTTCATACTGGTTTCATGCATCCTCCCAAAAGAGAGCATGACTACCATCCCTGATCTTCTATAAGACTACATAACACACCCACGTGTTGTGGGATGTTAGGCTTATCTAGAGAGAAAAAACCAAGGGAAAGTGTTCAAGCCTGATCAAATCCTTCTATTCCATCTTAAGGATATATTTTTGCTTAAGAATTTTAGCCCAAAAAAAGTTCTCTCCATTGTAGAATCTCCAAAATAGTTTTCCATTAAGGGCTTTGTTGAATATTTGAATATATTTGATTCCAATAAAACCCTCCTAGATAGGTTTGAAAATATATTTCCATGCAAAAAGTGGCCATTTACTTTATAGAGAGGGACCACCCCAAAAAAATCCCTTTTGAAGTTTTCTAAGTTGTTTTAAAACATTACTAGGTGCTAATCAAGTAGAGAATTAGACCGAAAGATATTGGATAATGGACTTAAGAAGAGTTAATCTAGCCAGTCAAGGAAAGCTATTTGAAAGTCCATCCCTACAACCTCTCTCTAAATTTAGAGATAATATCACTTCAATCCAATATTTTAGGATTAGAGTCGATCAAAGGAAATCCCAAGTACTTGAAAGGAAGAGAGGATCTCTCAAAGTTGATAAACCTAGAAATATTCTTTTGGGCATGAATAGGAGTGTTGAAGAAAAAACCTTTGACTTCATCATATTGATTTACCCTCTAGATACAACTAGATAATCCTCCAAATTCACCTTTAATTTTTGTGCCTCACTAAGAGTGGCTTTACCTATAAGGAAAGTGTCATCCATGAACTAGAGTTGTGAAATCTTCTACTCATACCTAGCTACATAAACACCCTTTAAATAACCATAGATCTTACCTTTTGGAGCAATATCCCTAAAACTTCTACCAAAATAATAAATAGGTATAGAGAAATAGGTCCTCCTATCTCGATCCTCTAGACAGAGCAAAGAAACTAGTAGGAGAACCATTCACCAAGACTATCAATATGATCGAGGAGATGTAAGATTTCACCCACTCAATCCACTCATGAAAAAGCCACAAATTTCCAATATTTTTAAAATAAAGGTTCAAATAACCTGATCATAAGCTTTAGCCATATCTAACTTAATAAGCAACACCCTATATCTACTATTCTTCATGGAGTGGATAGTTTCTTGAGAAATGAGGATGTTGTCCAAGATATTTTGTCATGCACAAATCCTCCCTACTCCCAAAAAATGAATTAGTGTAAAGTATTCTTGAGTATATTAGGCATCACTTTAACAATAATTTTGTAAGCAGTATTACATAAGGAGATGGGTCTAAAGTTATCTATATGAGTAGCTTGGTGGGTCTTAGGGAATAGAGTTAGAAAAATGGAGTTTAGGATTCTCAAAATTTTCTTATAGTTACAAGCCTTCACCACTTGATGGATATCATTCTTAATGATATCCCAATAGTGTTGGTAGAAATTAATGAGAAATCCATTAGACCTAGGAGATTTCTCTTTCTTTAGGCTAAAAAATATATCTTCCACCTCTTCCCAACTAAAAATCTTAGTAAAACTTTCATTTTTCTCTTAGGTGACCATCGAGAAAATGGTAGACAATACTCTCTCTCTTGCTTATACTCTTTTTATTGATGGTTTAGTTAGAAGGCATTTAAAATAGTTCTTTATAAAAAGGAAAGCCTCTTGAGAGTCCTTAGTGATATCTCCCTTAGGGTTAGTCAATATAAAAATTATGTTCAAATTATCGTGTTGGATAGTGGTTCGATGGAAGAAGGCAAAGTTTATATCTCCTTATTTTAGCCAATTAATTCTTGATTTTTATTTCCATAAAAGTTATTCCTTCAACTCATGTTCATCCACTTATCTACTGAGGTCATTCTCATAGCTAAGAAGTGCCTAAATAATCCCTTGGGACTCTATCTATCAATGAATAAGAGTGACATCCTTGTCCAGGGCTTCCCTTTGTTTTAAAATATCCCCAAAGATTTCCTTGTTCTAGATCCTTTTTCATCTTAATAAAATTAAGTCTTTTTGCTAGAATATACATATTAGTGGCCCATTTTGGCTTTCCTTCTCTCCATCAGATCGTAAATTTATCTTCCATATTAGGGTGAAGAAGCCACATGCTTTCAAATTTAAAGGGAGACTATCTTTGATGGGTTGAAATATTCAAAATTATAGAAATAGGCCAATGGTCTGAAAGAGAGCTCAATAAGATAAAGGAATCAATGAAAAAGATAACTCAAGGCAACTATCAAGAACAAGGAATATATTAAATCTCTTGGCCATAAAATGCCTTCACAACTCTTCTATTATTCTACGTGTACTTCCCCTATTTTAGGACCACATCAGTTAAGTTAAGGCTAGAGATGAAAGAGTCAAAATCTTCATTGCTTCTGTCCAGTTTCCTTACCCATATTCTTCTCACTAAGATTCCAAATAGCATTTAAATATCCTCCAATTATCCAATTATCATTTCTATATTGTTCATGAGAAAGGAGAAAATTGTTCTAGCTCTCCAATTTGTGATGAGCATCAATAGCACCATAAATTTTCATGACCTAGACCTAGAGGGGGAAGAGACCAATTTTAACTTAATAGAAATCCATAAATTACCTACAAGGGATTCCACCAACATACACTCTCTAGTATTAGAATTTCCAAACTCCCTACCTGTCCCTTAGTTGTGTTTTCCATACCTTCTACTCCTCTCAAAATTTTATCAGTTTTGCAAGCCTTCTCTTCTAGATTAAGCTTGGTTTACTAAAGAAGAATAATTTCAAAGCCTTCCAAGCCTATACTTCTCTTAAGGACTCTAAATTTTAATAGAGATTGCAACCCATATATTCTAGGAGAGTATCTTCATTGTGAACCACTTGTGAAGGGTTTTCCTACCTAAAAATTTATACCCAGAGGAACCACTAGTGCAAAATCTATGAGGGTCTTCCTTATGTCTTCTAGGAGCTTTGTCAAATATTTTATTCCTCTCCTTAAATTTATTAATTTATCTATATTTATTTTGGTATGTGAGATAGAATTTACTCCCAAATGTAGAGCATTAGGGGAGATGTGTTCACTTTTGATGCAACATGTAATGAGAGATAGCAAACACAAGATGCAGAATAATATGAAATAAAGTAAATTTGTGATATGACTAAAAATATACTATAAATATAAATGATGGAGGTGTTTAAAAAAGTATCTATGGATTAAATGAACACTCCAGGATTATAGCTATATCTCAAGAATGGGCATTGACCATATTACACCCCATCACAATACATTACACTGCTATATCATGCCACTCTAGTCTACACTACTTCTGACTATTGTAGTTCACACTCTTCTCATATATATCTACGTTTATGTCCCTTTATATAGGAAATATATTCCTTGGCCAACACTCTACCTAGATGTGCAATGGATATCTTGCACATATATAACTTGCACTTTGACACTTGTGTATTTATTACATTGCATGTAATAACTAGATAACTTCCCCCTAAAGCAATATAATGTCCTAAGTATGTACCAAGAAATGTATATTTACATAATAAAAATTATGTAATAACCTATTTATAACAGCCCTTTGTATTACATTATTTGGATATTGAATAATTTAGTCTTCAATGTGGATCTTCTTCCCAGGGTTATGCATAAGGGGTTGGAATCAGAATTTACTTGTAAAAAAATGGTGAATCCTAATAAAAATCAATTTGAATAATGGCAAATCCTAAGAAAATCAAATAAATCATCTTCACACAAAAATTTGGGGCATTTGAAGACCTAAAAAGTAATTTAATATTTGGGATAAAATTTGACCTATTAAATCATCTTATAACTTCATATAAACACCACCATTAGATCAGGCTCAAAATGAGCTTTCCAACAAGTACAAATATGTCTATGTTTGGATATATATTATGGCAAATTGACCCTAAGAAAACATTGGTTCTAAATATTTTAGGCGAATGGGCCAACGTCGAGGGTCATCATATTTGCCAATTTCCAATTTTGAAAATCCTAATATTCACCCAATTTGTGAATATTCGCCACTATGCATAACCTTGCTTCTTCCAGCTGATGGTCTTCGACTTGATCAGGCTCATTATCCTTATCTTCTATCCAACCACTTTTATTGTTCTCTTTATGAGTGTCTTCATTTGGTTCTAAATGCTAATGACTGAGTAGAGCATGGTGTACTTGTCCTCTCATCTTCTTGAGTCTAGTGTCCCTTTATGTCAAGCATTTTTGGTGAATAATTGTTTCCATGATTTTGCATGTCATGAGTGGATTTGAATAGGTTCTCCTCCTTTCTTTTGTACCTATGTAAGACCTATTTTTCTACTTTTCATAAGTATAAACCTTGAGATCATTGTTAGTAGATCCATCTGAAATAAGTTATTGAAGATAAAAATTTATTCTCTATAGTAATCTTCTTTCATAGCCCTTACAGTATCTAAATTTGAAATGACAGGAAAAATATGAGTGATTTATTCCATCACAATATTTGCAAGGATGGAAACTCCAACAAGTTAATTGTTTATGACCATATTGATTGCAATAGGTGCACAATAGAGATGATCTAATAGATTTGAAGTCTATTTTAGGAACATCATTTTTGTATATTTCCTTAATAAGATCTTCTAACCATACGTGCACAATTGAAGCTATTCCATATTTTTATTTTTGAATAAAAACTTGTTGATCAACTTTTTTTGTCTTACATCCCCTTTAATGTTAGATTCATTAGATGAATCTTCTTGTATATGGCTTTTAATTTTAGATATTATTTAAGTTTGTAATGGTTCTTCATTTTCTTTGCATTTTTCATCATTGTAGTCCATTAGGTTTTTAATCCATATTGATATCTTCCTTAATCCACTTTTAAGAGTGTTTCTTAGCATGCTAGTAGACAAATGTATTACCTATATTCTTTGGGATAGAGTAGACTATCTTATGGTTCCATACTTAGTGTGTATAAAATCCCAATTAATATAAGATTGATTTGATAAAACCTTTAATAATCCTTGTTTTGTAGACTACCTTATGTCTCCCAAGTAAAGTGAGTATATACTCCTAAGGATTTTAGGTTATGAAGAAAGCTTATATTTTGTAACTTGATAATATATGATGGATGCTTGATATTACCAAGTTTTGTAGAATGCCTTATGACTCCCTATTATGCTATGGATAAGATATAGTGCTTTTGTAGAATTATAGTTCAATATTGATTGATTTTGTAAGGTTTTGTAGAATACCAAAATCAATTCCTATTATCCCTTATCACTCATGTTGAACTAAGCATTGTTCCCAAATTTTAAAGAGGTTATAATATTGGATATTTTGTCTCCTTTTGAAAGGATTGAGATAATTATATTATGAATATCCAACCTATGAAAAACTCTCTTTATAAATAACCCTTTTGGAATTAGGTTAAGTGTATCTAATTTTCCAATTAAATTATTTGATGTAGTAGCCCTTATGACTCCCTAATCTTTGGATAAATTAGATCACAATTAATATTTGCAAATATTCAATTATTTTTTTGGGTAAGCACTCAAATGGAGAACCTGTGGAGGATTTATGGCCAGTGGAAGTTGGAAAGCACTTAGGTGGAGCAACCAGGTGGATATCTCTTACAACTGGTGGCTCGAACATAGACTTGAACTCATAATTTTAAAAGACCCATGAGTAGTGTGATGATATATTCATGTGTTGAAGGATATCCACTACTGAAAAGCTAGTGGTTTTCTACTTTGATGTCCGAAGAACCTAGCCTGTGATATAAGGTGAACAAGCCAATTGGATTCAAAAAAATGGAGAGCTGGTGAAAGTAGAAGGGACATATTGCAGCAAGTTGTGAGCCACTTTTTCTACTGGAAATTGTATAATTAATTATTTTTTGGGTGGAATTGTTGGTAAGCATTTTGAAATTGGAAAAAATCAGAGGTAAAATTTTTAATTTCTTTAAACCTTTGAAAAATTGAGTGTTATCTTAGTAAAAGAACTCTGAAACACATCCATGTCTGAGCCAAGCATAGAGAAGATTTTTTTTTGTTGAATACTATCAACATTTCAAATTATCCACTATGGAAGATGAAGGATACCAAATAAATTAGCCAAAACCTATGCAAGGAATTATTTGGTCATTGTTGTCGAGTACATGGAGAGTGGTTTATACCTACACAAAACAAATAATTTTGAAGGGAATCTAAGGAGGAGAGGGAAATGTTTTTTCTCGATTCAAGCCTCTAGCAAGAAATAACTATAACACCTATCTAGAAAGAGTCGTTACATTACCTGTGTAGTCTTGACAATCCATAGAGGTTAAGGCTAAGGTTCTAACAAGTGCTACCACGTTATCCTCGAAAGTCTTATTTTAGCCAGTGAGGAGGTAGAATGATGCATGTAGAATGAAATAGTTCTTGAAGGGATAAGAAATAAGAATAAATAAAGTTAAAAGTAAGTTTTAATTAGAGTGATAATATAAGGTTCAATTACTACAATGATTGGAGTTAGAAAGCATACACAGGATGCAGGTGTGTAGTGGGTTGCACAATGGAAACCCTTATGTACAGTGGGTATAAAAAAAAACAATCAAAGTTGGAAGCAGTGGTGGTGGCAAGCAACAACAATGACAAAAAAAATTTCTCAAACCTAGTTGATGGGAGTAGCAGGCAAGGTGAATAACCAGCAAGGGGTTGAAACTTGAAAAGGGAAAAAAAGAAAATCCAAATGTTGAGCAAGGTACAACAACAGTATTTTCATTGTTGTCAACACAATCAGATAGATCTGTTGATGCAGTGGACAAGAAGTTCAAAAGATAGTCAGATGCAGAAGATAGGAGTTCAAAGGCTAATCAGAGTATGTACAATGATTTTCCAAGAAGACCGAAGTGGACCACTTGCAAAAGATCAAAGAAAAATACAAGTAAGAAAAGTGTCATGATATCACAACATATACAGTAGGAAAGAAAAACTATCACGATTTCATGACATGTTGGAATAGAGAGAAGAAGAAAGAAAAATTGTCACGATTTCGTGACTTGTTGGAAGAGAGAAGAAGAAAGAAAAACTGACGCGATTTCACGACATGTTGGAAAGAAAAAAAAACAAGTGGAAAAATTGTCGCGATATCGCGACATGTTGAGAAGAAATAAAAACTGTCACGATTTCGTGACATGTTGGAAGAGAGAGAAGAAGAAAGAAAAACTGTCGTGATTTCACGACATGTTGGAAGAGAGAGAAGAAGAAAGAAAAACTGTCGTGATTTCGTGACATGTTGGAAGAAAAAAAAAGACAAGTGGAAAAAGTGTCACGATATAGCGACATGTTGAGAAGAAAGAAAAACTATCGTGATTTTGTGACATGTTCGGAGAGAAAGTGCAAGCAGGAAAAGCTGTCGCGATTTCGTGACATGTTGAAAGAAAAAGAGGCAAGTAGAAAAAGTGTCGTGATTTCAAGACATGTTGAAAGAAAAAGAGGCAAGTAGAAAAAGTGTCGCGATTTCAAGACATGTTGAAAGAAAAAGCGCCAAGGAGGAAAAGTGTCGCGATATCGCAACATGTCACATTTTCACGACCCAAAGGCAAGAAAAAGTGCTAAGGAGAAAAAGTGTCGCGATATCGCGACATGTTGTGTTTTCGTGACCCAAAGACAAGAGAAAGCGCTAAGGATAAAAAGTGTCACGATATCATGACATGTCATGTTTTCACGAGCCGAAGGCAAGGGAAAGCGCTAAGGAGAAAAAGTGTCACGATATCACAACATGTCACATTTTTGTGACCCGAAGGCAAGAGAAAGTGTTAAGGAGAAAAAGTGTCGCGATATCGTGACATGTCATGGTTTCACGACCCAAAGGCAAGATAAAGCGTACGGATGAAAAAGTGTCACAATATCGCTACATGTTGTATTCTCACGGGCCAAAGCTAAGAGAAAGCGTACGGATGAAAAAGTGTCATGATATCGCTACATGTATTCTCGCAGGCCAAAGCTAAGAGAAAGCGTACGGACAAAAAAGTGTCGCGATATCGCGACATGTGTTTTCATGGCAACAACAACAGAAGAGTTACAGGGGCAGTTGAAGCCGACGAAGACCGATGTAAGCCAACGAAGATTAGGGTTTACAACCAATGAAGATTAGGGTTTACAGTCGACTAAGATTAGGGTTTGCAATCGACTAAGATTAGGGTTTTCAATCGACTAAGATTAGAGTTTTCATCATGAAAATCTTGTTATAAAAGGAGGGTTGTTTGGAGAATTTTGTGTGTGTCAAAGTGTATGAAATACGGTTGTTGTGCATAGAGAGCAAGTCGTGTTGAATCTTTTGAAGTGTGGAATTTCACTAAGAAAGTAGAGTGCACAATAGGGAGAAGACGACTGTGAAGTGTAGCAGAGTGTGCGAAGTGCTTGCATAAAGAAAGCAGAGTGCGCAATAGGGAGAAGATGACTATGAAGTGTAGCAGAGTGTGCAAAGTGCTTGTGCAAAAAAAGTAGAGTGTGTAAAGAAAACAAAGGTGACC